>CM055195.1:6865042-7107542 GCA_029224185.1 Karalla daura
CCCCCGCTGAGCCCCCTCCTGTCACTCAGCTCACCTGTGTGTGTGTGTGTGTGTGTGTAGCGGGCACCGGCGTCCTCTGGTGGCTCTACATCGACCACCGGCTCTACGGGAACGACACCACCACCAAGGTGACGAAGGAGGCGAAGGAGGAAGCGGAGGTCGGCAAAGACAGCGCCCAGGCCCTGCTGGTCTACGCCGTGGCCGCCACCGTCTTCACCGTACGAACCCCCACCCCGCCGTTCCATCTTTAACCACAGCTCTGACAGAGGAGTGTGTCTGATACGTCTCCTCCTCATCCTCCTCTTCCTCCTCCTCCTCCTCCAGATAATCCTGCTGCTCCTCATGCTCTTCATGAGGAAGCGCGTCGCTCTGACCATTGCTCTCTTCCACGTGGCCGGGAAAGTCTTCATCCACCTGCCCCTCCTCACCCTGCAGCCCTTCGTCACTTTCCTTGCCCTCCTCCTCTTCTGGATCTACTGGATCCTGGTCCTGCTCTTTCTGGGAACCACCGGTCAGTGCGGACTCTGCTCTCCTCGCCTACTCGTCTTCCTCTCCCTTCTTTTTTCCTCCTCTGAATCATTGTGATCGGAAAGAAGTGAAGACGTTGTCACTCAGTTCATCAGTTGACAGGAAACACTGCAACAGATTGATATTTATGTAGTTCAATAGTCACTTTTTCAGTCAATTACAAAAATGGCTAAAGACTGTGTGACAAGGCCAAATGAGGGCTTCAAATCTTGTCTTCATGTCAATAACTCTGAATTTTAAGAAGCTGAGATCTGATAATTTTGACTTAATTTCTTAGTTATTTTTCCCCAAAAAAGTTTTAAATGTTTTAAATAGGTAGTTGTAGATTACTTTATCAGTCAATTAGTCGAGTGTCAGTTGAACTTTTGCCATAGAATAAAGGCATGTTCTGTATTATTAGCTGGCTAATGGAGCTGTTGTGCTTCTGCAGGGAACCCGGTGGAGAACGAGGAGACGGGCCTGACAGAGTTCCGCCTGACGGGGCCCCTGCAGTACCTGACCTGGTACCACGCTGTGGGCCTGGTCTGGATCACGGAGTTCATCCTGGCCTGCCAGCAGATGACCGTGGCCGGCGCCGTGGTCACCTACTACTTCACCAGGTGAGCCACAGCAGCCAGCGTGTGTGTGTGTGTGTGTGTGTGTGTGTGTGTGTGTGCCAGGGTCTCCCTCCAAAGCAGATCAACGAGGACTTCATGTTTCAGGGACAAGAACCGGCTGCCGGTGACGCCCATCCTGTCCTCGGTCCTGAGGCTGGTCCGCTATCACCTGGGCACCGTGGCTAAAGGCTCCTTCATCATCACGCTGGTCAAGGTCCCTCGACTCGTCCTCATGTACATCCACAACCAGCTGAAGGGAAAGGTACGGCCGCCTCCCATCAGAGGGTAGCCGCCGCCGCTGCTGTCTGATGGTTACAGTCCTAATGAATCAGCCGATGTGTTGCAGGAGAACGCCTGTGCTCGCTGCCTGCTGAAAACCTGCATCTGCTGTTTGTGGTGTCTGGAGAAGTGCCTCAACTATCTCAATCAGGTAGCACACACACACACACACACACACACACACACACACACACACACACACACACTCACACACCCTCACACATTCACACTTTGTTTCTCACCCAGTCACGCACGCACACCTCCTCCTCGTCCACCTCCTCTTGCGATCTTGCTATCTTGTTTCTTTTGTTTGATTTTCTTCTTCTGTCTTCTCTTTTGCCCAGAATGCCTACGCAGCCACGGCCATCAACAGCACCAGTTTCTGCACGTCTGCACGCGACGCCTTCGTGATCTTGGTGGAAAACGCACTGCGCGTCGCCACAATCAATGCCGTCGGAGACTTTGTGCTCTTCCTGGGGAAGGTGAGTCAGCAGCCGGGGGCCTGTCCGTGCTGCAGGGGTGACCCGGCCCCAGAGCTGCACATACAGCATAGACACGAGAAAGCACCATTTAAAGCACCTTACTGGCATTGATCACTGGACGACCTCATTAACTAACCTCATTATAAAGCATCTGAGGTGGTTTAGGTCCAGTGAGAGATATCTGGTCAGTATGTGGCTTTTATTTTGAAAAGTCTGGGCCTGTTCAGACAGAAGATGTCATTGAGATGTGTGTGTGTGTGTGTGTGTGTGTGTGTGTCCCTCAGATCCTCATCGTCACATCGACGGCGTTCGCCGGCGTCCTGCTCCTCAACTACCAGCGGGACTACGCGGAGTGGCTGCTGCCGCTCTTCATCGTGTGTCTCTTCTCCTTCCTGGTGGCTCACTGCTTCCTGTCCATCTTCGAGATCGTGGTGGACGTCCTCTTCCTCTGCTTCGCCATCGACACCAAGTACAACGACGGCACCCCGGGGAAGGAGTTCTTCATGGACAAAGCTCTGATGGTGAGAAAGACCTAGAGAGAATGAGAAGCGTCACTCTGTGAGGTTCTCCTCCTCACCTCCCTCCCCCTCCTCTCTGTGCCACCAGGAGTTTGTGGAGAGCAGCCGGCGGCTGGAGCGGGCGGTGGAGCGCGGCCGGAGCCGAGTCAAAGAGGTGGTGTCAGAGGGGGCGGAGATGAAGCCCATGGTGAGTGACAGCGGCGACGGAGGGGGCGTGGCCAGGCAGAAGAGCTGGAAGGAGGAGGTGGGGGCGGGCCTGGACGGGGAGCGGGGCGGAGAGTGGGAGGAGCTCCAGGAGTTCCAGGTGTACTACCTGCTGGTGGGGGTCCTGGTGGACTGGGTGCTGACGGAGCAGAGCGACTTTGTGCTCTGCCTCAGCGAGGACGTGGTCCTCTTCCTGTGCGTCTACCTGCCCACCTCCACCCTCTTCCTGTTTGTGAGCCTGCTGCACACGCCCAGCTCCGCCCCCTCCAGCACCAAGCCCTCCGCCGTCACCGCCATGTGCTGACAGCCACTGTCCCGACCGCTGCATGGCACAGTGCACCGCATGCTGACTGGACCAACACTAACGCATGCTAACCTGCCTCATCTTCATCACCATCTTCATCTCCACCATCATCAAAGCTGCTCCTTCCTGAACATCTGGAAGCTAACTCTGCATTAACCTTGTGCTTTGTTTTGTTTGTGTTTTGTTTTTGTTTTTTTAACCTTTGTACCTTCACACGTGAGGCGTCGAGGCGTCTGTGCAGCTGTCGGTTTCTGACCCGCCTTACGTTCATCTCATCACCACGGTGCTTTCAGGACTCAGCAGATACTGGACCCGGGGCCGGCACAGGATCCGCGTCTCTGTTGCTCTTCTGTTTACTTGAATGTCCGGTTCTGGTTCCGGTTCTGGTTCTGGCTGTGTCTGGCCAGGAAGTGTCTGCTGGGTCCTAGCGTCACCCCCCCCATCGCTGGTCCGACGGGGGGGCTCTCACCACCTGCCTTACCACCATCCTTCACCGTCACCTCCATCTTCCCCGCCTCTGACTCCATGGTCCTGCTTGTCTGAGTGTGAGGAGCCATGAACCTGTTAACAATGTGGACTCGTTTCCTGTTTCAGGCTCCGGGGACGAGCTCGGCTTGACCTCAATCAGCCAATGGGACTCCTTTAAAAGAGACATTCCAAATGTTTATTTTTACCAACGTGTAACATGTTTACTATGGTTTCACTCCAGGGAAAACAATATTTTAATAAGAAACTGTAAAAACGTAACAATGTAATGAAGCACTTTATATTGAAGCGCTGCAGATTTTAAACCGGCTGATGCATTTTTTCGTAGTGATGTCGTTTTTTATAAAACTAAGCGTCCCGACTCACCTGAACTCATCGTCCGCTCTCACTTCCTTCTTAACACTTTTAGTGAAGCCACTTTTTTTTCTTTTTTTTTTTCCTTTTCCTTTTTTTTTTCCCCTGTCGACGTTGTGGAGACGAGCTGCGGATTACAGACTGCTCGCCTGGACTCTGTGACGCCAGCGGAGGGGTGGAGCCTGTGGGACAGGCCGAACAGCCATCATGTAGAGCTCAACGTCTGATCGGAGGAAGAGAACTGTGCAGTTTAAGCGGGATAGGAGGATTCGGGGGTCAGAGGTCGCGCGGGTTCTGCTGCAGCCTGCCCGGCGGTCGGTCAGCTGATCGGGCTCTGACGGGATGCGCTGCGAGCGGATCGATCGATCCTGCCGATCAGTTTCCATCAGGCTCCTGCTGTGGTGAGTTCTGGTGTCAAAACAACATGGTTAGAACTCCCAAAGGTGGCCTGACGCCATCTGTGACCTCGCTGCATTACATGACCGCCTGTAGGTCTGTCACGTAGCTCCACCCACTGCATTGTGATTGGCTTCTGACTTTGGGAAATGGTTTCTGATTGGATGCTGCACCCGGCGTTACTTAGCAACCAATTTGCACTTAACTGAAGCTGTGACCGCCCATCGTGGACTGGGACAGCTAACAACGGAGAGCTTCACACACACACACATTCACACATAAACAGACTTAACAAGTACAGACGTACTTCACACAGAATAGACGAAAGATGGAAGGGTTTCTTTGGTGCTTGAAAGTAACGTGGGCCCAGCTGGAGCGGGGATCTGATTGGCTGTTGATAGGCTCGCAGTGCCACATCCGTTTCAGCCTCCGTGGTGGCCGTGTGACCATGTGGGCGGAGCCTTGGATGCCACATGTTAAACATGCCGCAAATTCACAACCTGCGAAGGGAAGTCATGTGACTGACAGCATCAACCTTGTTTGTTGTTTTTTTTTAAAATGCTACTACTGCTAATTAGCTAACGTTAGCATGCTAAAACACGGGATATAGGGTAAGTTTTGGTTAAATGCTTGTCTGCTGTTTTGTTTCTGTAATGAGAGGAAGGATTGAAGAAATGCTGCAGGTTGATTGACAGCTGTTGACGACCTCAGTCACATGACCGTTACCTTGCAGATGTAGAGCGCTCTCAAAGCCTTTTTGTGCCACGGAGTCTGAAACTGGCCTCAGCGTCCCGTCACTGATCTGTGATGATTGACAAGCGAGACTGACAACTTCCTGTCCTGGAGGTCACGTCCTCAAGAGACAAAGTGCTTCTTTATGAAACCAGAGAAGAAGACGCTCTGAGACGTGTGGGCGGAGCTTCCTCTGCTGCGGGCGACGGCTGAGTTCAGACAGCAATAAAACAAACTGCATCATGTGACCACAACAACAACAACAACAACAAGTCTTCCTGCTTCCAGTTGTGAGTCTGACTCAGACAGGAAGTCACCTGTGCGAGCTTTTACGGTCCACATCACTTATTGCCCGGCTGACCAACTCACGGCAGCTGACTGAACAAGTCAACATGGTCCATGTGGTGTGTGTGTGTGCGCGTGTGTGCATGCGTGTGTGTGTGTGAGGATTCAGTGGGCGTTTGACGCCTCTCACATGATGGAGCAACTCTTCCCAGAAAGGGACGACCCCATCAGGAAGTGGTAGATCCCCCCCCCCCCTCCCTCGCTGCCCGTCCTGTTTGCTCGCCATGTTGCCTTGTTGCTCTGAAGGCTGGAGGCTGAATCTGAACGTCTGCGACACTGAGACGAGTCGTTTGTTCCTGTGGAGACTGACTGAGGTTCTCGCTCGTGGTTTTCCTTGTTCCTGGAGTAAAACTACACCTGCAGATACAGGATAATGTGACGGGTGATGCGGTGCCTCCACTGTCTGGTTTGCCTCAGTGGTCAATGCTGGTGTCCTGACGAATTTTGCTACCTATGGAGTTCAGCCTCTTTGCAGTGGCGTGTGTGTGTGTGCAATCGTGGTCTCTTTTCAAACCCTTAAATAGATGCAAACTTGTTGTCGAGGGTGATATTAGTCTGCCAAAATGCACTACATGAAATCTTGTTATAATACAGTATTAAAACGTGCTTCTTGTTTTTACAGTGCACAAGTGTATTATGGTGTAATATAAAACCATTCTGTAATGGAGGCATTATTAGACGGAGGGTATTTGTCGATTCAGCTTAGAGTGTCATAAAATAGTATAAGCAGTGATGCAAAGCTGTCCCACTTTGGGAGCCGTACCTTAACGAGCGACTGCAAGTGGAAGCCCATAGGTAGCACTTTCCAGGAGCTGAGTCGATGCCAGAGTAGCATTTTTCAGCCACAGCAGCAAAATTCGACAGCACACCTGGTGCAGCCTCTCAAAGCTGCAGCTCGGCGGTGGGACTGCTGGCCTGGCACTGGCCCGCTGACGTGGTTGTGGAGGTCACTGTGGCGCTACTTGACTGTCCCGGAGGTGAAACAGGGTCACGCGATGTTGTGATGTGAGCTCAGAGGAACGAACGATGATCGGGCTGCGACTGTTCCCATCATCCCACCCCCCTCCCCCTCCCCCACCTCCCACCTCCCACCTCCCCCTTTCACTTCAAACTGCTCCAGTGAAAAAGACAAGCAGCTGTTTTTTGAGGTGTGGCGACGCTTCGACGACGACGACGACAAAAAAAAACAAAAAAAAAAGGAAGAAAAACTTGGGCTCGTCGAGAGATTTCGAGCACGTTTGTTTCAGAAGCTGCAGACGCAGCGAGTCGCCGGCGGGACGCGACGCTCGAGCATGTGAACTAATTGCACTAAAGATGGAGTTCTGTCTACTCAGTTTAAAGTAGCTGTAAAGTATTTTAGATGAACAGTGTTTGTAGCTCAGATATTAACACACACATGTTCAAACGTCCGGAAGTGGAAAAAAAAAACAAAAACAAAAAAAAAAACATTACTATAAACAACAAATACTTTAAAAATCCTGCTTCTCAGATACATATACTCACATTTAGTTTTTGACCGCCGGCGCTGAGGAGCTGAAGAGTTTCATTCCAGTGGAGGTCAGTTCTGTTCGATTTGGCCCGAACGAAAACAAACAAACAAAAACAGAACAACCTGAAGCTGGAGCCACAACGCAATCATTTCAATCAGTGTTCTGTGGTGTTTCCGACGCTCTCGCCTGTCGCCACCTGGAGGCGAGGCACACAGGTGTCATCGACAAGCAGCAGCTTGATCGACACGTCACGAATTCAGCCTGCGAATGAAGCTTTTCCTCCTCTGCTGCCCGCTGGCCAACAATTAGCCTCATTCAGCCAGTACAAACCAATCAGGATGCAGGAGGGCCGGCCGGCGAGCTGCTGCTCGGGGACGCTCCAGCTAGGCCCTTTTCTTCTTTTTTCTTCTTCTTTTTTTACAGGTTTCACTCTTGTTACTGGGGGTGATTTCCTTGTAGTCGTCAGCCGAGGGTCTTTCTGTGATTGGTCGTTTACAGCGATGCATCCACAACATCCATCAGAGTTGATGTTAATTTTAAGAAGATATATGAGATGTGAGGGAGGAATAATAATAATAATAATAATAAAACAAAGTTGCTAGACCAGGAGGTAAACAACCAAGCTGGCAAGGTTTTCCATCCTAGCTGGAGCGTCCCTGACCCTCACCTGTTGCTTCACAATGAGACTTCTCCGTTGTCATGGTTACAACACACACACACATGAACAAAAAAAAGAGAGAAAGAAAGAAAAAAAAACCAGAGAAACATTCAATCTGAGGACTGTTGTTAAGCTTCCTGCAGCTTGCGATCTGGTCCGGTCAGCTGTGACTAGCTTTGGATCAGGGCTGACGGAGAGAAGCTGACGGAGAACAAGTTGCATGTCCGTGTTTCCTGCTCGCTGTCACGACGTCATCTTTGTGAATAATCAGCTGTTAGATTCACACGACTGAGACGAGTCACTGACACAAGGACGCCGTCGGCCGTCCGGGCCGACGCCGTCGGCTGTAACACTAGTGTTTAGGTTTTCTCTGCAGTGAGCAGTTGTTTGTAACATTGAAGAACTTTTTCCTTTGTTCTGGGTTGACTTTTTTATATTTATCATTTCTTATGTATATTTGTTTTTTAAGGAAAATAATAAAATGGAAAATTTCAAACCGCGCCCAGTGTCTTCTGTGTGCCCCGAGGATAGCTAGGCATCTGCGATGTTGTCGATATCGATTCGTCTTTCAATTCAGCCTTGACAGAGAAATGAAAAGTTTTTTCTATTATATTTTCACAAAATCAAAGAGTTTGGTATGGTCATTCCTGTGTGCAGTTTGCATAAGGTAAGGTGTTATTTAGGGCTTCTATTCATGATCGACGCATGCTAATGCCAATTAGCATGCCAGATGCTAGCAGGGCTGTAAACCAAAATACCTTAGACACTTAGAATTCTTAATATTTATGTACAAAACAACGAAAGACAGTTGTACAGCGACAATCATATTTTCAAATTCTTGTGAAGATGCTTCTCAGAAAACTTTATACTGCACCTAGTGGACACTTAGCTTACACACGTGTTAGCGTTTTCTATCGCTTGTTCCTACTAGCAGCGTTCAGAAGTTACAAAATACGACTAAGGGCTTAAAAACGAACATCTTTGAAATTGTGCGTGCCCACTTAGCTGTTAACTTTAGTCAGATCACAAAATAATAACACTGGAACATCATCAGTAAACACTGCTAAGAGCGGAGGTCTTTCCTTTGTTTTGTCAGATACAGCAGCGCCACCTTCTGGACAGGAGGAGTAACATCTGATTACCATATGATCAGGTTATAGATGAGGTTTCACCAAAAGACATGTGCGGATTTCATTGAAACTGAAAACGTGTTTAGTGAGGAAGGTGAGAAGTTAGTGTTGAAGGCGTAGGAGTCGGTGTCCTTTGAGGATTCAGAGTTCCTCGTCGTCCTCGCTGACCATGGTGTCCAGGTCTTTGTCCTTGCGTTCGGCGCTCTCCGTCACAAACTCCCTCTGCTGCTCCTCCAGGTCCCGCAGCTCGCCCTGCAGCCGCTCCAGGTGCAGCGCCCTGCGGTTCTTCAGGAGGCGTCCGGGGAACGGGTTCATGTCGTTGAAGGCGATGCTCGTCAGCTTCCTGCAGGGTCAGACGTTAATATCGGCGCTTTGAGATGACCGAGCAGAGAAACTGGCATGAAATAGCCCTACTAAACATCGATATTGTGTATTTATATGGCACATTAGTACAACAATTTTCCAATACCTTTAAAATGTATGTTTTTCTGAATGTCACACTGGGGAATGCACAGTTTTATCCAGACAGCCTCTTAAATATGCTTGTGACATGCTTGTGACATGATATTTGATATCTGTAAAAAGCCATTTGATTTTCAAAGACAGTTCTATTTCATCCTTCAAGCTCACTTTTTCTATTTAAACACATTATTCATCATGCATCCTGCAGCTCTAGTTCTAACTGCATCTGGACAGCAGGTGGCAGCACTGTGCAGTTCATTCACGGTCTGAGGTCATTACCTGCCATCCGAGATGGTCTTGGTGAAGAAGCGTAGGTACTGGTAGATCTCCACGCTGTCGTGGATCTTGAGGATGTCGTCCTCCTTGTATTTGAAGAGAGCCAGCGCGTACCTGAAGATCACCTGCAGCAGGACCACACAGGTCATCTCCCGGGTGTTAACGACTCATCTGTGAATACTGAGATTTCAGTTCTGAGAGTCACCCCCTCCCTCCTGGAGGTGGCACTGTGTTCACTACCTTGCTGCCCTCGTACAGGAAGGCGTCCCACAGCGGCAGCAGGATGTCACTGGGCAGACTCTCCACGAAAGCCACCAGGAACCAGTTGAAGGTGATGAGCGACACGTCGACGCTGTGCTCCTCGAAGTGGGCGGCCAAGCGGGGGAGCTTCTCAGACAGGAAGTCCTTCAGCACGCGCTGGTCGGCCTGAGAAACCAGGCACAGGCAGGTCAGGTGGAGTGCTGGTGCTGTACTGGAGTGTGGTCTCTGTACTGGACCCAGACCAGTAAACCTGAACCATGGTCAGACTTACACCCAGGCAGGGTGTCCACAGGGTCTTAAGGCCCCCAAAAAGTATTAGAAAGTCTTAATTGTGGTTTAATGGATTAGATTTTGTTGGTATTGGTGTTTTTTCCAAGTAGTTTGACTGGTCTATGGTGCATTTATGGTGAATAGTTAAGAATCAGAGCCACTTTGCCTTTGGTTTGATTCATTCTTTTGAGCTTAGTTCCTTCCCAGCTGTTCTCAGGTCTATTGTTTGGCTCTATAGCTTTAACTGCAAACTCCGACTGTTTAATAAGTTAATAAGACCAGGACCCGGAGCCAGTTCATACAAACTATGAAACACACATATTGGTGAGAGGCAGATGAAAGTGTGAGGAAGGTGTGAGGTTCCGGACCTGAGAGGCCACGAGGTCTTTGGTGTAGTAGTCCTGAGGCATGATGGCCTCCACCACGGTCACCAGGCACCAGAAGGCCTCCTCTTCATTTTGAAGGACAAGCAGAGAGATGGCTGCCAACCTGAGCCACGAGGGAGATGCCACATGACACACACAGTTACTGCCAGACAGTTACACAACTTAGTTATACAACTATGAGGAATTCGCTTTGGTGCTTTGGTGCCTGGTACAGAGTTTGGACGATGACTCTAATCTGGTATTAGACTCAATTTGGAGTTTACAGGTGTGTACACTGCAAATTATTTGGCTCCTACCAAGATAAAATCAAGGTTGGATCATTTACCTTAGCAGTTAATTAATCTTAATCCAAGCAATAACAACCATATTTGATGAAATTAAGAAATGACCTGTCCATGCAGCAAGGTAATTTCACCTGTTTTGAGGGGCTTTTTTCCTCAGATTTCACACCTTTTATAGTGTGTGTGTGGGTACCTGTTGAGGCCCTGGCAGTAGCCTATGGCGGGGTTCTGCCAGGAGAAGGCCAACAGGATGCGGCGTAGCTGCTGGAGGGCGGGGCTAGAGGGCGAGGAGAAGTGCTGGTTGGTTGTCAGGGTGCGGTGGAGGTCCAGCTGGATCTGCCTGAAGGCGGGATGAGGAGACGTGCGGCTCTTCTCGCACAGCTGGAAAACACATTGGTCAGGTCACTACAGGTGACTCCAGACAGGTCCTCCTCCTCCTCCTCCTCCTCCTCCTCCTCCTCCTCCCCACCTGCTCATAGCGCTGTGGGTGGTGCTCCCTGATGGAGCTGGTCCTGGTGCGGGCCATCCAGCCCCACAGCCGTGGCCGGTACTCCTGCGGGACGCCGCCTCTCAGCAGGGTTTTGAGCTCGGGCGAGGGGCAAAGGTCGTCGTCCGACCTGCCAGCCAGGTACTGAGCCCAGCGGCTCAGCAGGGGGCGCTCCACGCCCTCCTGCAGGGGAAAGCACGCAGTCAGACCTCAGTCTGTTACTGATCAGCGAGGTTTTAACATGTCACATGACATCAGTGCAGCCTGACAAACATCGAGGCGTGTGTGTGCGTGTGTGTGTGTGTGTGTGTGTGTGTGTGTGTGTGTGTGTGTGTGTGTGTGTGGTAAACCTGGTGGAGCAGGTTGTGTGAGCGGATCTCCAGCGCCTGAATCTTCGCCAGCAGCTTCATGTCCTCCACCTCATAGTCTGGGATGATCTTGAAGCCATACTCGTCATGGTCCCTGGAAACACACACACACACACACACACACACACACACACACACACACACACACAATCTATCTATTCACTTCAATCAGTTTTGATCAGTTCTATTTCCGCCTGCTCACCTGGACACGCTGCCTTCTGCCACACTCTTGCCCTCTCCTTTCAGAGCGTCGTCGATCATCTTCTGGATGGCTCCTCGCTGGACCGGGTCCAGAGACCTGGTCTCCTGCAGCTGCCGCAGCACGCCCAGGTAGCGGCTCTCCACCTGACACACGGTGGCCTCCAGGTAGGCGCACTGAGGCCACAGGAGACGCGTTACGACCAAGCCCCAACCCTCCCTGAGGTCAGCCGCTGGTTTGTGAAGGACGCTTTATGAGGCCAGGGGTTTGTGAAACCATAGGGCGGGTAGGTCAGCACACCCACTGATCCATACGACCCATACTGGATATCAGAGAATTATATTTCATGATTGAAAATGGCGTTCTTTGACTGGGTGTGTATTGGAGAAAGAGTTTTTAGGATCCAGGCCTAGTGGAACTCTGTGGTATTGCAAGTAAAGTCACTTCCACCTCATTTTTCGTTCATCCATCTTTTTATATACAGTCTATGGTTACAAGGGTGGAGTAGGATTCTGGGATATGGACCCACCTTCACCATCAGACTCCGCTCCTGCTCGGAGCTCTTCCTCCACAGTTTGGTCAGCTGGTAGATCTCAGAGTTGAGGAACCGGTTCTGGGTCTGATAGGCCTCGATGTCGTCCTGACACACAGACGCAGACACACCATCAGCATCTGCGATCGGCGATGTCACAGCCAGAGGATCTACTTCCTGTTTGTGCAGTACCTTGAGGTCCTCCACCTGCTGCTTGAGCCGTCTGAAGCTCTGAGAGTCTGAGCCGCCTCCACCACCTCCTCCAGCCTTCCCACCACCGTTGCTCTCACATCCGCAGGGCGAGGAAGCCGGCCGTGGCTCGGACAGGCAGGCGGTCACCTGGTCCGCCAGCTTGATGATGACCTGATGACAGGAGACGCCGATCACATGATCACCCGCTCAAACGCCCCGTGTTTCCCGCTCCACGTGGCGTGACCTCACCTCCTTCTTGGCGTCGTTCTTCTCCATCAGCGTCCTGACGTCCTCCCGCAGCTCGGACAGCTGCTTGTCCCTCTGGACCAGGCTCCTGGACGAGGCCTCGGCCTCGGCCTCCACCTCGGCCAGCCGGCCGCGCAGGTCGGCCACCTGCCGCTCGCGGTGTCGGAGCAGCTCCAGGCGCTCCTGCTCCCCGGACGCCGCCAGGAACTGGTCGCAGCTGCGCTTCTCCTGCTGAGACGCCTCCAGGGCCTTGTGCAGGATCCAGACCAGCTCCTTACACACAGTCACACACACACACACAGCCAGGTCAGGGCCAACACACACAGAAAACAGAGCAGTCCCTGGAATGCCAAATAGTCGCTGTGTTCCTCTCTGTATGGCAAATAAACAAAAAATATATATTAATAATAATAATAATAATAATAATAATAATACATTTTATTTATGGGCACCTTTCTGGACACTCAAGGATACCATACACAAGAAAAAAGGAATTAATCAACAGGAAAACATCATCCTCAATAATAATAATAATAATAATAATAATAATAATAATAATAATAATAGAGTGCATACGTTAAAACAATTCCATTAAAATCAGACATATATAATAAATAAATAAATAAATAAATAAATAAATAAAATAAAATAAAATAAAATAAAATAAATAGATGTAAGAAATAAATAGACAAAACAGAGTAGGTGGAGGAGACTGGTATCTTTGAGTACAAAAGCTAAGGGCACAGAGATAAGATGAGATATTCCTTTATCAGTCAGGGGAAAAAAAAGAGCAAACAATAATTGATAAAGTCTTTAAAAAGTATTACAAGCTGCACTGTTGAATGGTGATTATTACCAAACTGTAACAGGACACTTGATAATGACTAGAAGCTGAGGACAACTTTACATGAAATCAGGCCCCGGTCTGCACCGTGGCATTTGCTTGACCTGACACACCCTCCTTCACTACAAAATGCCAGTCTATTAATACATCACAGGGCTAACGGTACAAGGCTGTTTAAATTATCACATCTAAACTATATGTGCTTTTTTGCTCTTTGCAGGTGATTCTGATCTGTGTCTGTCAGGTTCAATCAAAACAATCTGAGTCCAGTAAATTTGATTTCTGAATCTCCTATTTCTGTCAAGTGGCAGTGGTGACTTTCTATGAGCTGTGACGGCCCGTTACAGTCACTGGTTACCGAGTGGTTACAGTCACTGGTTACCGAGTCTCACCTTCTGAGCTTTGACCTCCTCCACCAGCATCTGCTTCTCGTGCTGGAGGCGGGCCGACTGGTCGGAGGGCGTGGCCCGGGACGAGCTGCGCCTCTTGGCTCTCCTGCTCCAGCTGTCGGTCAGCGCCTCCAGCGGGGGCGCCGCCTGGCCCGCTGCCTCGGCCGGCGAGGCGGGAGGGGGCGGGGCCAGAGGCTCGCCGGGAGCCCGGGACCCAGCTGGAGCTGAGGCGGGACAGGACGAGTTCACTCTTCAAGATCGATTCAGTTATCACGTCAAAGACACCCGTGTCAGGTGACAGGTGAGAGGGTGGTCTCAGGTGTGATTATCTGTGTGTGTGTGTGTGTGTGTGTGTGTACCTGTGGGAGTAGCGACATAAAACACACTCTGACTCCATTCCTGAGATGAACGCTTCCGCAGACTGTGCACTGAATTCCTGACACACACAAACACAGAGTTCAGAATGAAAACTGTTTCCATTTGTGGATTAACGATAAGAAAATCATGTAGAAAAACAACATTTTGACATGGCAGCTAAAAAAAATAAGAAGTAATGGAGTAACGTAGCATAAAGCCTGCATGAGGTTGCCATGGAAGCATGAAAGGGTGCCAGATCTCTGCAGAAATGGACCGTAATATTCCACATCTAAAAACCTGAGGCATTTCTGATGAAAGTCCCATAGCTTTGATGTTAAAACTAGAGAATAGGAGAAACACTTCCTTGAAGGCATCCGAGCAGGCTCACTCACTGGATCTCTATGAGCGGGTGTTTGATTGACATGTTGGCGAGCGGCGTCCGCTGTGACGGCACGTTGGCGGCCTCCTCGCCTACCAGACCCAGGGGGCTCGTCAGGACCGGCAGGAAGTCGTCTGCTCACACAGGAAGTAGAATTCGATCAAGCGATTCAGTCCTGAAGAGCAGATCTACAGGCGCGTGTCCGTCTGGACCCAGGTTTCAGAACAAGTGCACTGAACGAGCGAGGTCTGGATCATGCTGCGATGCTATTTCTGCCCTGACCAATCACGTGAGGGCAGCCGCACACATTCCTGCTGGATTAGTGAGGAGGGAGCCGATCAGAGTCCAGGTCTCTGTGATCCGGCTCAGCCTCGCAGGGCTGACAGAAACACTCATCGATATCAGCGAAACAATATTTATGGTTATTCATTTCAATATCAGCCCCGAATTATCACTATAACTATTGTTTATTATTGATTTATTGTTATTATTAGAAGTAGTCATAGCAGTAAGGCACTGATGTAGGAGTATTTGATCACTATAGCCAATATTGAGCTAAAACATTGCTCATTTTGACAAACCAATACAGACTGGTAGAGGCAGACAAAGTAAAGGCTTTCCAGGGGAGCACAAACCAGTACAGATAAACAACACCCAGTACACCAGACATGTACAGATTGATAAGATAAGAAAAGGACTTTGTTTATCCCCAAAGGCAAATTATCCTGTCAGATCCAGCCAGAGAACATCACATTCACAGTGATGTTCACAGTAAACAATAAGTAAAGTAGTGTCAAATAGAATAAGTGAAATGATAATGAATGAGTAATAACGATTATAATTAACGGTTAGGTGGACTCGTTAGGGACTACAAAGCTGCACTATAAGATTATAGTACCGGGCACATGTACATCTACTGTATTAATAACAGTATATTTGTAATAATAAGTGATCTTAGGGGCAGAAAAAGAACAAAACAACCTTTCTGCAGACTTTCTGAAGTGTGGTCCAGGACTGGTCAGCCTGGAGGCCCAGGCCGTTGTGACCTCACCTGGGGTGCAGCTGTTGTTGTTGTTGTGGGTGGTGGGCGCCTCGGAGGAGGTGGAGGTCTGTCTGTGCTGCCACCGCTTCACCTGCAGCTGCTGCAGCCAGTAGAGCATCAGCTCCTGCGTCACCGCCTGCGTGGAGGGAGGGGGTGGAGGTCCATCAGACTCCTCCTGCAGCTCCAGGCCTCCGTCCGCACCCCAGCCCCACCTACCTTGAGGACGAAGGTGCGTTCGGGCGTCTTGATGTGGAAGGTGCCCCTCTCCCCTTTGAGCGGGTAGGTGAAGGTGGCGCTGCAGAGCTCCACCCGGCCGAGCGGCGTCACATCCTGCGGCGTGCGGTAGTAGAACAGCTGGTTCTTCTTGTCCTCGTAGGTGAACCAGCGCAGCTTCCAGGCCCTCAGCGGCCCGCCCTGCTTCTGCAGGTAGCCGCACAGCTTGGGCTGGTCCGGGGAGGCCGCGGGCCGGGGCCGCCCCTGCTCGCAGAACGCCTCGATGGTGAGGGGCGGGGCCAGCGTGGGTGGGGGAGGAGCCTGCTGGGGGCTCAGGGCGCCAGGATCTCGGTGGTCCAGGTGCTTCTCAGGTTTGGGTAGGGTGAGCTCCTCCGGAGGTGGATCCCGGTGGTTCTGCTGTTGGTCTTTGGGCTTGACGTCTCCTAGATCTAGGTTTTGGTTTTCTGCAGCTGATAAAGTCTTTTCTAGATCTGGAGGATCTGCAGGTGGTTTAAGGCTTGACACGGCCTGGTCTTCTGGTTTTAGTCGATCCAGTTCAATTAGAGGATCCTCATTGTTCTTTTTTTCTGTTGGACCAGGATTTGCCTTTATCGAAGGAGGTGCAGATTTGGTTCGAGAAACTTCAGATTTCTGTTTTTCAGATAGGGGAGGATCACCTAATTCAGGTTTGCCTATGAGAAGAGGTTCAGCTTCAGCTTGGTCCAATCTGGTAGAAGAAAGTTCAATTCTCGCTTCTGAGGATTCTGGAGGATTTGCTAGTTCCGGTTCCTCTGGAAGAAAAGGTCCAGGTTTTACCTGCTCCGGTCTGGTTGGAGGAATGTCAGGTTCAGGGTCTTTGAGGTGTGAGTGCAGTGTGAGTTCCAGCTGGTCTGACTCTTCTGCAGTCTGTTGGGTCTCTGCAAGACTCCGAGGGTCCCGGGACTCGCCACTCCCCCCATCATTCTCCTCAGAGACTGAGATCCAATCAGTGGGTGGAGGCGTCTCCTCGTTAGTGTGGGCAGGAAGTGAGCGAGACGAAGCAGGACTGGGATTTCCTGCTGAGCTGCTTCCATCCATGTTTCTAAATAGGGAGAAAAGAGAGGTGGAAGACAAGGGGAGGAAGTTGAGGTGCGGAAGACGTGAAGAGCCTTTGTGATTCAGCTATAAGATCTAGACTTTTAATTTGTTATTTCATTGACTTATTTGACCAGTAGTCAGGTAAATCACTGAAAAGATGCAGCTGTCAGTTAAAATGAAGAAAAAAAAACAGGAACTGCTTCTTCTTCTTCTTATGGATGGAGTATGAACACACACAGGCCATGACTCATAATGACAGGAAGCTGCTTTGAGCGTAGTAGAGCGTAACACACACACACACACACACAGATGGGGGGATGTAAGGAAGGTCTGAATCATACAGACCAGCTGCTGATCTGGATCATATCCACATCTGAACTTGATCCAATTCCAGTTCTGTCACTAACTCACATATTCAACATTGTGTCAACACAGGTGTGTGCTCTAGTTAAACACTGACAACTTAAACTTAAGATAAAATCTAAGAAGTCTGTGGCATACTGAGAGTAAAACATTTACAGTCTGAGATCCTGCTCCTCTAGACCCACACAGATGTTCCACACATGTCCCAACGTGCTCACATACACACCAGAGCGGTTCCGCGAAGGGGGCGTGGCCTCGACGCACCTTGCCACACCTGGTCCTGTTTGATTGGCAGTTGTAAGCAACAGAAACAAACAGAAACAAACAACTGACCTGTCTGTCTGTCTGTCTGTCACTCCTCTTCTCCTTCTTTTTATTCTCCCAAATCTTCGGCTTTTCCTCTTCTCCTCCTTTACGTATTCCCCTCTTCCTCTCCTGATCCTTCTTCACTTTCTCTTCCACTTCCCCTTCATTTCTTCCTCTTCTTCACCTCTTCCCCCTCGTCTCTTCTTCTTTCTCGTGTTTGTGTTGTTTCTTCTTTCTCTTCTTCTCTTTAGATCCAGGTTTTCTGCCTCTGGTCTTCCTCATTCGTCTCTCCTGCTTGTTTCACTCCTTAAGGTGCCGCAACAATACCCGACTTCCGTTGGAGTTTACAAAATAAGAGCGACCCAGGGAGAGGCCCGGGACTTTTCAAATTAAAATGATTCATGGGTATACTCGGATATCTTCTGTTTGCTTCGTCACACTGATTATGTGAAATGCTGGAAAGAAACACAGTTCATTTACTTCCGTAATCTAATGGTAGAAGCATGGATGCACATCCATGGGTAAAGCAATATTTACTCTCTCCCACAGAGATTGGTTGACGTCCAATCAGATTCAAGCTGGCGGAAACTCCTGTCCAATCAGAGGACAGGGTTTACTTCTCAATGGTCATTGACTATTTATTGATCTGTTAGGTTGTGATTGTCGTTTCGACCGAAGTATTTTCTATTTTCCATCTTAATGTTTTATTTATTGGTTTTATTTCAACCAACCAATCAGATGTGCAACTCTCTTTTTATTCATTTCTTTGCAATAAATGTCTTTTCACGTTTTATTTCTCTTTCCTGAACTCGGTGTCAGTCTCAGTATGCTTAAAGTTATTGTAATGGTAGTAGTACGAGTAGTATTACTGCATAATGATGTGCTTGACTGAACCAATGGGGCACCTGCTAGTCTCTGCTACCACCTGCTGGTCACTCCTGGAACATCTCACCTAACCTAGGCAGTAGTCTATAGTCTGGTCTTGTCTGACACCTGGGTGATATTACACACAGGTGAAGCTGATAAACACGTGTGTCCTATGTTTTCATTTGTTCACAGCAAAATCTAGTTTTGTTTCGATATGCAGATTTATTTATGATGGACTATTGTGATGCCTAGGGTCTATTCCCTGCCTTCACCCTGTGGGTCCTTCTCCCTCTTTTACTGATTGTTTTTCTTCTGTCTCTTCTCATTCTTCTACATCCCCTCCTACAGCTTGTTCACCTTTCCACTGAAGACATTTCTGTGTGGACTTTGCATGCTCTCCCCACATCTGCACATACTTTTTCCAGGTAGCTGATGACTCGGAACTATCAACATCGTCATGCTGACAGATAGTGACACTTCACTTTAATGAGTGACTCAGATTTGACTGGGTCAGATCTCCTCAGCTGATCTGTAACAACTCCTTGGCTGACCCCCCCCCCCCCACTCTTACCCTTGTTCATGTTTGTTGTTCACATTGAAGATTATGGGTGAAGCACAGGGCAACATACAAGAATGAAACACTGACAACAAGTACTTGATAATATTTCTGTATTTTCACTGCAGTACAGCTGTGAGTGCAGATGTTTTACTTGAGTATTTTTACATTGTTATGGACATGTAAAGTAGTGTTAAAGATGAGCTCCTTAATGTGTTGATCCATGTTGTAGATGTCCTGCGTGCAGAACTCTGGGACAAACGCGATGACATGGACACAGATATTAAAAACAGTTTTACAAAGATTTCTTGACTCTTATTTGCTCTTTCACAGATTTTGCTGAGTTTTGCGTATCAGACATCATACGGCCTCTCCTCCTCTTCCTCCTCCCCCGGGTCCTCTTGCTCCTCCTTCTTGGTGAAAGCGGATGACAGCTCCTGCAGGAGCAGCTCCTGTGACGGTGTACAGACTCCCTGCAGCTGCCGCCTCCTCCTCACTGCTGGCAGCTGGGGAGCGCTCGAGTCCTCGGAGGTGCAGTCTGCGTCTCCATCACCTCCTTCACTGCTGCTACCGCTCTGCTCCAGAGTCTCCACAGAGTCCCCCCCGGGCCGGACCGGCTCGGCCACCATCACGCGGTCCATGTGTCCGGTCTCCATGGGAACCAGCCTCAGCGGCGGGTGGTCCGGGACCTCCTGGGTTTCTGCTGCGCTACTGGACAGGAAGCTGGTCTCCAGTGACTTTAGAACCTGCAGACCGAAGTCCCCAACCTCCTCGTAGAGCGGCTCCGGGAGGTCCGGGGACTCTGAACGTTCCTCAAACGAGTCCTGCTGCACCTTCATGGGCTGTGAGAGTAGTAAAGATGAAATGTAAATTGGCATAATGAGCGATTAGTAAATGCATGGATTCATTTTCATTCAGGACACAGTGCAAGTGAAAAGTATAAAATACTCACAAAGTACATGGAGAGAGTCCTTCTGTCATGTAACTTTCTCTGCAGGAGAAGAAAAAGCATAAGGTTTGTTAGAATAACAAATAAAAACAACTTCTCTTTAAATTCTGAGCAGGAATAAAAAACTGAGCATCAGCCTAACCAGAGTCTGATTTGCTGAGAGCATGCTGCTGTTGCTCTCGTCTCCTCTGATGGGGACGAGCGGCATCGTCCCGAACTTCTGCTTGGAGATGTCCGAGGAGGAGTGACGCCTCATCACGGGAGGACCGGGATCATCGTTCTGGAACAACCACAGACACGGCTGTTAGTCTCTGACATCACCTGGAGAACAACAAAGTCCCTGGTCCTGGATCAGACCCAGCTGTGCGTCTCTCTGATACACAGACGGCTCTGGGGATCAAAATCTGATCCTGGGTCAGCTTCTCTGCTGCAGGATAAGAGCAGATCTCACCTGGGCTCTGAGGAAGCTGGTGATCCAGTCCCAGAGTTCAGTCTCCATCGCGCAGCATAGATACCTGAGGAGGAGGAGGAGGAGGAGACTTTATTAACACATTAGCAACAACGAATTGATAACTGGGAGTTCACATAAGGTCACCACACAGGTCACACTATTATTCTATCAGTGTCTATTCACACAAACTGAACACATTAACTGATAAATGAGATTCTGGTGAAACTTACAATTGGTGTTTGTGTGACATCACAGTGAATCCCCACCTGCAAGTGAAAACAAACACACAACTGGATATGACATACATGTATTTCATATGTAGCACAGTCCTAACTATGATGCTGTGATGTATGTTGTTTAATCTACGTTTGAGGCCTCCTACATGAAAATCTAGAAGAATCCTGATCAGATAGACAAAAGTTTAAAAAAGAAAAAATCAAATCGATCATCTTCCAGAACTGCCAACGTTTTTGTCACCTGGTTGGAGCTTTTAGTTTGCGGCGGATGCCGATGTAGATCTTCATGGACTTCAGGGACCACTCCTTCTCTGGTTTGATGCTCTGCAACGACATGGATTAGTCACAAGACCAGAATATAACCTTGTACTGGTGCAGTTCTCACTGGTTCGGGTCTCAATGAGCGATACCTTCTTGTCTTTGAGTAGCAGCAGTTTCTGGTCTCTGATCTGGAACGTTCTCTCCTGGAATCTGTTTCCCTGAAGAAGCTTGGGAGGCTCCTCGCGACACTTCAACAGCCCGACCTTCATGATCTCACACTTGTAGGCTGGTAGACAGAGACACAGACGGGACATGTGATGAGTCTCTGTCCAGCCCCCTGACAGCGTGGCGTCCACCTCTGTGGACCTGGACAGTGTTGGTTCTGTTGGACCTACAGGTGAGGATGTTGATGCCCTGTCCTTTGGGAACTCTCTTCACGACCAGGTAGGCAGAGCTTGGGTCGGCCATCTTGCACCACTGCAGAGCCTGCTCCAACACCTTCTCTTTAGGGTGCAGCGGACGCTCTGAAAGCAACAGGAACTGTCACGCAACATAGCAAACTGTACCGGGCACCCTGAACACACCTGCACAGGTGCATCAGACAGAGAGAGAGAGAGAGAGAGACAGGTGTGTTGATGCTGTCTCACCCAGCTGTCCGTCTTCGATGGCCTCAAACGTCATCCACACGTCTTTCTCTCCGGCCGGGACGTTCCTCATGAACAGCACCTGATTGGTCAGCTCCTCGGCGCACATTGTCGGGGACACCTGTATGTGTCAAAGGTCACACAAGGTGTCACGACATGCCTCCGTCTCGTCCTGGCACGCACTGGGCGCGGCAGTCTGATGACATCAGAGCCTGGCTATAATGTTCATATCCTGGAATTAAGCAGGTTTCTGACGAGTGTCTTCATTAATGAGTCAACGGTTATCATCAGCGTCCTCACTGATGAGTCACTGATTATCATCAGTAGTAGATGCTGTCTCACCTTTAGCGTCACGCAGCAGTCTGGAATCTTCAGCTCCAGGTAAACTTCAATGATCAGGTCACCTGCCTGAGACAGCTGCACACAGTCGCCTGTATCAGTGTCGCTCTCTCGTCAGTGCTAACAACAACAATGCTAAAATCAGTAGCTCCAACAGGGCTAACGGTGCTAATATCAGTAGCTTCAACAGGGCTAACAGTGCTAATATCAGTAGCTTCAACAGGGCTAACGGTGCTAATATCAGTAGCTCCAACAGGCTAACAGTGCTAATATCAGTAGCTCCAACAGGCTAATAGTGCTAATACTACTACTACTACTACTACTAATACTACTACTAATAATAAAAATAATAGGTTATTAATAGATAAGAATTAATAGAGGTAATAGCATTAACAAACTCAGTGTTTACTTCTACCTAACTTATCCTATCCTACTATACTACTGACTTTGTCATTCATACCATGTGACATTCAGGCCCATGTCAATTAAAACTAGCTGATTTGATGACTGGATGTGAGATGGTACCTGAGTGTCCTTCCAGCTGGTGATGAGGCTGATCTCCAACTCAATCTGAGTCTGATGCTCCTCATCGATCTGAAACACAAATCACAGGTTCACACCGACCCCGATCCTTGATCAATTAAACAGTTCAATCATTAACCCTGTTGACTGACAGCAGCTCCTGTCCTGCACTAATGCCCTTCATCTATTAAGCGTCCTCGACCTGTGGAAGCTGTGGAGGGAGGAAACTCCACGTCTGCTGAGACATACTCACATCAAAGACGTACAGGTAGTTATCGATCAGATCCTCCACGATCTTCACCTCGTGCTCTCCTTTCCCATCGGTCTGGAACAGGCTGGGCGCAAACAGCAGCGACAGGTTCTTGGTGCACATCTGGTTCAGATCAGCACATTTCTGGACCCTGAGAGACAGATCAAACAACGGGCATCACTGCACAGACTGAAACTTAATCCAAAAGAAGAGTGAGCCTTCAGCTGAAAGGGCGAGCTCACCTGTACAGGTGACTGATGAGCGCAGCCAGAGTGGTCCTGTTGACTCTGGGAAGGCTCCGGATGATCTCTTTGTAGCGGTCTAACCTCTGCTTCTTCTGAGGGATTTCTGAAGGCGAGACAGCACATAGTTTAATACCAGAATCCTATCAAATACCCGACCCAATCAATGGATGCAAAGAGGATGATATTGTATCAAAATGTGAGAATGAAATCTGTGATACAGCTTCAAAATAAGCTCCATGTATTCTCATGGTGTAAGTGGAGTGAGTAGTGATGTTGTATTGAGTGATTTTGTACTGATAGCACTGAAATGTCACTTGAAAACACTACAAAACAAGCTCCACATATTCTCACATTATATTTGCTTTGTAATCAATGCAAACAAGAAGAAGGTGAGGCGGACTCACTGGCAGCCCCCTGCCATAGCGGGTGGAGGTCGGCCATGAAGATGGGGTCGTCCACCTCTCTGAAGAACCTCTTCAGCACGTCCGTCACGTCCTCGATGAAGTGATCTCCGATCCGCAGCTTCACGTTTCGAGCGTCTTTGCGAAATTCCTCCATTAAGAGCTTGATCCTGGATTTGGCCCCGTTCTTCCTGTAGATCCCCTCATGGCCCAGACCTGCAGCCCACCACAGGAGGTCAACCATTACGACAGACTGAACTCAGTTCTATTTCTACGCATGGTGGATAAGGGCTTCTTCCTCTTCCTCACCGTACTGAGTGATGAAGGCGATGCAGCTGTCCACGATGATGGGGATGTCGTTCCTGCTCAGCTGCTGCTCCCTCAGAGTGTTTCCTTTCCCGCCGGCCGCTCGCTGGATGTCCGAGTACCACAGAGAGAAGTCTGTCCTGCCGATCCCCTGCAGGTGCAGCGTCCTGGCGGACACAGGAGGTGACAGGATGAGGCAAAAAAAACGAACCAAGACAAAACATAGAAAAACCGATGTGAAACAAAGCCCTCATCTCACCTTCCTTTCTCCACCAACACCAGGATGTCTCTCTTCTCGTGGTTTTCCGTCTCGGACGTGATACCTTCAACACAAACACAGACTGTTTCAGCCAAACCAACCACACGCACAAACACGCTGCTGCTGCAGAAGAGGACAAGAGTCATATTCATAAATCTGAGAGCGCACAGCTGCAGGCAATGTTCCCTTTGTAAACCACTTGGAATGAGTCTGGTTCTGCTCGAGGTTCTGCCCACTGAAAAGAGGTTTTTTCCATTGTTATTGTCTCTCTGAATGCTGCTCATATGGGATTTATGTGTCTGTTTACTAACTCTCCATGCACAATGCTGAAGATAACATTTGCTGTGAACTGGCATTTAACTAAAGAGGAAATTACAACTGAACTGATCTTGGACAATCTCTCTTGGATGAATCTTCTCTACAGGTGCACATGGAACCATTATGGTGTCATTTTGCATCCTGAGCTTAGACAGACTTGTTTCCAAAGGTTACAGGAATAGTAAGAAGAGATAGGATTGTGTTGGGAAACATGTGGCATCCCTGTGCCAGGTGGTAGACACTGACTGAGCTCCTGGAGACGGTTCAGGTTGATGATGTCCTCTGCGGCTCCGTCGTTGCGTGGGCAGATGAAGAGGTTGGACTTCTGCAGGACGAAGTAGGCCTCCTTCCACTGCTGGGGGTCCAGCATGGCCCTGTAGCGCAGCAGCCCCACCCGCTCAAACTCCCGGGTCAGCAGGCAGTGGCAGCTGAGGGGGGTGGCAGCCTGGGCCAGAGCACAGACCGCATGTTAACCAGCTGATCAGAGCACGGGAGAAACACTGATGCAGATTAGCTGAGCAGAGTGTGACATCAGCAAATAATCATGTCTGACAAGAAGATCAGAATATGAATGATCAGACATTTTGCATGTAAATTACCAGGTTTTCAATCGATTTCCAAGTGTTTTGGCTTGTTGTGAATGTCCATGCCACAGAATATTTGGTCAAATTAATACTGAAGATTTTCACATGAAAAAAATCTCTATGTGGTAGATTAAATAGTGAGTCTGTTCAATATTAACTCATCTCCAGCTCATATAGGGCGAAGAGCAGAGAGTACACCCTGGAGAGGTTGCCAGTCCATCGCAGGGCACACAGCATTCTCTCTCATTTGTAGGTGAATTTGAATGAAAGTGATAACAGCGGAACAGTTGTGACTTCCAGACCTTTCCGATGGACTTGGTCCAACTGTGGAGGGCGTCAGCTGTCTCCAGACCAAACTGATAAAGCTTCTCTGAGGTCAAATACAGCTCGAAGGTGTAACGAAACCTAAAGAAGAAGGAGAGACAGTGAGAGGTGAAAATCACGAGTCTGGCCATGGGACGTTGTGATGTCACACCCCCCCGATGCCACACCTGTCGATGAAGCCGTTGCTGCTGTTCTTGCCCACAGCGTCCGGCCGGCTGACGCCCAGACACACGATGTCCTTGACGCTGATCTGCATGCAGGGCTCAGCCGACCGCTCCGACTCGTAGAGGAGCAGAGACTGATCCACAGAGCACCAGAACTTCTGGAAGTCTGACACAGGGACACGAGTCAAATCAGAGACCTTCCTCTACACCTCCCACCCTGCTCCTCCCTCCTCCTCCTCCTCCTACCTTCTCGTGTTTTTCTGGACAGCGTCCCTCGGTGGGCGGAGCCTGACTTGTACAGGTAACCGGAGTGCAGGACGGGCTGCATGATCTCGTCGTAGACACTAGGGTCTGAGAGGGAAAACACACAGATGTTAGACCACTGACCCAGCAGCATGCGGTGGACGCAGTTCATCAACTGACCACTAGAGCCCCTCATAGACCCATGAATTACAGTTGACCTCTTTACAGTGTCCACTGTACGGTATGCCCTCTACAGAGTAGGTAGGATCCCAGTGAGATCCCAGTAAAGCGGACCTGACATGGCGCTCTGGTCCAGCAGGCGATGATGCCGCTGACCCTCGTTGCAGTCGTTGGCGAGTCGAGCCGCCTCCGCCTCCGAGAAAATCTGCATGACGGTTTTCAGGAGGGTCTGCTCCGAGACGGCCGAGCACAAGACCTGCGGACGAGAGAGGAGGAGACATGAAGACAAAACAACAAACGGTGTCCAGACTGGACTCAGGCGAGGTGGGGTACACATCGAGGACTGAGGCTGGCTGTCGGACCTTGAGCAGCTCGTCCTGGCTGTTGAACCCCGGGTGGCTGAGGCGGTATCTTCCCTCTCTGTACTTCTGGGTGATGAACTCTCGTCTCTGTTCGGGCAAAGCGTCGCAGTCCAGCTCCTCCGACGGCGGCAGCTGAGCCGCCCAGAAGTCGTTGGCCCGGTCGTTCCCCAGCATGATGAAGAGCTGACACACAACCAGGACACACAACGAGGTTCAACAGATTCCGGGGAGGAGAGCTGAGGAGAGACCGGACCCCTCCGGCTGCTCCTCCCAGCTTGTCCCAGGCCAGGACGGACCTGAGTCAGAAGGTCCAGATGAGGGGTTGGACTGGTCGTGGTCTCACCTGGACGATCTCGTTGCTCCACACACTGGTGTCCAGCTTCAGACTCTGAACCTTAGAGACCATCGTTCCAAGACCTCTGTGCTGGCCTGCACACACACATTGTTATTGTTTTCATCTTTATCTCGACTCTCTTTGTCCATTTGTTCTAAACTCCCAGCTGTTTGTGTCTCACATAGTTGTTGAGTCTGTTTGTTGTGTGAAGTGTAAAGTTCACACATTCTCTGGAGGCTCCAGTGACAGCGCCTCAAACCAGGTTTCAGGTTTTGGTTTTGAACTGAGAACAGCTGATTTGTAGCTCTGATGAGCGGGACCTCCAGACCCCAGGATCTATCCATCACACAACAACCACAACCACAGAGACACACCCACCCCCCCTACACAAACACACACACACATTCTCACTCTCAGAAATGCGGTCAAACCGGCGCAGCAACAGTTTCAGCTGCAGTGAGTTTACAGGTGTTCACAGGTGCAGAAACACACGCTGAGCATGTGTCCACATGTGTAAGGTGAACACTGTATTAATCAGTCAATCTTAAGTCAGAAAAACAATGGATCAACATATCTACAGATCCTCACAGCACTAACGGCTGGCTGTGCTGCTCAGGACAGAATCATTCAATGACTGACCACTGTCTACAGCTCAGCTTTTACTAATCTGAATCTAATCTGAACAAAAAGATGAATTAACACTGAATAAACCAAGCAGGGACTCAGCTCCTGAGCTCTACTCTACTCCGTCCACTCTCTGCTCCGCAGACGCAGGTACCTGCACAGTTCTTGCAGATGACCACACACAGGTTGATGGAAGCCCAGTCCGGGTTCAGGGCCTTGCAGTCCGCACACATCCTGTTGGATCTGTTGGACCAGATCTTCTCGGCCACCTCGTAGTCCGACAGGGTCTCGGCGATGGACTCCTGCAGCGCCTCCATCCAGTCCCGCTTCTCCCGGTCCGACTCGGCCGTGAAGCTGAGGAGGCGGAGCACAGGTCTGCGATGATGGGGCTTGACGCGAGCTCGCCAGCACAGCGGCATTTTAGAGACAGAAATCCATTTCTTTTCTGAGCCGTTCCACTAAGAGTAACCGCCTGCAGCATTTGACTTTGCTTCCCTGTTTTTAGGAGAAAGCGGCAGCCAGGGAGCTGCAGGGAATTAACTGTAAGGAGCTTTTTTCCCCAGTCAGTGACCTGGTTTTCTGGGACAAATGGCTCAGGCCTGCACCACCAGCACTTAGTCCCCAGTTTGAGCTGCGGGCTGAAAAGTTAGGACGTGCAGGTGAAGCCGCTGAAAGGGACTCGGGGCGGTGATACCTGAATGTCTTGTACGGCGTTATGAGGTCAAAGCTCCGGTTTTTGCCGTCTCTAATGGTCGATCCCCTGGCTTCAATCAGCGTGATGCCGATACCGTTGCGAAAACACTGCAGGCACCCAAGTTGGAGACAGAAAGTCGAGAGAGAGAGACAGAGAGAGACAGTTGTGTTATTCCACTCGGGTCAGAGCCCTCTCTCAGACTCTTTTCAGCCTCTTGAAAGGCTTTTTGTGTTTCTTTGTGCGTGTGTCTCTTTTGTCTCTTCTTCTTCTGGGCATTCTCACCTGTTCGCTCTTGTAGAGCCAGATCTGCTCCGTGTTGATGGCCGCGTACACCTTGGATTTGGTTCCTTTGAGCTCCAGGGCGCCGTGCTTCTGACAGTGAGTCCCAGGCCCGAACCTGCGCCGGCCGAACACGATCTGCTCCCGGACGTGCTCCTGCAGCGTGGCCACCCAGCGACGCCGCAGCACTGCAAGGACACCAGCCACACACAACAGGCATCTTCATCATCATCACCTTCTCCAGTTCAGCCCCTGTCCCCTCCCCTCTCTGCCCCTGCAGTCATGAAGCGCTCTTACTTTACTTTACTTTGTTGGTTCAACATTCAATATTTGACATTCAAATACTGGCTCAAATAGTGAAAACGCAGTTTGAGGCAGTATCTGCCTCTGAGGCAGTATCTGAGGCAGCATCTCATTTGTGCATGTGCGCGTGTGCGTGTTTCCTCCCACCTTCATTATCACTCCTGAAGACAAAGATCCTCTGACTCGTCACAATTTCAAACTTGTTGTCTTTGGCTGGGCGCGCCATCTGGATGGCGGCCAGAGGGATCACTCCTTTCGGGTAGACGTCCTGGAACGGAGCAGGCCACCGTACGTTATCAAGAGCGTTTTCAGTCAAGGTCCTGAGCAAAACTGGGAGTTCAGGTCGCTTATGTTCTGGGCTCTAACGTGTGAGTGAACACACCTTCTCACTACCAAAGTACATCAGGTTTTTGCCGTCGAACTTCACGTAGCGCTTCTGGAAAACGTAGTTCCTGAAGAAATAAAAACACACGTCAGGACGACATGTACAAGAATGAAACAAATCGATACGTGTTCTGAGCGTACAAACTCTGAGACACTGGGAGAAAACTGAACTAATCAAACAGGAACGCTGGTACGAAGGCATGAAGAGAAGCAAGGAGAAAAGGAGGAAGAAGAGACAAACACACCGAGAGGAGACTGAAGAGGAGGAGGGGGAGAAGGAGAAGAAGGTGACGAGGCAGAGACAGCTCCTCAGGACGGAGGAGATACAGGGAGGAGTAGAGAGGACGAGATACAGCACAACGGCCAGCGCTGACTTTTGACGCCTGACGAACACAACAACACACAAAGAGAAATGAGGAAATTCAAGGCTGAATCTCAAGGCTGATCTGTCTCCCACTTAGTTTCATCCACCTGACAAGCCTTACAAGCCTCATCGAGAATCTCAGCAACTTGCTAAACGACAAATGTAAAACCTTAACAACTTCTCCATCCCCTAAAAGCTGTTAGTTGCCACCCCTGGAAGCTCCTCCATACGGACTCCTCTTAGGAAGGTGCAAATCAGACGCACCCCTGTGGAGACAGCTTGTCCAGCCAGCCGCTGATGATGGGCGGGGCCCTCTCGGTCAGGGAGGTGTAGCTGGCGTAGGGGGAGATGGTCAGGTCCTCGTCGTTGTCCGGGGGCAGGGTGTGGGGGGGCAAGGAGAGGCGGGCGGGGAGCGGGGGCTCTCCGACCGTGCTGTAGCCCAGAGAGTCTCCGGGGTGGAGGGCCTGGGACAGACGCTTGGTCCAGGACAACTTCTGACACCTGGAGGCAGGAAGTCAAGTTTAGCTCTCCAGCAAGCCCAAAAACAAACAGGAAGCACAGAAAAACAGACATGAAACCCAAGTTTCATCAGTACTCGACAATCAGAGGACATCTATATGTAAATGACTATCTGTCTGGGTGTGTAACCAGGATGTCATGATAACAAATAAAAAACTATTGTAGAGCTCTGAGGTGACTACACACTGTGAGCAATGTAAAAAAAAATTAGGTCAGTAATGTCTTTTTTTAATAAATAATTGTATTATCATTAGAAATATTCTGTGTTTTTATTTCCTCTTCTGTCTGTAAAGTTTGGTCACACATTATGATAAGATAATAGTAATAAGATGAAAACAATAATGCTAATCTTCACTGAACACAATTTAGCTTCACAAACGTTCACATAATATCATTACATATCAGTCCATACACGTGACAGTAATGATGGCATGTTCATAGATGTTCTCGGTTGATAGATAAGGTGCATAAATTAAGTTCCTACCCATGGTCCTCCGTGTGTTTCTCATCCAGTCTGCTCCTTTCGATCTGTTTCACAAAACACTAAATGAGTACCGCTCTACCATCACAGGCCGAATACGTCACAAGCAGCTAACGATTCATCTGCATTACCTCCAGTGGGACTCTCCTGGAGTGGAAGACGGTTTCACAGTATGGGCTGATCTCCTCCTCAGGGTCGTCTGTTGAGACTGGTGAATGGGAGAACACGAGCATTAAACGTGTGTGCATGGTTGTGTGGCTGCAGACTGACCCCGGTCTGCAAAAACAAAAAAAAGCCTGGAGGGTCTACCCGGGCCATCACCAGGGACTGACAAATAAGCAGAAATTGTCATTATGAACTCAGGGCAGATGCTTTATTGCTTAACGTGGACACTCATGTTGTTTTGTTTTTTTTGATGTTTTCAGATGTGCACTCACCTCTGGTTGATCCTGAAGAGTTGTTACTTAAAGTGCTGCCACTGAAAACACATACAAACAAGGTCAACGACCTCTGGCAATCGTGGGATACGGATTTAAAACTAAAAAGGCTGAAATGTGTGAGACAGGGATCTCATTCTGACAACAACTTGTTCTTCATGTTTCATTCTCTGAAGCAGAGGTGTCCACTCCTTTCCCACAGCACCACACATTTCCGTTTCTCTGATCCAGGAAGTTATAAACCGACTGTTGAGAATTCCTAAGTCAGGATCCCGGGCGGGGCGGGTGCGGTTTGAGCTGCTACTTTTTCTTTTTTTTTTTGAAGATTTGACAAAGCCTGAAAGAAATCAAGCCCTATATCTCCTGAAAATCTGACCCACAGAGTATGGATCCGAAGATCTGTCACATGTCTACTGGGAATTACAACTCGCCTGCGATCATATAACCAGTTACACAATGGCAAATGTTACAAAGACATATGACGAGACCTGTGGTATGACTGCATCACTTTTCCATATGATCCTCTCCAGTGTACATGTAATGTACATTATATGGATCAGATTGTGGAGAAGCAAGAAGCTGATAATGGAGATGCATCTGACACAAACTCAAACTGTACATTGATTATTATACATGAAATCAAAAAAATAAAAAAGCTAAATCAAAGAATGATGAACCCACCTGTTTCTCTCTCGATTCCCGTCCAGTGTTTGTCGAGGGGGCGTCATAGGAGCCGTCTGCTGGCTGCAGTGAGTCCTCCCTCCACCGGGGGCAGTAGAGCCGGGTGAGGTGCCCCAGTAGATCTCATTAGACACCATCTCCATCGCACCGCCCCTGGGGGAACTGGAGGACGAGGACCCAGAGAGCCTGCTGTTGTCAAGGTCGCCAGGACAGGAAGTCACAGTACATTTCTGGTTGTTCTCCGCATGTGCAGGCGGAGACGAGAAGGAGGAGGAGGAGGGCCGGGACCCCTGGAATGTGGAGGGGGGAACCCCGCGCTTCATCCTCGGGGGAACGGGAGGTAAAGCCCCCCCGGCATCCGACAGAGACAAGCTCCGACTGGGTTTCCTCCTCTCCCCGTGGCTCGGCCTCCGCCTGGGCGTGGCCGCCTTATCGTTGAGGTCAAAAGTCAACCTGGGATCAGGTGCGGCCATGTCTCTGGAGGTGAAACCCTCTAATACAGTAAAACAGATGGACTCCTGCGACAGCCTCCTGTGTGCGGGTGGCGCGGGCTCCGGCGCGGGGCAGAAGTGGACGGGCGCGGTCCTGCGGCGGTTGAACACGGTTCTGGGCTTGGGGACCGGCTTCACCACAGGCTTGCTGCTCTCCACGCTCGTCAACATGGCCGCCAGGTTTGGCGCCGAGCTGTTCCTGAACGCCTCGAAGTGAACGGGCTTGGCCCCTGGGGCGGAGCCGCGGCCTCGCTCCGACAGAGTGGCGTCCGTCACAGACTGACAGCGGTCCCGGGGGAGATCGGCTCTCTGGTTGGCTCGCTGGGCCTCCGACCTCTGGATGTGGCTGACCAGCCGCAGGATTCTCTTCCTGTGTCCGGTGGCTGTTATGCCCAGGCTGACCAAGGCGTCATGATCCAGGTGTGTGAAGTCTCTGGCCAATAGGAGGCCGCCGTGACGGAAGGTGTCCAGGTACCTGCAGGAGAGGAAAACGTCAAAACTGAGACCAGACTTATACAGACTTATCCATATTGCAGGAACAACAAGCAATAACTTGACTTGCAGTCTATCTAACGGAATTGGAGATGGCTTATATGGAAGGCAAAACCCTCTTGAGTATGCTTATTATCCCAAAGTAAAGTGTGTTTTTGATCATTCATAGAGGGATAGGACAAAAGTCCAGTAATATAGTATAAGAAAACTAATGACAATATTGATAAAGTTATCTGGAATGCAGTAGAAAGCCATTCTCATACTTATCTAGTACTTCTCTTATCTTCCTAATTCACCAGGTCGGGTGGAAACGAGTGTTTTTACTCCAGTTCATGGGCATGTAGGTGTTGCCGGTGTGTGTCCCAGTCTCTGACCTCTCCAGATGGATCGCCACGAGAAGTGTCTCAACTGGCGTGCTTCCATCCAGCGAAGCCATGACGAGCAACATGGGGTCTGGATGCGACTTTGTCTCCTCCGCCGGCGGGAAACACCTCGGCCATCTCAGACCCTACAGTCGGGACAGACAACAGCGGCCCATCTGCAGGGTGACAAGAAGAGGCAGGACGGCCGTTAAACCAGAGCAAGACACCACGGCCTTGGTCCTGAAGCGAACCAGAATATATATGGACGACAGAACAGCAACAATGGCTGCCACAGAGGAGTCCCTGGGGAAGGGGGTGTCTACGACTTATTGTTCGAAGACATGTTGAGACATGCTGAGAAATCTCCACCCAACGTGCTTACAGAGTTACAATTAAACACAAACAGCATTTCAGAGTTGTATGAACACATATATACACACATAATAAAATCCTCAGAATTACTTTAAGATGTCATGTCAAGTGGTTCCAAGCAACTGTGTTCAGTAACTCCTAAAAAAACAATTTCCTAGTATTGATTCAAAGGTTCAAGTAGAGTATATGCAACTTAACTAGATGACTCAATTGACACAATTGTGAATAAAGGGCTAAAAAATACATAATGAAGTTAAGTTGCATTTACTCAACGCTCAAGTCAACACTCCTGGAATTGAGTAATGAGGAATCTGATACTTAACACGGTTGCATAGTTCATCGACATATATTTACATACAAATCTATTGCATTTTTCACCATTTGTTGCATGTTGTTCAGAGCTGCATTACTAAAACTGTGACACACGGAGTACCAATGATCCTCGGGAACCAGCAACTAGATTTCTTTCACCCCTATATACAGGTTGGAAGGCTAATTTGCACACGAGGAATGCCACTAGTGTCCAAAATAGTTTCCCTTGGCTTCACTCTGTGCCCACATAGTGCTCCGTCTTTTGGGTTTCCATCCATGCATTCACAAGGTCCGAGGGCTGGAACAAAACCTCTGTGACGTCCTCAGAGTGTGGGCCAACGCGGGTGTGTTTCCTGCCTCTCTCCCCGAGCGCTGGGATTGGCTCCAGCAGGCCCCTGTGGACACCACTGGATAATAATGCGAGGGAGAGAGACTGAATGATCTAAGAACTAGAAATAAACGCTCTCTAACAATACCTGTGGGTGGGTGGAGGTCTTAGTCACAGCATATGAATGAGCTACGTCTGTGAAAATGCCCCTTAGCTTCCTCCAGCCTGTCCAGACTGAAGTGCTGACACACTGTACCAGACGTGGGTTGTTGTTTTTTTTTTTTTTTTAAGTAATCCAGGAAGTTCACGTAACCATGGCAACGGCGCTGATGCTCCAGGCATGTGAGCGGACAACTGACCTATGATCAAACCAACCTAAACGAATCTACAGAGGAGCTCACTGGGACCTTTGCCCCCCCACACCCCCCAAAAGGTTACACCTCCCCCTCCACCCTCCACCCCCCCCAACCCCGTTCGCCTGCAGCCACAGACGCAGCACAAAACATGATGTCAGCAGGCGGCACAGACACAGGATTGTCTGCCTGCGTCTGCCGCAGGCTGACCTCTGACCCCTGGACAGTCAGCACTCGGGGTCACGTTGGGCGGAGTCAAACGCCATCACGGATCAGCAGACACAGACCACCAGCTATTTGACACACACACACACACACACACACACACACACACACACACACACACACACAGGCATGTGACAAGTGCCAAGTCAGGACTTGAACAAAAGAGAGCACAGTGACAGAGTGTGTCGACGACACGTCATCTCAACACAGTTGATCAGATTATCAACCAGTGGATCGACCAATGGAACTGGACTAACTGACTGACCAATCGATCAATATTATTGTTACGAGACATTAGTTTATGTTTCCCTTCCGAATCGAGTGTGAAGCGACCTCTGTTTAAATGAAAGACGGCACGTTGTGACTCTGCAGTAATCAATGCAATCCAAAGAGAGCTGACTGTCCCAACACATCCACACAATGGTAGGAAGAGGGTAGAAGGTGCTAATTAGAACTAATCTGTTAATCGATAAAATAATCAAGAACTCTTTTGATAATCAATTCATTGAAAAATTGAGAGGGATTTCAAGAAATTAAGTCAATATTCCCTGAACTCAGCTTCAAAAAACATGAGTGTTTTCTAGTTCTTTAGTCCTCAATGACAGAAAGTTGAAAAAAAACAAATTGATTCAGAGAGAAGACGATTGATAGATTAAGTGACAAAAAGAATCATTTTTTGCAGCTCTAATGCAAATTTGGTTTGGGTATGAAGTGACACGGTTATGACTGCAGCAGCACGTTAAGTGGGTTCAGAGGTAGAGACATCTATGACTAAGATACAGTTCTATCATTTTCTTCATCACCTCATAATCAGTCCATAGCCTGACATGACTTCCTGGTCTTCCTGGTCTGAGCACTCTGAACCCAGAACCTGCAGTGAGGTTTGTTCTGTTCGAGCCCTGAACCGTGTCTCCCAGGCTGCGGCCTTCATTGATCAGGCAGGTCGAGTTGATCGAGACAGTTTAGAGAAGTTTAGAGATGAAAACTGGATGAGCCACACAAAGCAGCTTCACACCGACACACACAACACACACAAGCAGTGAACAAAGACCCTGAGAACACACACACACACACACACACACACAGGATATAGGGAGTGCCTGCAGCTGAGGCGAGGCATGTTGCCTCAAACTGAAGGGTGGAGGGCTTTCAAAGAAGAAACAACTGTGTGTGTGTGTGTGTGTGTGTGTGTGCGAGTGAGAGTGTGTGAGACCTTGTGATTGTGTATCTCTGTGTTTCCTGAAAGAGGCTGGAATGTGTTACATTTGACCTCCCTGTGATTTGTGTGTGTGCGTGCGTGCGTGCACGTCAAGCTCTCAACACGTTTACGACATGAACCGCGTTCACTCATTCACACCCTGCCCTCCGTGGCTTCTAGAACGACATGAACCGCGTTCACTCATTCACACCCTGCCCTCCGTGGCTTCTAGAACGACATGAACCGCGTTCACTCATTCACACCCTGCCCTCCGTGGCTTCTAGAAGCTTCTCAGAAGTTCCCCTGCAAAGACATCGACCGCCATGAGCAGAAACCGCAGGGGCCACATCGGCTGGGACGTTTCAACAGCGGCAACAAAAAGACCAAAAACATGACGGCAAACTGACACTGACTGTGACTGCGGGGTAAAAATAACACATTCACACACACTGAACCACACACACACACACACACACACACACACACACACACACAAAGGTCAGCAGTGTCCAGCAGCAGGACAAAGGAGGAGGAGGAAGTGAGTCACGGCAGCTTCCTCCTTCAGCTGCCGGCCTCCGATCGGTGGAGCATCTGGATCAGCCTCACGTTCACGTAACGCGTACACGCTGAACACGTGAACACTCCTGCTCCCCTCACACACACACACACACACACACCTTTAGGAGTCCATCTTTGTGACTCTTTGTGACTCTCCTTCTCCTCCTGTAGGAGCTGCAGCAGAACATCTGGTCTCATGGACCAGAGCCTCCCTGAAGCCAGAGCAAGTTGTGGATGATACACCTGGCCATTTCATAGTCTGGATAACACTGGGTGCCACCTCGTCTACCTCCTGCACCTCCTCTATGTCCTTCACTGGAGCAATCAGGAGGTCCTTGATCCTCCTGCCTCCTACGTACTCTGTTATCTGTTCCACCTCCTCCTCCCTCCTCGTTTGGCCTTTTCTCCTTCCCATTCCTTTTATCTTGTCTCTTCTCCACCTCCTCCTGTCTCCCTAACCTCCACCTCCTCCTCTCGTCTCCTCTTGCCTCCCTCTTTTCCACCTCCTCCCTCTCTTGCCTGCCCTCGCTCCTCCTCCTCCTCCTTTCATCTTCTCCCTCCGCCTCCTCTCCCTCCTCTCTGTTATCTGTTATTGTAATCAGTGCTGAAGATCTACAGCAGAACAAAACACAGGATACAGCTGTCCATCAAATTGCTGCAGAGGAAACACATACATACACACACACACACACACACACACACACACACACACACACACACACACACACACACACACACACATACAATTCCCAGAGATTGAGGGTTGAATCAAGGTGGGTCAGGTTCACACCAGCACAGTCAACCTGGGTTAAGGAGTCAAACCAGCAGGACTTAAAACCAGTTAACAAGAAACTTCTTGAACTAAAAACTAAGTCCTTCACTGAATTTTGATAACTTGTTTATTAACTTTATCACCTCATCTCCATTTGAAGCTGCAATCAGCAACACATCTTTAACTCACTAAACAGCTGGAGGATGCAATCTACACAACCAATCTGCACAACCATACAATAGACCTCAGATCTGCAGAGAAGAAACAAGCTCGAAATATTAATTTAAACCAAAGGCAATGTTTCATATAACAAACCTCTGGTCACCTCAAGTGGCTCTGACTGTCAATTATTCACCATAAACACACAAGACCCAAGTCAAGATATTATGAAAGAGCTTGAGCACCGACACAATGTAATACCTCATAAGGTCAGCTTTCATTTTCCAAATATTGACGTTAATCCTAAATAAAACCCTGCAGACACCCTGTAAGTGCGTCTGCGAGCAGAAAACTTCAGGCTTGGCCTTCGTCACCTCCACCTGTCACCTGCACTTCGTCCCAGACTGCACCAGTAGGAAGATGAGAGCGGCAGCCCGGGACGTGATAGGATGACAGACCTGTCAGTCAAAGCAAACAAAGCTCTCAGTAACGGAGCGACGTGGGAGGAGGGAGGAAGAAGAGAGGAAACGGCTGACCTTCATTCTTCACCTCCACTGGGGAGGGAGGGAGGGAGGGACGGGAGGGGGTGTGGATGGGGAGGCTGGAGGGCGAGGAAGGGGGGTGGCGGTTATAGAGGGAAAGAAAAGACAGAGGAGGCGGAGCTAAAAGAAGCACAAATCAAAGAACACGAGGAGGGAGGGAGAGAGCGAGGGTGGGCGAGTGAGGCAGTAAAATAACAGAGAGTCTCTATTGTGACAAACAGAGAGCTGATTGTTCCAGGGCTGAGACTGAAGCCACACACACTGGGAACACTGGGAGCACTGGGATGACAGTGGAGGGGCTCAGCCCAGGCCACAACAGGCCACCTTAAATTACTCATCCTCAATCAAGACTAATCGCTAATTGATTACTTTCACTGACCTCAGTTCAAACAGTGAGCGGTCTGTTGCACATCTGACGTCAATCAATCGATCAATCAATTAATAAATCACACGACCAATTAATCTATAAATCAATGCATTATTGTGTCACAATGTCCGTGTGCCTCTGCTAAAAGTTTTTCTCACGGCGTACGTGATTACATCACTGCACCCCTGATTACATCACAGCAGACATGATTACATCATAACGGGTTGTTCTCATTTCTGAGGAGGTAGACGTGTTTGACCGACTTCCTGTTTCTGAGAAGATGTGGTGGCACACTGGCACACACACACACACACACACACACACACACACACACACATAATCCTCTGACGATCATTTACGCTGATGAGACATCAATAAACCAATTAGTAAGCCAACCAACCAATGGAATCGATCATTGTCAACAAATGGACTTACTGGCAATCCAATCAACTGGGTAAATAGTTCAAGGCACAAAGCCTCAGTGCATGTGAAGCACATATGAAGGAATGCAGTAAAAGTACGACTACCTCAGTGTAGAAGTACTGCAAAGCTGCGATACTTTCCGTTAGTGGGTGGTAGTGCTGATCTATTGATCAGGAACACTTATTTCTTATTTACGGACGATATATTTCCTAAAGCGGTCACCTAGAGTGAGTGCAGTATTTCCCTGAAACCTGTACTGCAGTACAAGTACCTCAATGCTGCACTTTAGAAGCTGAGATGACATCCTGATGTTCCAGAGCACTTCCATGATGAACATGATGCACTTCTCAGGTCTAATCATTTACTTGGTCTGCAGGTCTGGGGTCTGTAGGGTGGAGCAGGAGCAGGTCCTGAGGTCTGAGGAGGGAAGGGTGGTGGTGGAGGTTTGGGGGAGGGGGGTCACAGGGAAAGAAGCAGGAAGCTTAGTTTCCTCTTTGCAGGATGTTTGTGCTGCGTGGGAACGCCCTCCTCCTCCTCCACTCAGACCTCAGGACTGATGCAGGAGGACCCATGACCACAACATTGCTCATCTTCATCTTATTCTGATGTCAGTCGGCTGATGACGTGCGATGATCCCAGCGTGGGTCCAGATGTGGTTCCTGATTTGATTCCTGATGTGGGTCCTAGTGACGGTCATGGTGTTTTCCCTGGGGTCCTTCCTAATAATAGTCCAGTGGTCGGTCTTGCTTTTCGGTCCTTTGGTCCCCATTTGAACCCTAGTTTTTACACTATAGGTTCAGCATTGAAAAAAATCAAATTCCTCAGATTTACTTAAAGATACTGAGTCAAGAGGAACTGTGTTAACTAACTAAAATACTTTAGTACTTAGTAATGACTCAATGGCATGGGAAAAAAAGTTGCATATACTCCACTCACTCACTCATTTAAAAGTTATTTGATGGCACTGAGTCATTACTAAAAAGTATCTTACGACTTGCGTAACATGGCTGCATGGAAGCACTAGACATAACATTTTAAGGTAATTATGACTCCCAGTTATGGTTCTGGCTCTTCTGAGGGTCCACGTTAGGGTCCTGGAGTTGGTGCAGATGAATAGGTTGCTGTTCCTGGTTTGTTTGAGTCCTGACTTTTCGGTCCCTGTTTGAGAACTGGTGATGGTTCTGGTGTAGGTCCTGGTCTCGGTCCTGGACCAGACCTGGATCAGACCCATCCACACACAGACCCCAGTGACCCCAGAGACCATGATGTCATGATGTCAGTGACAGCTTCTCGCTCCCCTGTGCTCTCCCTGAGACAAATACTGCACTATTTACTACAATACATGACGAGACCACCATGTCACATGTTGATGTCTCACACACATATGCGCAAACAACTATACACATACATACAAACACTCTCTTATACAAACCCTCTCTGAGACAGACACAGTCCTGGACACATTGTGCCAAAACTTGCTCTGTGCGTCACCACAGCGGACCCTGGTCTGGTCCCTGTCCTGGTCTCTGACTGGGGGGACAGACAAACTCTCATCCAACCTGTTCTCGGTCTGACACCACGCCTCACCTCTGCTCTGGTCCAGACTCCGCTCCTGGTCCTGGTCCTGGTTCGGGCTCTGGTCCTGGTCTTGGGCCTGGTCCTGGTGTGTATGTGTGTTCTAGTCTCTGCTGGTCTCCTGGTCCCTGTGAGTGAGCCCGCAGAGTCCGGAGCGTCTACTCTCTCCAGCAGCTGTGACAAGAAACTCCGCTCCGCTCCCACTGACGTCATTCACACATAATGAGCGCTGCCGCAGCTTCCAGACACGTTTTCAAAACAAAAGCATCAAACCAGCGCACAAACTATTGCTTCCGCCTGCGCCAGCCTCACAATCTGGGAACAATACAGACAGGAGAAGGTGATTCAGGAGCTCACTTTCACTTTGAATGATCGATGAGGGGTTTATCTGATCAATAAATTGTAATTGAGGGTGATGACAAGGAACAAACTAGGGAATTACAAAGAGGTCACCAAGAATTCAATCTCTGTTAATTATCATCAATGATACATCCAGTCATCATAAGTTACTCACTCATTGTTGTTTACTTATTACTTATCTTATCTTATCTTATCTTATCTTATCTTATCTTATCTTATCTTATCTTATCTTATCTTATCTTATCTTATCTTATCTTATCTAAATGAGTTGTATGAGTTTGTATGTACCCATATCTGTGTGGGCTTTCTCCAGGTTTTCCTGTTTCCCTCTAGTATCCAAAACCATCCACATTTAGGCATGTTTACACACTCTAAATCACACTTGAACTATGAGAGAGAGACACACATCTGTCCAGGGCGTATTCCATGCCTTTGCCATATGCATGTAGTAGATCTGCACCAGAGAGATTCAAAGTGAAACTAAATATATGTTCTCATACTGTACTTAGGTCATAACTTTCTTTCCCAGGGATTTTTCCCTTTCAAAGCCAAGTTTGTTGCGCACGCTTATTTCCCCATAGTTCAGTCATAGTCAACCATCCTGAGGTGTGGCACACAGATATCAAACTGACCTGATGAAACAAGAACAAAAGAGATTCAAGCCAAAGAGGGCGGTGAGCCCACAGTCACTAATGAGGGAAAAAAATCAAACTAGACACATGAAATAGTAGTCATTTCCTTTCAAAATAAAACCTTTACTTGAACTGTGACTTGAGAGGGCAGAGGTCAAAGGTGAACACAGGGGCAGAGTATGCTACAGGGGAATGGACACGCAGTTTTCATCTGCGCTTTCGTTCTTCCTCTGGTTGACCAGTTGACAGGAAGTTCGAACCAGCACAACTTTTCGAGCAAAACCATAGGCGGTTCTGACAGTCGAGTCGGACCACTGGATATGAACCAGAACACGTTTCGTTTCTGTTGCCGTGCTCGGGTGGACAGCAGTGTGAGGAAGTCCTCAGTGAACACTGTGTCCTGTCCTCACTGAGCTGCAAGGAGCTGGACAGCGGTGGAGTTTCCTCCTCGCTGCCAAACAACAATCAGAGCTCAGCAGACAGGAAACAGGAAGTGCCTGAGACAATACATCGTGGAGAGGATTCGGAGCCCAGCTGCATTTTTCAGGCACGAAAGAAGGAAGCAGTCGCACGTCAAGTTTCCTCCACACGGCAGGAAGAACGCGCTCAGCGGCTGCCCGCCATAGCTCCTTCACTGGGGCCAACATGGCCGCCATTAGAGCTGTCCTCTTCACCTACCTGTGGCCATACACCAGCCTGGAGAAGACCTGGTAAATAGTTACTCTGTACAGACCTAGTAGCTGGTTACTGCATGGAGAGCATGGGACATATTACTGTTTAAAGAGCTGGTAATGGGTGGAGAGGGATTGCTCTGTACAGTGCTGTCAGTTAATTAGTGAAACACCTGCCGATGCCACGTGCAAACATGTTACAGACAGCGCCCTCAAGTGGCCTGGGGGAGAACATCAGTTTTGTCAAACATCTGCAGAGATGTTTTCTGGTTGCTTAAAATGCCACACATTCACTAAAAACTTTCTTAAATAGCAAAGAAATAATAAACAAATAACCACAGAGTTTGTTACCAGTAGTAAGAGTATGTAGAAAGTTCTCTGAGCGTTGCAACATTAACATTGTGAGTCATTGAGCAGATTTATACAAAGTGACTTACTTTGGAGAATGTTCAAACTACAACGTTGCAAACGGCTCTAAATATCTAACTACAATAGTGCAGTAGTCTAAGCATAAGTTAACAAGCGATAGCAGACGAAGATTTTTAAGGAGAAGGAGAAATAAGAGCAATGTTAGGTGGGCGAGAGTTGGGCGAAGAGATGTTCCCGGAAGAGTGCAAGTGCAGAGTTTAAACACGAGTTAGGGGAAGATAGCAGTAGGATAAGGGTAAAGAGAAGGAAGAACAGGCCCTTCTAGGTGGGTGAAAGTTTGAAATGGAGATAGTCTTGCAAGAGTTGGTCCCTAAGACCAGATGAAGAATGAAATAGGAGCATATCTAGCAAATACTTTCTGATACTGACTTGAGTGGTTTGTTACACTACTCATGGGTTTGTTACAGTACTCATGATACTCGTACTCACTGCTCATATTCCTGCGTTGTTCATGTGTTTTGTGTTTATCTCAGCTGAACACATGGGTCACAGTGTCACAGAAAAATATCAGCTTTATTGATAAAAGCGGAGTCTGTTTAACAAAACAAAGGTTTTTAGTGAGGGCGAGTTTTTTCTCTCTCTACAGGAATCATCTTATCTGAAACAGAGCCACAGCAACCATGCTTGTCTGTGTGGGTTCTGAGCTGCAGAAAACACCCTCATCTGAAGTTATTATCAGATGACCTTTGGGGAATCCGTATAAGGCTCAGGTTGTAATTGGGTCGCCAGGCCCCTAGAGGGCGCTGTCGACACGCCGATATGCTTTGCACTACATTTAAATACCAACATATTTAAGAAAGAATCAAATGAGAAACAGTAAAAACATGACAAATATGTCGCACACAACAAACATCGGATTCACACCTCAAACAGCCGCCAGAGATCTCAGAGGTCAGAGGGCACAGAAAGCTTTGGGGAGAGTTGAGTCAGATCAGATGCAACATAAACAAAGACCATCAGACATTAACACTGTGACAGATACACCTGAAACTACACCTGAGAACAGTTAAGGCCATGCACTGCTGAGTCTGTGTGTGTGTATGTGTGAGGGTTGATAAGAGGGCAGAGTTAAGCCCTGCCTACATTTCTGGTGACATCATAACACCAAGTATTACTTGTTGCTGTGGTAAGTTTTGGCTTGCCTGACCCAAATCTCCCAGATTCTTTAGTTCTAGTTCTGTTTAACTGAACTACAAAGAACAACAAGAAAAGAGCAGCTGTTAGCATCTGAGAGTTAGCAGCTAAGATGCTAAAGCTACCAGGAAGTAGATCTCTGACTGGACCATTTTCAAGACCACAACCAGACTACATAGACAATAAACAGTCAGAATCATGCTGTTTGTCTGGCCTGGCTTCACTCACTCCCACAAGCAAACAAAACAACAAACAACAGGAAGTCAGACATTTATTTGCTGAGAGTACGCGTGTGTTTAAGTCTCTTCGTCGTCACTGTGGTGCGTCTTCTCCTCGCTCAGGCCGCTCTCGTCGATGTTCTCCAGGGAGTCTGCTCGCTGCAGCGTCAGCTCAGACACGTTGATGCACGGCAGCGAGTTCTGCTCTGGGAACATCCACGGCTTCAAGTTCGGGTTGTGCTTCCTCTTCCACTCCGGATACTTCAGAGACGCCTTGTAGATCTTCCTCATGGCCTGGAGGGATGGAGACACAGTTATGATGCGGCAAATGTAAAAAATATTAGAAAAATATAGAAAAAATTTTTAAATATCAGAAAATATGGAGCAAATTTGTCTAATATTTAGCTCAAATTTTATCTCACTTCACACATTTTGCTGTTATATGACACAGAAATTCATGTAAACACTAATACTAAATATATAATAATATATAAAATAATACTAATACTAAATCTGTATCTCAATATTACATCTATACCTAAAACTTAAATGAAATCTTAAGTCTAAATCTAAATGAACTTTGAGATTACACATTTTCAACATATATAACAAATTGTTTACATGAATTTCTATGTTAAATGACAGCAAAATTAGCTAAATGATACTAAATGATACAAGTGAGCTGAGTATTTTATAACCGATTTTTTACATTTGGCACCCCATACACTTTGATTAATGTGATGAGAGACAGGAAACTAACATTTTACTGATCTTGGGAAACATTTTATGGCACAGCCACTGCCTCACAGTAATGAAGGTCCTGGTTTGAATGCTGGATGAACTGAGGGCTTAATTGGAGACTCTAAATTGCCTCAAGGGGTGAGTGAGAGAGTGTATTGTGGTGTGAGCCCTGTAATATTGGAGACCTGTCCAGAGTATATTCCCTGCCTTCGCCTTATGTGCTCTAGAGACCCCCATGAGACTCTAGAGCAAAGGTACAAGATGAATGGGAGACAGTTTACCTTTGGAGCCACAAACTGAGAGACTCTGTTCACTACCCACTTTGGTAATGAACCTGCAGACAGAGTAGGCAGAGGGTTAACAATGACCAGGTACAGCAGGAGACTCACACCTTACCTTTGAGAGATTACACCTATATGTCAGTTTCAGTGTGATTACTCACCTCTGGGATCCACCTGGGTCAGGTAGTACAGTGTGGAACAGTTGGCGCCGGTGGACTGGATCAGGTATCCGGTCAACAGAGACACAGCTCGTACATAGTCCTTTTTTGGAGGGTGTTGCTGAGGGAGACGAGGGAATGGTGTCATAACGTCTCCCTGCTGGTTCAATCGTCTCAATGGTTTCCATTCCTCTTTGTCTGGATGAGCAAGAGCTGTCTGTAGCCTTACTGATGACCCCAGGCTGACACGCTCCTTCAGTCAGACAGTTCCTTCGAATTCCTTCTAGTTCCTGTTATTTTTCACCTCTCTGTTCCTGTCTCTGGTCCAAGGTCAGGTGATGACCTATCACTATAATACATCACACACCTACCGGGGTTGCTACTTACCTATTATTATTATTATTGTTATTATTATTATTGTTATTATTATTATTATTATTATTATTATTATTATTATTATTATTATTATTATTATTATTATTATTATTGTTGTTATTATTATTATTATTATTATTATTATTATTGTTATTATTACAATAATAATAATAATAATAATAATAACAATAATAATAATGATTGTTGTTATTATTATTATTATTATTATTGTTGTTGTTATTACATTATTATTATTATAAAAGCACAATTTTTCAGCAATCCTATTGAGAAGACTGTGTAGACTTAGTTGTATGTTACATCATATAAGGTGCTGTTGTGTCATGTATGTTTTTTGTTGTGCCGTGTCATGTCGATGTGCCACGTGTCATGTATCGTCTCAAGTGAAATTATGTCGTGTCCTATGTCGCGTCACGTCATGTGTTGTGTCATGCGTTGTGTCATGTTTCATGTCGTCGGTCATGTGTTTCTGTGACGTGTTCTGAGTGCAGACCTGAGGGTCTGTGACTCTGTTTGTGCTGATTTCTCACCGGATGTTTGACAGAGCAGTTGATGATCAGGTAGTCAGTGCCGAGCGGAAGCCAGGACCTCATGGTGACAAAGTCTCTGTTCTTCAGCGGGCTCGGACACTTCCCTTCAGACCAAACACACACACACACACACACACACACACATTAAAGTACAGGTCAGTGGAATGTGTTTTGTAACCACTCCATGCTGATGTCTGGGATCAGAGATGGACTGACAGGAGTAATATCCGATGTCGGTGTTGGCTGTCAGCCTCCCGATATCGTACGTGTCGATCATGTTGGTGTCCCACTTCCTGCGGTAGCTGGTGTCGTGGAGGACATCGTAGAGCGTCTCTGCCGTCACGTCCTTACACACTATCCTCATCTGAGACACAAAAACACAGAGACGGTGAGGTAGTTTGGTTTTGTTTGTCACGTCACACGTTGAAACTGAGCCCAGACGATCGTACGTCAGGTGATCGGAGGAGATGGTGCTGCTACATTATAATGAGTCTGAATCTAAATTTGATATTGAATGAGTCTGAAACTAATCCAGACACCCAACCCCAGAGGTGAACAGAATGAGTCTGGAACAAAATGGGTTTGACCATAGCGGCTTCTAGTGGACGTTCCGGGAACTGCAGTGAGAAACACAGGCGTTTAGTCTGTTGTTCTTACATCACACAAAGCAGCTGATTAGGAGCCTGCACCTCAACCACACACACACACACACACACACACACACACACACACACACACACACACACACACAGCAGGATATCACTGCAACATGTTTCTAAATTTACACCATTTTCTCTCAAAATGATCTATTTTAGCAAGATTATTTTAAGATTTTTTTATTTGATCCCTCCTCAAAAATAAAGACAGAGAGATATCAACAAATGGGATGTGGGACTGTGTCATATTGTGTCGTAGTAGTGAGACAGACGGACAGTCAGACAGACAGACAGCCCCCCCACCCCCCCCCCACCCCACCATCCTGTTGCTCACTTTTTTCCACTGCAGTAATCTTACAAGAGCTCAACCGAGCAGCGTCATCAGATATTGTTCAGGTCGATGCGCCGTGTAACTCGAGCAGCACTGCGGCGTCAATCATTCATAAAGTCCTGAGCATCACGTCTTTCTTTGGTGTGTGTCACTCGGTAGCTGTGTTTAAATCACACAGTCACACACACACACACACCCACACAATGATGGGGTGTGTGTGTGTCAAACCAGCCTTGTTTAATCTCGCAGCTAGAGCTTTTAGCCATGCTAAATTATGGCTCCGAAATAAGGCTTTACCCCGGAGCGATGGCGCCAGTGATGACGTCAGGTTCTTTCAGTCGCACCTGTCCACAGGTAAGACTGGTGACCGCCTTGTCTCTTGCTCCAGAGACTTTAATTATTCATGAGAGGGGAAGCAGTTCATTGCTCCACAAAGACTTCCATCAATTATTAAACGCCATCACCATCCTCATCATGCCTCTGTGCATGTGTGCGTGTGTGCATGTGTGTGTGTGTGTGTGTGTGTGTGTGTGTGTGTGTGTGTGTGTGTGAGAGCTACTCATTAACACACACTCATCTGTCCACAGTGACATCCTGTGGTTCTGTGGTTCACTTCCTGTGGTCGACTCAGGTCAAACACTCTATGTGACCTAAAATACCCCATCACATTATGTTCTCCTTGGTGACTGACTTTTTCTTCTTCCTTTTCTTCATCATCATCATCATCATTATCTCCTTCTTCTTCTTCATCACCATCGTCCTCCTCTTCTGCTTCTACACTCTTTATTAAAAATTTCTGCATTGCTTTGTGTGGCTTCTGTGTCTCAAGGACTTTCACTCTAATTCCTCTTGAGGTTCCAAACGAGCTGACAGGGAAAAAATCAGACTCATGAAATGATCAAAGTTGATTTAAAACCATTTTCCAGTAAGAACAACTTCCTGTCAGGCCAGCCGATCAAACTGTGGAGTGTCAGACCCCTGTAAACTGGAGGAGAACTGGTTTTTGTATTCTCCACCCATGTCCTCGGGTTTCCAGCCATTACGTTTCCTTTCCGCCGTGAATATTTCAGCACGCTGATGTTGAGTGGCGGTGTGTCTTTCCTCTGTTGTGTGTGTGTGTGTGTGTGTGTGTGTGTGTGTGTGTGGGTGAGGGCAGGGGTCAGATGTTTGCAATGAGGTCACACTACATGTACTTTTATTGAGATCTGTTGTCATAGCGACTGACGGCGCTAATCAGTATTTGGATCAATACGCTGTACTCCTGGAGAGGAGCTTACAAACCAATCGTCAATTATTGATCACCCCCTCAATTCATGGATCAATGGTTTGGTCCATTGAAACCATCTGCTCCACAGAGATGGTGCAGGGCCAGAGAGAAATCCAAGATAATGAACGATAATTGAAATGAGGAAAACCGTTATTTTATCAGAAAAATGTCAAGAAAATGGTTTTCTCTGTCAATCAGTTAAGATAAGATAATTGCTGCAGTTGATGTCTCCATCTGATAGCTGGAGATCCAGAATCCACATGCCACCTTCATCATCTGATGGAGAACTTGGTCTATCTCACTACACTGAGATCAATTAACCCCCTAAGACCTCCATTCACCATAACAGACCCCAACAGACCTCCTCAAACCTCCACAAAGCTTCTCTGACCCCCTCAGACCTCCTCCTAGCGGCCTCGCTGGATGTGGACCTTACCTTGAGTTTCTGGACGCCTTTGCACTCTTCATCCCGGCACCACACTGTCACTCCACCCTTGTTGTAGCGACTGGTCCATCCTTCAGGGCTCAGACACTGCTCTCTGAAGGAACTGAAGTCCGAGTCGTCTGGGATCTGGACCGGCATCTCTGCCAGTGCACACTTCCACGTAAACCAGACTGAGGAGAAGAGCTGAAGATGCTGAGTCCAGTTTTACATGAGTCTGGGATGTGGCCTGAGCTCAGGTCTGACAACTGCTGCTCTCCCTGGGATGCTGACAGTGGCAGCTTGTGTCTGCTCTGGACTCTGCAGGATCACTGCACAGAGTAGACAGAGCGAGCAGAGCTCTCACTCTGACACACTTTCAGGAAACCAAACAGGAGATGGACTCTGAGAAGAGTCTGCCTGCCCCACTGAAAAGAGATGGAATGAGAATAGATAAAATAGAGCAAGATAGGATGTGGTGATTAGATGAATTGGGAAAATATGAAATGAGATAAAGTGAAATGAAATAAAATGAAATGAGATAAAAATAGATGAAATTCAAGATTTTAATTCATCACATATGATTACAAGTAATACGGTGAAATTGTATGTATCTTTGGTTGTAACATAAAGTACAAAATATATAGATAGAAAAAGCAAAAATGTACAAAAATATATCGAAAAAGGGATTTGGGGGTATTGTTTTCTAACAATAAATACAAGGCTTCATATCCAATAAGCCATTTATACTGATGTGTGATTGGTTGTCAGCCCACTGAAACGCTGTCTAAACCAGGAATGCTAATATCAACAGCTTAAACTAGAATACACGCCATTTGATACACACCTTTTCTGTTTCTTTCTCTTTGTTACACATTTTTGTAACCACATCTACACACCTTCATCACAGGGACGCATGTCAACACCTGCCGTCACCATGGTTACCGTTGCTAGGCTGCAGTTCAACAATCACTGCGTGTTGCTAACCGTTTTGCTAGCTTGCTAACTATCTAACTAGCTTCATGTAATATGACTGTGATCGTGTTAGTTGATAGCAGCTCATGTCACTATCACTGTCACAGTTTACGGGTGGATATTAAAACTGACGCGCAAACGGGCAGGAATAATTGAACTGGATAAACAAGGAAACAGAGTGAGTCATCTTCTCAATAGACCACCTCTGGTAACTGTGTTTTAGCGGTGCTGCGTTCAAGTGCTCCTGTAAAACAATATTACATAGGCTGCAGTGAACCCTGCAGTTTCACGTTTCAGTTTTACTTAATTAGTCACATTTGCATTATAAGCCATCTGTCAGCCTAGCGACCGACTGGTTCATATCTACTGTTCCAGCTGCAGGCTCCACTTTGTTTTGATGCCTGAGCCGGGTGCTGGGATGTCAGACAGCTCCTGAATGCATCAGGAACAGTAACTAATACCTGTTGTGCAGGTGGAGCCACGGGTGAAGAGAAGTATGTTGAGTCAGACTAATGGTCAACAGATCAGGTATCAGCAGCTTTTTCTTTCCATCACTAAAACCCTGAAAGGATCCCAGACAAACAGAGAAGGAAGAGGAACAAGAAGAAAAAGAAGAAAATGATACAAAAATAGTCTCAATATCTTAACATCAGCAGCAATAACGCAGTGTATTTGTGTGTATGAGTGTTTGTGTCTACACATTTAGATTCATGTTATGCGGTCTGATTGTTCTGCTATATGACCAGCAGAGGGAGCTCTATACACTAATTTAAGTTTGTGTGTGTGCGTGCGTGTTTCACATCTGTGTGTGAACGCTGCTCTCTCCTTCCTGTTCATGACCTTTGACCTCTGAGAACATCTGCTGGAAACCTGAACTGATCCTGAGCACAAAGCAGCTCTGTGTGTCACAGACCATCTGCAACACACACACACACACACACACACACACACACACACACACACACACACACACACACACACATACACATACACATACACACACACACACACTCTTCAAGTTTTGAACTGCTGTATGTTAAGATGATTTATTGTGAAAAATAGTTTGAGCTCAGAGAGTAAATCAGGGTCGGACTATTTGTGTATGAGTGTGTGTGTGTGTGTGTGTGTGTGTGTGTGTGTGTGTGTCCCATGTGCCATTGAATAGGAAAGTTGTTTGTACAGTTTGTCAATGAGGAGTCTGGAAGAATCTGGATGGTTTGCCCTCATCTGCACTCTCGCTCATTTTTGGTTTGTTGTGTTTTGCGATCTGAGACCTTTCAAAGAGATGTGCACACACACACACACACACACACACTTAGCACACACACATAGACACACAGAGGCGCAGATAGCTGCTTCCTGTCAACCTGCTGTGTGTTTTATTGGGTGTTTGATGTGAGCTCAATTTCAGTATAATTACAGGTCTTTTAACAGTCTGCTGCCATTTAGATTCTCCCTGTCTCTCTCTCCCTCTCTCTCGCTCACACACACACACACACACACACATGCTCTGCAGGCTGGTGGCAGATCTTTCCACTTGTGCTGCCATGGTTTGAGTCCAGTCTCGTTCCTTTCACGTTGTGAAACCTGCAGCAGGTTTAATTCTTTTCTCGACTCTATGGTCACCGTGTTTGTCCTGGGCTGTGGGAGGTCAAAGGTCAGAGGTCAGAGGTCGTAGGGCCGGAGTACACAGCGCAACACATGGGAGCTGTTTATCTGTTGCCTCAGCCTGAGGCAGCATCTGAACCTGCTGTCGTCCCCGTGGCCTTGAAATGGACCCTGTAACTGTTGTCTGTGATTTACAGCTCCTCTCCCTGCATCTGCAAACACAAAAATGTTTGCTTACTGTCACTGCTGTTACTGGAGCACAGAGATGCTTTGAAAGTCAAGTTAAGTTCGACTGACCCTCCTGACCCACGTCCAATGACCGAGATATGTGTCATCCATCTGGATGGACACAGGGGGGTGTAGTCCTGGAGGGCTCGGTTGAGGAGGGCGTAGTCGAGGAGGGTCAACATGAAATATTTTCCTGCTTTTAAATGCTTTATTGGTTGAACGGGTCAGAGGGGGAAGAATTCAGGTCAGACACAACTAGGTCACACTGCCCTGTTAGCTGTTAGCTGCTCACTGTGGCAGCTTAAGGAAATTCAGGTAGAGTCAGCGCTTTTCTGCGCTCCAGCGTCAGGTCAATACCAACTTTATGATTCTTCACTTTCTCTTGTTGGAAAGCTCAATATATATGTATTTATATATAATGCCTGACCTTTCTTGAAAACAGCTAATCATTTTGCTCTATCTATCTATCTATCTGAGATTGTGTTTTCTGAACCTCAGACATCCTGATGGTCTGTGATGTTGATTTTGGTTGCTGCAGCACCACAATGTGAAGAAGGTCAAACCGGCCCCGTAAAGTGCAGCGAGAGATTCCTCATGTCACATCACAGACAGACGAACCAAGTCTGTCCTGAGGCCTGATCCTTTTCACTGACCCGCGACCTTCATGATGGAGTCTGGGGGAGACGATGAGGAAGAAGTAAACGCTAGAAAGTGACTTAAATAACGGGTAAAGATGTGAGACCACTGCCAATTTTTTCTTTTCGTTTCCTTTTCCTTTCTTTCTCTCTCATGCTTTGGATCCAGCTGAGATGCTACCGCATGCCCTGGTGGTGTGTTCAGGGTCATCGGGAAGAACGCTCGCTCTCTTTGTGCAGCCACTTAGATTCTCCGGCCTCGCACCGTTTTCACAGGAATGTTGCCGTTTGGCTGCAGGGCTGATGAAGGTGCAGCTTTAGCATCACTGATCAGCCTCAGGAGGTCCAGACCTCACAAAGAAGCTTTTGTTTCCTGGGCTTCAGTTCCACATGTTTTCGCTGATCTCTAAGCACCGGGTTCAGTAAGACTTTGACCTTTTCCTTTCACACCTTGCGTCTGCGTGAACCGAAGCCGGAAACTGCTCTGAGATCAGTTTTGTGATGCTTCACACTCTTTGTGTGTCATCCTCAGAGACATGATTTCACCTCATTAAGAGTTTGTCCTCGGCCTACAGTCTCTCTGAGACTGGGCTGCGCTTGCTATTTTCCATCCATATTCGTTTTTATGTCGATGACACCCGTGTGCACTGTCATCCAGTGAAAAGCCCAGCATGTGTGTCATTAAGTCGATTAATCCGTTTCTTAAAGATGTTTCGTATCTTACTTCATCCCCTTCTTCATGTGCCAGTTTATTTCACTTCTGAAAAGCATTTTCTTATATTCTAAAACAACATATTGGCTCCGGATTGATCAGCTGGGTGCGGTTATGGCTCCGTGTCACTACAGGAAACAGCTTCTCTGAGGTCAGCGTTTGACAGATGAGGAGCTGGAGGATGTGCTGACTCTGCCTCTTATGTATCAAGTAGAAAAAGAAAGAAAACTCAGAGAGCCGAGAGTCGATTTCAGCTCTGAACACCCTGAAACATTTTTGGAGACCTTATCGTATGAAGACCTACAGAAATATGACAGCTTTGATGGAAACATGTGTCTCATGAGCTCAGAACCTCTGGCTGATCCAGTGTTTCTGCTGAACGTTGATGTCACAGCTGTTGCTGTTTGTCAGAACAGATGTTGTTACTGCTCCTCTTGCTTCTGCTGATGTTGCTGTTCTCGTCGTTGCCTTTGTTATTTTTGTTGTCACCAACAATTTTTCTGTTGTTTTTGCTATTGTAGATGTTGTTGTTGTCACTTACTGTGATCCTGTTTGTTGTCACTGTCCCTCTCTCTTTCCTTTTTCTATCTGCTCACTGTTCCCTGGTCCGATCCAGCTCAGTCAGTCAATCTGGTAACACTACAGATAACATTTATGAAATAAATAATATCAAGAAACAGGTGAGGAATATTAAACCGTATCTTTTGTGGAATGAAGTGTGCTTGGCACGATAAAAGCATTCAGTGCTCTACTGTATGCCTGAGCTGCTGGATGGAGGAGGTTAAATAAAAAAGGTTGACCTCACACTGTGATTCTGAACACAGACTCCTGTTGGACATTGTGTGGAAGGCCTTGAACGCCTCATGTCCATTTTGAGTCAAAGTTGTCTGGAACTGATGTATGCAGATGATTTTCAACTCAAAGAGGAAGTCGGTGTGCAGGCCGTTCAGGAACTTTCCAGTTTTGTGTTTGTTTATTGTTTCACCATGAGGATAACCATCCTTTGAAAGCAGCACCGTGTCACAGCTGGCTCTGATTTACCTCCTATCAGATCGTAGCTCCAGTCCTGGAGTTTCCTCTTCTGCCACCAGTGCCACTACCGCCACTGCTGGCTCCGTGTTGTCAGACCAAATCCATAATAATCTATAAATCATCATCATTATCATCATCTTCATCATCGTCAGATTCCTAGGACCGATCCTCTGGGTTTCCAGGTGACTCTCTGGTAAAACTGTCCTTCTGTTGTGATAAAGCCAACATGTGACTGTTTTTATGTCAACACATTGCATGTGCTGTACCCACACGTGAATGATGACCCGGGTGAATGTCTGTCGGATCTCGCCAGAGATCTGGTTCAGGTCCAGCCCGACTGCTGTGCAGGATCGGGGTCCAGACTGTGTTTGGTTTCTTTGTGGCGGAGCAGGAGACATGGCTGAGAGCAGATCTGCTAAAACCATCATCTCTCAGCTGGAGTCTGGTTTCCCCTCGAATGTACCACGGTCCCGTGTCCTCATCGTTTGATCCCCTCGGTGTCCGACACGTCCAAATACAAGATTTACTCTGGTCCTCAGAGCGGGGGCCTCAGAGACCGGGAAACCAGGGGGAGGAAGAGAGGAGGTGAGGAGGCAAAGACGGCAGGCTGCAGGAGGTAAGGAGGCAGGAGACAGAGCTACACACAGACGTAGCCGTTGGTTAAATAATGTACGTGTTATCATCATCTCTGCCTTCAAGTTCATCCTCCTGGATGTTTGTGGAGTTTGGTTGTGGTTGGTGAGGCTTCAAAGAATCTGGAGCCAGTTGATGTTTTCTTATCAGATTGTAACTGCAGATCATCCTCATGGTTGCCACGACAACAGACACACAAACATAAACTTTCCTTGACTTTCCTTGACTTTGTCCTTTCTCTTCTAGTGCTGCACCTGTTCTTTCCTTTTTTTGCTCTCTTCCCTCCATTTTCTTTCTTTATGACTCTTTTCCCTTCTTTCTTTCATTCTTTCTTCATTCTTTTTTCTTCTCTTCTCCCTCATTTTCTTTCATTGTGACTGTTCTTTTTCTTTCTTTCTTTCTTTCTTTCTTTCTTTCTTTCTTTCTTTCTTTCTTTCTTTCTTTCTTTCTTTCTTTCTTTCTTTCTTTCTTTCTTTCTTTCTTTCTTTCTTTCTTTCTCACATGGTATTCAGATTTACTGAACGAGCGGCTCTCACTTTTTCTCGGTGTCTGATGTCTTGCACCTCCCTCTCCCCTCCCCCCTCCCCTCTCCCCTGCCTCCCCCACCTCCTCTGCTTTATAAATCAGACCGGTCCTGGATCTTGGTGGGACGGCAGGCTGCACAGAGGGAGGAGGAGGAAGAAGTAGAAACATAAACAGAAAAAGCAGAAGAGGAGAAGAAGACAAATAAGCAGCAGCAGGGCAAGGACTTTCGGTTTTGGTTGAAGATGAAGGTGTTGATCCTGGTCCTGGGTCTGTCCCTGGTTCTGACAGTCTGCATAGCCCGGTCTCCTTACCAGGCAGTCCTGCAGCACAGTCGGATCAGAGGCCGGCAGCAGGGGTGAGTTTGATACTGATCCTGATTCTGATCTGAATTAAAAGTTTTATGCAATTGTAACAGTCCCATAATCCCCTGCTCCTCTGAATTTATCATTGTTATTGGTTTGTCTGATGATGCAAATGAAGGTGATGTAATTCTACCTTCAGTTAAGGTATCACAGTAATGCAGTGATCCATAAACTTGGACGCAAGTGCATTTTCAGGGTTTTGCAGCTTTGGAATCTTTAGCAGTCCACCTTAAAAGCCCCTCAATATCTGGTCAGATTAAAGTGGAATGAGCTTCCTTCAGGGATAAACATGAGCTCTGAGGCGTGTAGAGTTTGATCATAAACAGATGAAACATTCGCTGTGTTGGATCATTTTCCAGAGGACTGTAAAGACTCTTGATGAAGCTGATCTAATGTCTTCCTCTGAGCCACAGCAGGTCCAAGCCTGGTGTGGACCTCTGTTAACACTAGACTTTCTGATCTCTCTCTCTCTCTCCTCCAGGCCCAACGTCTGTGCCATGCAGCAGGTGAAGGGCACGGACAAGAAGTACTTCACCAACTGCAAACAATGGTACCATCGTAAGGTCTGCGGCAAACCCACGTGAGTAGGACGTACAGTTGCGTTACACAGAAATGTGTGAACAAATTTGTTAGCTCGGCTCTTTGTGTGTGTGTGTGTGGACAGAGGAATGTCCCTCTCTGGAGGTGTCCTCACCTCTTACATAACTGGCAGGAAAAAAAGTTTTGGCCTGGCAAAACCATCAGTGTCGGTTTGTAGGGTCAGAAAGGGGTCATGTCCACTCTCCTCATTCTGATCTTTTCTGACTGTGTTGTTCAAGCCATCTCTCATCTGAGATGAGAAGATGAAGAAGAAGAGGAAGAGGATGAGATGAGTAACCAGTGGAGACCTAAGTGGTGCAAAACAGCATCCTATGCACTGTTCTGTTATTTTCATGTTTACCATCATCAAAAAGACCAGAAATTATGTTTGATAATAATCAAACATCATCTCTGAGCCACAAGAGGGAAGGAGCAGTTCCACCCAGTAGAGTTGAGGCTGTTATGATGAAGATGATGATGATGATGATTATGATGATGATGAAGATGACAAGGATGATGATACAAAGGGCTCTTGTGTTGTGAGGTTGGTGGTTTTCATGGCCTCCTGGGGTCTTCAGTGGAGGCGAAGAATTTGATGCTCTGAGAACAATGTGTGTGAGACAAATAGACTGACCGCACACACACATACGCACACACGTACACGAACAGACACACACACAGACACACACACACACACACACATACACACACACACACACACATACACGACATTAATGAGGCTCTGGCAGCAGTGGACCAGCTGTGTCGCAGATCTTACTCTGCATGGGCTGAACAGGATTAAAGTGTGTGTGTGTGTGTGTGTGTGTACGTGTGTGTGTGTCTGCCTGTCTGTTTGTCTGTGTGTATGAATTAAATGTTCTTCTTGTAAATGTGATAATCACTCTACACTCATCACTGTTATCCTTTTGAGCACTGATTGAAGTGTGTGTGTGTGTGTGTTTGTGTAAGCAGCCGTGGAAACGGCTGAAGATGAATGGCTGACATCAGTAAATGAAGCTAGTTTGAAAACTTGCCGTGTTTTAGAGTGTTTATATGTTTGCTCACACATTTCTGAATGTTACCCATACTTTGTGTGTGTGTGTGTGTGTGTCTGTGTGTGTGTGTGTGTGTCTGTGAGTGAGTGTGTGCGTGCCTGTGAAGGGCTTTCAGATGGCAAGGTATTGGACGGGATCTTGAAGGCAGCGGTCAGAGTCGAATGCTTCACAAACAAAATCTTTCAGCTCAGGAAACTGGAAAAAAAGAGGAAACGAGAGTTCTCAGGAAGTGAAGCTGTTAGAGGACACACACACACACACACACACACACACACACAGTCTCAGTCTGTGGAAACACTCTGCTCCTATCTGTGACAGTTTAATTAGATTTGCATTCATGGAGGGTGTGTGTTTGAAGTGTGTTTGTACATGTGTGTGTGTCAGAGAAGAGAGAGTCTCTGTTTGCCGAGGTCAGCAGAAAGAAGACTCAGTGCTCCCCTGACACCTCAAGGTCCAGCTCAGAGCTTCTGGACCACATCAGTTAAAGCCCAGTAGACCTTGGACGTACTGGTCTTGAGGTTTTGCTTTTTTGTGAAGCGACACAAAATCGGTTTTGCTACTGGAACCTATCCGATCTTTTCAGAAGCTCACCCCACGACACCTGCTTCATCCTCCCCAAGAGCCTGTGAGATCCCTGAAGCTTCTAGAAGCAGCGACAAAAACGGGAGCCTGAATCGTTTCGGTAGCAGTAGGTGCACGTGCCCCTGCAGTTCCGGCCGGCTCTGCCCCGGGTCCACAACAACAGATTACATCACATCTGGAAAAGTATTTGGTTCTCTTGACTCTCCAGGTCGGGGGTTCAGCTGGGAGCCAATCAGGTTGGCCTGAGTGGAGCGACGTCTCTCTGTGGACAGAGAGAAGCTTCTGTTGTTTTTCTCGCTGGTTTCTGGAAGGTTTCTCCTGCCGCTGCCGCCGCCGCCACCGCCGCCACCGCCGCCGGCGGCTGAATTACTGCGATCTCGCTCTGTTTGTTTTGTCAGAGATCCACGGCGGCCATCTTTGTTTATGTGCAGGAGTCGAGTTTCCATCTGGTTTGATAATCAGTCCAGTGTGTGTGCCAACACACACACACACGCGCAGTCAGTAGCTGATCTCCATCTGTTTACATTTCCCTACCATTGATGTGAAGCTGCAGCTCTAACGTTTCTCCTTCTTCTGACTCCAGATGTTGAAATTAGATTTAGTGAACGATCCAGAGACCTGGGAGACCAGAGAGACCAGAAAGACCTGAGAGACATGAGAGACCTGAGAGACCAGAGACCAGAGACCAGAGACCAGAGACTTAAGATCAGAACAGAGATCTCAAACCTGAGACAATTACCTCAACCAGTAAATTGAGACCAGATTCGAGATCAGACCAACCTGGATAGATGTAGCAGTATGATGCTGATGTTGCACCGAGAATGTACGTAGAGTGAAACAGTTTCACTTGTCTGACTCAATACAGAGGATGCGAATGACCTTTGACCTTTATGATACATGATTGTTTTTATTGGGGTTGAATGTGAAACCTATGACCAAGCAGTTTGTGGAACCTCTGAAGCTCCATGCGAGGACGACTGTGATCCAGACCTTTGTCTGAGGGAGGCTGAGAACCGTATGTCTCTGTGTGGCCCTGTGACGCTTTACCTTGGAGAGATCAGGAAGTGAAGAGTCCGTGGAGGTTCCTGGTGGTTTAGTGTTTTTCCTGGCGGTGAGTTGGTCCCCCGTCAGGCGTCTGGCTGCAGATTCTTCTTCTCTCTGAGGAAATGAGCTTTATGAGGCCAGACGGCTGAGCCACATTTATTATGGAAATCTCTCCAGGAAGTCCTAAAGGCCTCTCCTGGCTCCGCACTTCATTACAAACCACAGTGTGTGTGTGGTGTGTGTGTGTGTGTGTGTGTGTGTGTGTGTGTGTGTGTGTGTGTGTGTGTGTGTGTGTGTGTGTGTGTGTGTGTGTCTTTGCTGCAGTGAAGCAAAGACACTGTGCGAGTGTGAGGAAAGTGTTTTGTGCATCTGATGGCAACAGGAACATCTGACTCTCATTTGCTCTCAAACATCCATTCAACCTAAATTAAAACCATTTCACCTCATTATCATCTCCGTAGCCATCTTTGTTGTCTACCGTTACCGTGGTTATAGTGGCCACCATCTTGGCTGTGGGCATTTATTACCATTACCATGGCCGCCATCTTTCTTGTGTACGGTTACCATGGTTACGGAGGCCATGTGACTCTAACTGTGTAAATAAATTACGTCCCAGCCACTACTAGTCACATTTGCATTACTAGTTGTGTCCTTACTGACATTCTGGAAGAAGATCAACATTTACCTAGATGTTAAGTAAAGTCTTTAATCAGCAGAAACACTCTCAGCTCCTATTAAATTCCCTCATCTTATTTCATCTTGTCTTACTTCACCTCATTTTAGCCAATCTGTCCTTATTTCATTTAAGTTTCGTTTACTCAAGGCAAACCTGGCTGATTTTCCTTAGCTCTGGGGGGATGCTGCCTGCACACTGTCACAGTTCTGCTATTTCATTGCTGCTTCCTGTCTGACTGGCTCTGTAAATGTAATAAGAATTATGAATCATCGAATGTCGATGCTGGGAATAGGAAACGAAACTACCTCAACATCTGGTGACGAAGGATCGATCACAGGGTTTATTGACCTGTGGGAAAAAAACAAACAAAAAACTGAGCCTGGATCAGGACATTGAGCTGATCCATGTTCAGTTCAGTAAGGACACAGCTCTTCTCTCTTGACCATTTGTCAGTGATCTCATGGAAACAGCTGGACTGTACCTGTGGATTGTTCAGCAGTAGCTATAGCTTTATTACCTTCATTATTCACAGACAGGAATTTATGGGTCTGCCCGATGCAGAAACATTAGCGGGAGATTACGAGGTTCTGAGGTGGAAACAGTTTTATGGACAGACGTGTTGGTTCTGCTCCTGGGAGCGAGGCTGTGAGGGAGGCCCAGCGAGCTACTTGATTCAACAGAAAAAAAAGGAGGAAGGCAAAAAGAAAAAAACGTTTTGCTTTTACAGGACAGAGCTGTGCTCCTCATGTCTTCATGTATGCTCTGTGTTGTCTCCTTCTGCAGGGTGATCACCTATGAGTGCTGTCCAGGTTATGAGAGGATCCCTGGAGAGAAGGGCTGCCCTGCTGGTATGACCTCTGACCCCAGCATCACGGAGCCCCCTGAGGCTCCTCCATGCTTTAATGTACCTGAACTCAGCAGAACAGCTTGACCTTTGAACTGTTTAACTCCTAGGTAACCAATTGAGTGTCAGCTGTCTAAAGGACAAGACTGAATAAGGACAAATAGGATCCCATCAGATTATTAAAGACCAAATAAGATCAATGTGATGAAGATAGGACCCGTAAAATCTAGTATAATCAATAACACGTGGGACTCGCTGGACCATGACTGTCACAGATTCATTGTGGATATTATGCTGTTTATTGTTAATGAAGCTGCTGAGGCAAACAGGAAGATCACTGGTTTATTTTAGCTGTAGCTGACAGTTGTTGACTTTGTTGGATGTGTGTGTGTGTGTGTGTGTGTGTGTGTGTGTGTGTGTGTGTGTGTGTGTGTGTGTGTGTGTGTGTGTGTGTGTGTGTGTGTGTGTGTGTGTGTGTGTGTGTGTGTGCGTGTCCTTGCAGCGCTGCCTCTGGTGAACATCTACAACACTCTGGGGGTGGTCGGTGCCACCACCACCCAGATGTACTCTGATCGAGCCAAACTGAGGGCTGAGGTTGAAGGTCCAGGAAGCTTCACCTTCTTCGCCCCCAGCAATGAGGCCTGGGCCGCCCTGCCCACAGTCAGTACACACACACATACACACACACACACACACACACACACATACACACACACACACACGCACACACACACACACACACACACACACACACACACATCGTGGTTCTGGTTTATTCCACTGCTTAGAATAATATGATAATGAATAATAATGCACTCCTCTTTACATGGGCTGTCGAGACTGTAGACTTATTTGTGTAGACTCTTGAAGACATTTCACTTCTTCTTCATTTCTTTTAGAGCTGAAAAGGCCTCTTGGATGACAGAATAAACATTGTCACAAATCTATACTTTTGGAAGATGACCCCAATGAACCTCCAGGCACCTCTTCATAAACACATAGCTATGTCTCAGCTACATCTCTCACCCCAGACACCTACTGCCACCTGCTGCTAGCCTGGAAATCCACCAGGCTACACACAGACACCAACTCTTTGTTGACTCGTTGTTTGCAGGAGATCCTAGACGCCCTGGTGAGCAACGTGAACATCGAGCTGCTGAACGCCCTGCACTACCACATGGTGAACCGCCGCCTGACCTCTGAGGAGCTGAGACATGGGTCCTCCTTCGCCTCCATGTACCAGGACTTCCATGTCCACATCCACCACTATAGCAATGGGGTCAGTCGTGCACACACTGCAACATGAACCACAGATGGTTCCGTCCAACTAACAGGTCTCCTCCATGTTTCCACAGGTTGTGACGGTGAACTGCGCTCGTCTCATCAAACCGGACCAACACGCCACCAACGGCATCGTGCACGTGGTCGACCGGGTCATCACCGCCATCTCCAACGACGTGCAGACAATCCTCGACGTTGATGATGACCTCGAGACGTTGCGGGTGAGTGCATCTGGTGATTGACTGAAGGCCAGTCTTTGATTGCAGACCTCCTTCTTTGTTTGTAATGTCACTCTTCAGCTTTGGACTAACCGTCTTTTGTGTTGTGTTTTTAGACGGCGATGGCTGCTGCAGGTCTGACCACCATGCTGGAGACTGAGGGCCAGTACACGGTCTTTGCTCCCACCAATGACGCCTTCGAGAAGATTCCTCCAGAGACCCTGAATAGGATCCTGGGAGACCCTGTGGCTCTGAGAGGTGACCAACACGGAGCACTCTGACACTGTTTCATTAGACCAACTCTGATTGTTATGAACTTAAATCTGATATGCATGTCATCTCTACCATTCCCAAGACCTGCTGAACTACCACATCCTGAAGAACATGCAGTGTGCTGAGTCCATCGTGTCGGGGACTCCCATGGAGACACTGCAGGGCACTGTGCTGGAGGTCGGCTGTGATGGAGACCAGATGACCCTGAACGGCAAGGCTATCGTCACAAAGAAAGATCAGCTGGGCACCAATGGAGTGATCCACTATATCAACGAGCTGCTCATCCCAGACTCAGGTACAGAGAGGGAATTATATTGGGAATATCACCATCACTGCTAATACCAATACTAAGAACACTATAACCCTTTATACTACTATACTGTTCAACAAACTGAAGAAAAGTCAGCCACTATATCCAGAAACTGATCATCTCTTTCTCTAATACAACTACAACTAGTAATTGAAGTACTGAATCTAAATACTGGGTGCACAATATGGGACAACTAATGGAAACTGAATTTACAAGCAGCTTGTTACTGTAATGGATACAGAGAGTACATTCATATATAATACGTAATGTTGATACCTAGTAGAGCTCTTAGTTGCAATACTCTTTACAATACTTTACAATACTTTTTACGGCCACACTGATGTCATCAGTTTTACCTTTTGCTTTCCAGCTAAAGTTCTGCTGGAGTTGGCTGAGAGCTCAAACGTTGCCCTGGCTACCAAGCTGCTGGTTGAAGCCGGTCTGACCACTCAACTGACCGGCTCCGAGGCACTGACCTTGCTGGCTCCTCTGGATGATGGCTTCAAAGGTGCCTTCCACTTGACCTTTAACCTCATGAGCCTGAAGCTATGATGCGTAGTCCCTCTGGTCCGTCTGTGACAACTGGCCTTTATTTAGGACTCCTTTACTTGGGAGTGGGCTTTAATTAGGACCGGGCTTTATTTAGAAGAGACCTTTACTTGGGGACTGGCCTTTAATGCTGGGGTCCATTTAGCAATATCTAGCTATAGTGTGACCACTGAAATGTGAGAGACTGTGAACTGCTGCGTTTTTTACCTGACCGCCTCCTGAACAGGTAGCCAGACGATGACCCCGGACATGAGGAAGCTGATGACCAACCACATTGTGAAGGGGCAGCTGTCCTCCAAGTCCCTGTACCACGGTCAGGAGCTGGACACGCTGGGAGACCTCAAACTGCGAGTGTTTGTCTACAGAAACGTAAGAGCTCCTGATTGCTTTGTTTAGGCTCCCGAGATCCTTGAACAGCCATGTTCAGTTCAGCATGGATCTGTGTGTGTGTGTGTGTGTGTGTGTGTGTGTGTGTGTGTGTGTGTGTGTGTGTGTGTGTATTTGCAGAACCTGTGCATTGAGAACGCCTGCATCGCTGCCCATGATAAGACCGGGCGCTACGGCACCATGTTTACCGTGGACAAGGTCCTCGCTCCACCCATGGGCACCGTCATGGACATCCTGAAGGCGGACGACCGCTTCAGGTGAGGTGACATTCATTGTGCAGAGATGTACAGAAATGACTAAACAAACCACGTGCTTACAGCTGGCAGGAAGTGGAGGAGCTGACAGAACATGAACACACTGAACAGGCTTTGAACACCTCCCTGCTCCTCCTCCTCCTCCTCCCTCCAGTCTCCTCGTCGGTGCCATCCAGACGGCTGGGATGACGGAGCTGCTGAACCAGCAGGGGGCGCTGACTTTCTTCGCCCCCACCAACGCGGCGTTCAACGCCCTGCCGAAGCCCGAGCTCAACAAACTGATGCGTGAGTGTGAAGCACAGGACGATCACACACTCCACACACATGTGCCTGCAGCTCGTTCGCCTCCTTCTTTGGTCCGAACATCGAGACACTTTTTGTTTATGTGAGTCTAGTATAAACAACTTGTCTGAATGGGAGCAGCTCCAGCCTAATAAAGACATGCAGACATCAGCTGGTGCTGGTACCGGTGGGGGTAGTTGGGGCAGGCAAACAAAGTTTCTCTCAGTCTTTGACATTTTCAGTCCGACGTTGGGAAAGCAGAGTTATGGAATGTGAGAGCTGAGCTCCCTCGCTCTGTGTGTCTCCCAGGTAACCGTCAGGAGCTGGCAGCGACGCTCAAGTTACACCTGGGCGAGGGCATTTTGGTCAGCGGCGGAGTCAGCGGGTCTCATACCAGGCTGAAGCCTCTGCAGGGGGACAGGCTGGAGCTCGGCGTGGTGCGTTCGCTGTCTGCCTGTCTGACTGTACGGGGACTTCCTGTTAGGACCGGGCAGAGTCGCTGACCGCTGTTCTCTGCGTTACAGCGCAACTACACGGTCTACGTCAACAGGATCCCCGTGGCTGACGCAGACCTGATGGCGACCAACGGGGTGGTGCACGCCATCAACAGCATCATCAAGCCTATGCGTGAGTTCTGTCACTGTCTCCTGTTTGGTCTGTAACTCATTCAGCTCTTTGTGCTAACTCTCGTCCTTTTGAATGTCTACATATGTGATGCTGAAAAGCACAAGAACAGAATATCTGTGCAATTGTGATCAGTGGTAGTAGTAGTATGTGACTTTATATTTCTCTGGTTATGTCTTTGCAGCTCCAAAGGTGGATCGAGAACAGGCTGACGGACCTGCTGCTGCTCTGAGATCAGCTGCCTCTTACACGGTGAGACTCACACACACACTCACACACATACACACACAAAGACTTCATTATCCAGATGTTCACTTTTCCCTCCTGTTTGTCTCGCAGGCTGATGCCAAGAGCTTCAGGAACGGTGAGTCTGTCTTTTGTGTGTTTTTGAGCTTTGTGGTTTTCAGAAAACCTCATTCTGTCTCAAGCTGATTTCTTTGCGATCGCTGTTTTCTCAGATGAGCTTTTCCAGAAGATAGTGAGGAGTCGTTCCAGCAGGACGATGAGCAAGATCCAGTAGAGCTCCAGGAGAAGAAACGCAGCATTGTCAGAGGAGCCGCACAACAGGCTCGCAGCCGGGAGGGTCAAAGGTCACGAGTCGTAGAGGAAAAATCCCCTGAAATCCTTTCACACGTCGGTTTGTCTAGAGTCTGAGCGGGAAACGCTCGATTGTCACAATCACAGTTGTTAACAAGCTCGTTTAACAAAAGGATCGATACGTGATGAAGTTTACACATCGCCCCCTGCAGGCGAATCACAGAGCAGCAGTCTGACCTCAGCGGGGCCCTTGGCTCCAAGTCGTTTCTGTCTGAACCGTAGTTACAAACACCATCAACAGTGTTCACTGCTCCACCTGAGGGACTCAGTGGTCAATGGCGGAGAAGCAGTCAAGGGTCGAAAGAAGGATTGTCACCAAATAGTGAAAGTGTTCATCAGAGGACTTATAGGGTGAGCAGGGATCTCAGGGGGATTTTTCTTCTTTGTGGAGAGACTAAAGTGAAATATTGATTTTTTTTTTCCATTTTCAACCAACTCACTTTTATTTCTGTCCTGTAAAGAAAAAAATAGTTTCGACCAAAAGTCTTTTTTCCTGTACATCACATCACGTGTGTAAGCATGTCTGTTTTTGTCGTTTATTGTGTGTGTTGTCCTGTATCATGTTGGCAGGTGGGAGCTCCAAACAATCAAAGCAACAAGTAAACAAACAAACAAACAGACAACAGACTGTCAAACAAAATGATCTGATAAAGTTTTTGTTGTTTAGGAGATTTTTTTTTCCTCATGTTTTTGTAAAATAAAGCTGAAAAATTAGCTCTGAAAAGTGTCAAGCCTCTTCATATGTGCGTGTATATGTGAATGTGAGTGAATGCGTGTGTGTGTGTGTGTGTGTGTGTGTGTGTGTGTGTGTGTGTGTGTGTGTGTGAATAAAAGCCTGTTCAGAGGCCTCTGGGTTCAGGCTGGGTTCACATCAGTCTCTGTTGGTTTGTTAAAAGGCGGCAGAGCGTCGACGCGTCACAGCCGTCACGCCGACTTAAATCACGGGTAATCTGTGCATGTTTCCTGCGAGCGCGGCTCCTTGCACGCAGGAAACGTGCACGTTCCCCTGACGCTGCCGGAGCGGGATCAGAGTTATGAAATATTACTGTGGTCCAGGTGAGGCCAAGAGAAACAGAGCTTCTTTTTACAGCGTTTAATGTGAAGCTGTGAACGCCTCACAGAGTGGACCTTCACTTTCCTCTGGAGGGGAAAGGAACGCAGACACACACACACACACACACACACACACACACACACACACACACACACACCGTAAAATGCAGTAAAAAGTCCTTTCCTGAACCACCGAAACACATCAGACTCTTTCTGTCTTGTCGTTTACGAGTGTTTGTCAGTGGCTTCATTTACACGGAGAGTAATATTTTAAATATCGACCTCATTCGACCTGGAACGGTAGTTTTATTCGGTTGTTTACACAAGTTGCTGCCAGGACGTACCATTATATTCCCATTTACGTGCTCGCCCACATTACATTCCTTAATTCACGTAACGCTCATCATCATTGATGATATGGAAAAGCGGGAAAGCAGAGGGGTTATGACCATGGTTGTTTTTCAGCTTTTATTGCCGCAATTCCTAATATGACAGCGGTTCTGCAGACCTCTTATTCCGACCTTATGCAGGTTAAAGTGAAAGCAGTAAAAACGTCTGACATGGTAGTATCATTGAGAACATTTTCTTATTCTGGTTAGCCAGTGAGCTGCTTCAGATGGAGGTTCTGGTCATGTTACACACCTAAAGGTTTCACGGTTCAGCATTTGGATCCAGTGTTTAGAAGCAATGAGTTTGGCACAATGACACAGTGGGTTGGTGGATAACGCTGTTTGGCTCACAGCAAGAAGGTTTGAATCCCAGTTGGACTGAGGGCCTTTCGATGTTCGATGTGAAGCCTGCTTCTTCTTCCATTGTCAGCATGGGTTTGCTCTGGGTGCCCAGTTTCTCTCACTGCCAGAGGAACATGCATTAAAGCCAATCAGAAGCTCTAAATTGGCCCTAGGTGTGACAGTGGGTGGTGTATGTGTGTCTGTTTGTGTCCTGTGATGGACTGGTGACCAGTTCAGGGTCTGTCCCCAGCCTCTGATCCATACACAGTACAGATAAGCTCCAGCTGAAACCCACGACACCACTGATTACAAACAGGTAAGACAATGGATGAATGGAACATCTTTGTGCACATTGACTTCAAAACCTTCAACATTCAGTTCAAACTAAACCTGGGCCCAAGTTTGAACTCAAACCTGAGGCTGAACCTGGACCTGGGGGTGAAGGAATGTGAGCGTCTCCTGCGATCAAAACTTCATATTGAATCAACATATTTCTATCGCATACCTTAGTCTATAACTTTATTCAATAAACTCCTCTTATATTTTGATAGAAGAACCAGACATCCATCTTCAACCTCCCACAATCTTTCACCCCAGCTTAGTTTAGGTTTTATTTTCCTCCCGTCTAGTTTGATTCTTTCATCGGGCCTCAACACGTTCCAGCTGCAGCTTGCGGCTTCTGTTCATCATGATTTGTTGATGTAAAGATGATTGACAGCAGCAGATAATGTAGGACAGCTGCTGCTCACTGCAGGACATCACCGCCAGGCTGTGGCCGCAGAGTGTGAACAAGGAGGCAGGAAAAAACCATGTAGGAGGGAAGGAAACAAGGCAGCAGAGGAGCAAACACTGTAGGAGGAGGGGAAGGTAAGGAAACAGAGGCAAAGATGGAAACCAGGAAGTGGAAACAAGGTGGCAGAAGGGTAAAGGAGGCAGCAGAGATAGAGGAGAAGAAAGGAAGAAATAAAGTGTGAAAGGAAAAAATGAGATGGGAAGGTTGGAAACAAAGCAAAAGATGGAAAATGATGTGGATACAGCGCCACCTGCTGATCGCAGCAGGACTTGGTTGAAAAAATGAAGGGAATGAGCAGATTAGGATACTGCTGCCATCTAGTGGCTGATGTGAGAGCACAGGTAGGAAACAAAGAGAGCAGAAACCAAACAAGCCTCTTGATGTCTAAAGAAAAGAGTAATTGCGAAAAATTAAACTTTACTCCATAAACATTTATTTTCAAATAGTTTAAGAAAAAATAGATTTTTTTTACAACTTTTTCTTTATGATACAGTTTTGTCAACCAACACACAATGCATTCTGGGAAAAGCACGAAGAAAAAAAAAAGCCCTGCTCGGAACAGTTCAGACAGGCTTCAAGCTGGACCAGACCTGATCCAGGAGATAGAAGATAGAAATGTAAAATGTGAACAGTTTTCTCTTTATGTCTTTATGAAAGTGCAGACAACAAACTGGTTTATTTTCAGAGTTACCACAGACAGGCAGACAAAGAGAGGACAGGTGCAGAAGCAATCAGTCAGTCAGACAGACAGGCAGAGACAGACAGACACACGCACACACGCGCACACACGCACACACGCGCACGCGCACGCGCACGCGCACACACACACACACACACACACACACACACACAAACAGGTGGAAGGCTGCAGTACTCTGAACACATGTGAGCAGAACTTTGGCAAAATGTCAGACTGAAGGTCGAGCTAAAGCAGAGATCGTGGCAGACATCTTTGTGGTGATGTCACAGTGCAGGCTGGGGCAGGGTGGAGCCTAGCTGGGTCACATAACGTGCTTCTGGATACCTGGGACAAACTCCTTAGCGTTGGGGTTCAGGCTGCTGTTGACCTGAAGGAAAGAAGTAGACAGACAGCAACAGATGAGTGTGTGCCATCAAGTAGAAAACGGTCGACTGCTCCCCCTGGGTGTCTGGCAACAGTGACCCGATTTACTCTGTCCCTGAATGCACTACATGTCAACAAGCCTGTTTCTCATCTGCTGAGACAACAGCACAACACTCTATGAGTGCAAACTCACCACAAATTCAAAGTCTGCATCTTCATGAATGTCTGTGTGAGCATCTGCGTCGAGGCTGAGCACACTCATCTGATCCTGCAGCTGAGAGATGCTCTGAGTCTGGAGGTCTCTGGATGGGATGAACCACTCCCACTGTTCCTCCTCCTCCAGCAGCTCCTGGATGCAGCGCTCAATGAATTCCTCCTCCCACAGCTCCTCCTCCACCTGAGGACGTACGCGCACATACGGATTACATGATGTAAAATAGGACTGGTTGGATGAGATTTAAGAAACTGGGAGCAACCAGTTACATTTAAATGTTAACCCACAACTTATTGTTAAGTTAATAACAAGCAGATCTTAGAGTCAATTGACTTGTAGCTGACTGATTTTCTTTGCCGGTTTCCGTTTGGACAAGATCACACGTGTCTGGTGCTGAGTGACTGTGTGCGTCCGGCTCTCCGATGACATCATGTGATCTGACCTCTAACTGACACTGAGCTGTCTGTGCTGGTAAAACACACAGAAGTATCTTCCTGTATTTTGTCACTGTGGGACAACAGGTATGTTTTGGCCTGGGACTCTTACCTGCCTGTTGAACTCCTCCTCGTTCTCCATCCACATATACTCAGCGAAGGGGTCTTCCTCAGAGCTGCTCTGGCTGATCAGTATCACCTCTGACATGGAGGAGTCTACACGGCTGAGCCTGGGGTCCTTCATGATGTCCTGTCTTGAAACACACGCACGCGCACAGACACACACGCACGCACGCACGCATGCACATCACACACACACACACACACACACACACACCCTATGAGTCTGCTGCACACACAAAGGAACAGCTGGTGTGTCACGTATCTGTGACGGCTGCTGACAGGCAGGCCGGCAGCCAGACAGGCAGAAACACCGACAGAAATGCAGAAAAAATAAAAACAATGACGAGCAGACAAACTGACAGACAGGCAGACAGACGTATAAACGATAGACAGACGGACGGACGGAGAACGGCAGAGCAAGCAGCAGCTAACGAGTGACGCCATTTTACTATAAACAGTCCCATACAAACGTCTCGCGCTGATAAACCATTATTAAAATAAACACTAAACGACTTCTAAATCATCTCAGACGACAAAAAGTCTGAATTTTCTTCACATACCTGACGGGCGGCTTCGTTCAATGGCAGCAGACGTGAACCCTGGGAGAGACTCTGCTTCAACTGTCATGGCCGCCTGCCTCTGTTTGTTTACATATAACGCGTCATTCCGTGCTCGCTTGTGATTGGATAACGACCAAGTGGTGCATTCAAGTACTCCGAGACCCATTCAAACCAGTGAGACCCGAAAATCGGAAAGCATGAAACTTGTTTTCTTTTCTCTTTGTGTAAAAGTCATGACACCATTCACTCTGCTGACGAATTTGCGACATTGTATGTATGATAGGAGACCGTAGCAACTAAAATCAATGAAATATAAGGTGTTTCATTGTGGAATCACATACATACACACTGAAAAAATAAATGTATTGATAAAATATAGTTGAAGGTCAACGTTTTGATGATTTAACAACAACAACAAAAACAGAAACAACAACAACAATAACAACCACAACCGCGCTTATTTATGCTATAGTATTATTTAATTCATTTTCGCAATTCACTTGTCGCTGCCTTTTTTGCAAACTACACCCGGACGTCAATCGACTATTCTCGTCCATTTCCGACGCCGAAGGCAAGTCTCGCGATATGTGAGCCCCCATTCTCCCACACCACGTCAGTGGACTGTAACCCACACAGTTAGCTCGGCGGTTGCTACGCAGGTTGGAAAACGCGAAGGTAAGAGCGTTTATAAATACACATATAAAGCTACATCTGCAGAACAATACAGCGCTTCATGTAAAGCTCGATCCATACCCCGCAATTGCGTTTTGCGCACGACTAGCAGCAGGCTGCACGTTTTGCTAACTAATGATTTTTTTTCACCTTAGCCTCGTAGGTGTTGCACGGCCTCCACCGTAGCGTTTCGTGTAACCACTATCTCCTTGTCATTTATCCCTTAATCTGTAAAGTAAAACGTTTATCTGTTAAATAGATGTGACGCACTCGTCTATAAACAGATCTATGCTTAAATATTCGTCGGCATTTGTAGGTCAGCACCTCTGGCATAAGGTAAATCTAGGTGAGAGAATAAGAAGGTAGATAGGGGTTGGGTAGGTAGGTGGAAAGAAACTTCATGGATGCATTTGAGAGCACACTTCTTACAGAGAGGTAGGACATGAGTTGCATGAGATCATAAGTATTGCATGAGTGCATAATAAATAGGGTTCATATGCATTGGTGCAGAAACTTCCAGATTATCGATGTGAAAGAGCAAATAGTGTAATGCAGAAACTACAATGCGCAATAAAACAATAACTAGGTTCACGCCTTTTCACTGTGGGTTCACTGTGTCTCTCGTACTTAGAGTGTAGATTAACAGGATTTTCATATGTTTATAGTCTTTTTAAGGTAATTTTAGGTTGTAATGTGATCCTTTTTCCTCCATGTGACTGGATTTTGATTTTCGACCGCCATGCTTTATCCAAACCTTCACATAAACGATTCACTGAGAGGCTTATGTTATGAATCCCATATCAGTGAGTTTTTCTTTTTCTTAATTTTTATCCTGGCTCCCCCGAGTTTTTGTCTTTTCGATACGGATGTTTCCATCACACATGGTTCCCTCCCATCGGTTCATCTCCTCCCTCCTGGTCTGGGAGGTGGTTTTGGAGTCTTTAGAGCCTGTTCTGCCTCCTTTTCCTGACCTTCCTTCACAGCTGACACCTGTGACAGAAATTAATCCAGCGTGTTCTTGTATTTGCTCTAGCTGCTCCTCTATCCAGGGCCTCTCCGCTGACTTGTTTCCTCACTGGAGGCGGTGTTTGAAGGTTGTTTGTGCCTCATTGTGTTTCAACAGAGATAAGACGTTCTCCACAGAAGAGGAGTTCCCTTCACTTTCGCCGGGTTCGCTCTTACCCTCACGTTAACTTGCATCCAAGTCTTTCAAGTATAGACACTGCGTTGCTGCGTTCTTGATCTTCACTTTCCTGCCGTTGAGACGTTTTGAAGTCAGCGGACAGCTGCCGCTCTTCCTGGCATCATGTCTCAGAAGTCGCAGATGGACGGGGGTCAGAAACACTTTGCTGTGGGCCGTGGCCTCCTCGCCGCAGCAGACACCTTGAACTTCAGCATGAACGAACAGAGATCCAACCAGCAGATGAGGGGCATGTCCTCAGGTGTGGGCATGGGCGGTGGCAGGATGGACGGTCAGGACGGCAGCTCCCAGATGTCCCAGCATGGTGGCAGCAGCCATATGGGCAACACTGAGAAGCTGTTCAATAGTTTGGGGCTCTCGCCTGCTGACCTGGACCAGCTCGCTGAGATGCCTGAAGAGGACATCAGCGTGGAGACGCTGCCTCACATCATCATGCAGCTCAAGAGCCGTAAAGAGGACAACGCAGAGAGGCGAGCCATGTCCTCCATGTCCTCTGATGCTGACTATCGAGGAGGAAGAGATGCCTGGGACAACATGAATATGGGCAGGATGGGCGGTCCTTCTCTAGGTCAGGGTTCGTCCCGGAACCAGGCCTCTGCAGACTTTGGGTTTAGTTCCATGCAAGATGTTTCTCCTGGCAGGAACTACAACTTAAATTATGGCAGCGGAGGTGGCGGTAGCGGCGGCAGCAGAGAGAGGCCGTACTCTGACCTTGGCCACCATGATTCCTATAGTCGTCTCGGCATGGGGCAACAGACATCCACCCCTGTCTTTATGCAGAAGAGGATCGGCTCCCCGTCCAACAGCAAAGTGCAAGACTTCTTGGGAGCCATGCCCTCCATGTTCCCCCACGTGTGCTCTCTTTGTGACTTTGACGTTCATTCCACCATGGTGAGTACCGTCAGCCTCCTTCCTCTTTCTGTCCTCGGACTAACTTAAAATGTTTCAGTTGAGGCTCCAGTGTTTTGTCGCTTCAGCCAAGGACTGGTGGTAACCGTCCGCCATGTTTCCAATGGCTTGAGGTCCTAGTTTCCATTCTGTGATCTCATTTCCTTACACTCACCTGAAGCTCCGCAGCATCACACACTCAGGTCAGAGTCTCTTCAGTCCACATCCAGCTCACAGGAGCAGTCGGCTCTTTTTATTGCCCGTTCAGCCTCATTTGTGTGCGTGACGACACAGCTGGAAGTTAAGCACGTCTCCTGATAAAACACGATCAGAATCGACCCGATCCAAATCACATACACCAGCCCTGATGTATCTGAGAGGAGCAAAGAATTGAATGCTATGGAGTTCACTGTTACCAGGTCAAATCTGAGTCCTTTTACTCATCCACGTATTGATTCTGAATCCCTTATTGAGCCTTGAACAGGTATTTTAACGTCGGGCTAAACACCTCTCTGAGTGGACTTCTCTCTGAGACTGTAGAAACTGTAGGACCGACAGTCTTTGGGTCTTTGTGACCCCTGCCTCGGCCCTGTGCTCTGTCCCATGCAGCAGCTGTTGCACCACTGTCATGGTGGAGGTAATGATCGCCCTGTTTGGTCCTTCTTAGTTGCTGTTCGATTGATTATTAAACCTGAATATAAGCTGTCTTTAGCAGCGCAGTAATGGCACTTCTTAGTCCCACACGATGGTCTGGAGAGCAGATATTTACTTGTCTCCGTGGTGTCAGAATAAGCCTGGAAAAGATCAGCGATTAAAGGTTCAATAAGGGACATGCAGAACTTCCTGAATGAAACCCCCATGAAGTATTTTATACCAGCTCCAAACTGGAACCAATTTGTCAAGTTGAGCTCATGAATCGGCCCCTTTATGGCTCCAATTGTCATCATCATGTGAATTTGACACACAATTCAGTTCAGTTGTGATCAGCTTCTGCTCCGGGACCCTTCTCTCTTCTAAAACTGACCATCCAGAGGTCACTCGAGGCTCCACCTGTAGTACTGTGTCCCATCAGACCTGACTGAAGTCTCAATATATAGCTGAGCTGTTCCCCTACCTGATGTTTGTCACGTTGGAAGATTGTGGTCCGTAATTCTGTGGCATTGATGTGCAGGAGTGGAACCAGCACACTAATGGACTCAAACATGCCGAAAAGAGGAGACTTCTGCTCGAAATGTGAGTCCTCACACGCCCATGCCTCTCAGAGACTCTACGCTACATCTTCAAATACTAAAAGTGAACGCTCCGTGTTTCAGGTATCCCGACTGGGACCCTGGAATGTCGCCAGGCAGAAAGTAAGAGCCCTCACTGTTGTCCAAACACCTCAACGTCACCTCATTGGATTTGAATACAGCCCGTACACAGTTAATAGTCATGTCTGTAGTGAAGTCCACAACAAGTTGAAACGATATGAGATCGTTGTGAAAATGCGGTGACCTCGTTGTGTTGATAATCGACCACTGGTGTCGTAGCTCCAGCAGGGGGTTTGGGGACACCCCCAACCTGTCTCCAGGGCTGTTTGGACCAGCACCCATGTCTTCAGTCCAGCCGTCCAGAGGGATGTCCTCCAACTGGGGTGAGACACAACATGCACACACTTTGTCGTTGTTTAAAATCACTGTTCATCATATCTCACATATACAGACATGTATATGATACAGGAACACCAGAAATATTGCAATATAATGTATCAGCCGTATCACCTAGACCTAGTCCAGTGTGCAGCTGAACTAAGAACGAGTTATGAGATGTAATATTTGCGTGTGTGTGTGTGTGTGTGTGTGTGTGTGTGTGTGTGTGTGTGTGTGTGTGTGTGTGTGTGTGTGTGTGTGTGTGTGTGTGTGTGTGTGTGTGTGTGTGTGTGTGTGTGTGTGTGTGTGTGTGTGTGTGTGTGTGTGTGTGTGTGTGTGTGTGTGTGTGTGTGTGTGTGTGTGTGTGTGTGTGTGTGTGTGTGTGTGTGTGTGTGTGTGTGTGTGTGTGTGTGTGTCAGGAGGCGGTGGAGGCTCTGGTCTGTCAGGAAACGGCCAGTCGGGCTCAAACAAGGTCAGTTTTACTCTCCAGACCCGGCTACGCTCAGTATGAGAGCGTGTCAGACTGTGTACACGCGAGTGCTCAGCCTGTGTCCATACTCTGGTTAAACTGAACGCTTGCGTCCTCAGATGAGGAGCAGAGTGGTGGTGATTAAGTACGACAGGAAGCCGCTCAGCAACAAGACGCTGTTCGCCTTCGCCGAGCCGTTCGGCATCCTCAGGGAGCACCTGATCCTCAGGAGCAAGGTGAGCGTCAGGTGGAGCGGGCGCTCCAGACGTTCCTCCCTGCAGCAGGCGTCGTGCTGACAGCTTGCTCTCGTTCGCTCTCGCTCAGGCCTTCCTGGAGATGAGCAGCCACGAGGAGGCTCAGGACATGGTCAACTACTATGAGCAGAACCCAGCCTCTCTGTATGGGAAGCCCATCACCTTCTACCTGTCTCAGAGGCTGTTGGTCATCGAGGTGAGGGTCACCACTGCTCCTGGGAATCATATATTCCCTCCCTGTAACAAGATCTTTACCATGTTGTGCACTACTGCCTTTTTTTATACATAGGTTGATTTCTATTTATCCTAGTCTCATGTTTCCATACTTCGTTCTGTTCGTACATTGTTTATAGGATATATGTCAAAGTGGGAGAGAAACAGCATTCTGGTTCGCCTGTATGTCCCTGTACACATAGAAAAGTGGAATCATTGTGAAATCTGATGCATTGTGTCCCCTGTCCAGAAAGAGAAGCGGGCTACAGACCGGCCGATGGAGCGACCTTTACAGGACATGAAAGGACATGACAGCCAGGTGGTGTTCTTCTCCAACCTGCCCAGAAAGGAGAAGAAGAAGGAGGAGCTGCTGACCATCGCCTCACGCTTTGGCGTCGTCGAGAAGCACCTCTTCTTAAATGATCAGGTAAAAAAAGAAAAGAGGCCCCTCTCTATAGTTCTCTATATCACTGGTGAACGCTGTTCTGGAAAAGCCGGAAACTTCTCAGCTCACCTGAAGACGTGTCTGTCTGGTTCTCCAGGCCTTCATCCAGCTGGGAACTCCAAACGATGCACAGATGCTGGTCAAGTACTACACGGTGAACCCTCTCACCATCGAAGGACGCTTGATTCGCCTCAACGTCTGCACCAAGTACAAGACCCTCAAGTGAGTGCAGAGCTGCCAGTGTCTGGTTAACAGAGGGTGCGGCGTGTTCAGCATCTCATAAAGTCTTACTGCAGAACATGCCTGAGAACCTACATCAACCATACCTGCAGCTGCTAAAAGCTAGTTCACCACCACACTGTTTCTGATCTTCAGTGTGAGCAAGAAAGGTGGAACCAGAAACCAGAGGAGTGGATGCAGCACCGGGACCGGCTCCTCCTCAGGCTCCCACAGGACCTCCTCCAAATCCTCCTTCAGCACCACCACCGGCACCAGGACCTCCTCCAGAGACGAGAAGAGAGGGGACAAAGGCGGCAAGTCGAGGCCCTCAGTGGAAGAGGACTGGGAGGATGAGGGGGTGTCTGGAGTGATGGAGGTGGTGGAGGGAGCAGAGGGCGTGGGGGAGGAGTTTGTAGCCGAAGGAGACGGAGAGCAGGAGGAGCTGGAGAGGGCAGAGCCTGCGGATGAGACAGCCGAGGAGGATGTCCAAAAGGAGGAGGTGAGAAACCTTAGAACAGGAAATATGAACAAGAACAGGATCGCTGAGATCACTGAGCTCATCCATGCATCCTGTCTGTGTGTGGTCGCAGCCTCCTGATGGTGCAGATACAGCTCCAGATGTGGCAGGTGGGGACTCCAAGCCAGCGGCCTCAGAGGAACACATGAACACCGAAGAGCACGAGAACAAAGATGACCCCAACGCAGAACCAGGAGAGAGCTCTGAGCTGGAGAAAGAGGGGGAGCTGCCTATGGACGAGGTGAGGCTCCGAGGGGAATTTATCCATGGAAACGGTCAGTGGCAGAGAGGAGGACTGGTTGGAAGGAGCTGACGTGATGTTGGTGTTCAGTTTGATCAGGACTTCCTGGAGAACATGGACGACTTTGTGACGCTGGATGAACTGGCAGAGGACGAGGAGAAAGGAGACGACCAGGCCGATGACATTGGTACCTAATAATGATAATGATATTAGAGTCATGGCTGAATCTGTATGAATGAATGTGATGAACCAGTGAAACTGAACAGTGTCCGTCTCTTCTTCTCTGCAGACAACAGCAGTAAAGGGGTGAGTCTCCCATGTTTTTGTCACCGTTTCCAAGGACAGTTATTGTGCTGAGCCATATACCAGAGAAATCCTCCGGACTCACCTTATATGAGGTTTTATTCTTCACTGGTAGACAGTGTAAAGCTACAGTTTCTAATGTGCGTTCCTCCTTCATCAGGGGATGCGGGTGGTGAACATAGTGGGGTTCAGACGCGGCTACAAGTTCCTGGATGAACTGATGGGCCTGGCCACGCCCTTTGGGAAGGTGGTCAGACACCTGGTGCTGGACTTGAGACCTGAGGTACGCCACAGGGCTTGGTCTGGGGAACATCTCTAGTCGTAGTCTTGGGACTTCTCTGACCCGGCCTCCGGTCTTCCTGCTCAGGCCTACTTCCAGTTTGAGACGGAAGAGCAAGCTCGAGCCATGGCCAAGTTCTACAACGGCAACATCACAGCGTCGGTGTGTGGCCGGCCCGTCAGGGTGGGTCACTCCATGAGTTACCCCACCATCCAGGTGAGCCCCCCCGCGCTGCCTCTGGCAACAACACCAGTGCAGTTTGCTCCAGTTCCTCTGACTCGATGTCTGCCTCCCAGTGCGGCTCCAGTAAGGTGGTGTACATCGGCCAGATCCCCACCAGCAAACACTCGGACGAGGACATCCTGAAGCTGGCCAAGCCTTTCGGCAAGGTCCGCAAGTATTTCACCAACAGGATCCGGAGAGAGGTACGGGCCCGGGCGGTTTCCCTGAGCTGTGTCTGCGTCCGCGTGCGAGGTCCGTCCGTGTCTCACGGTGTCGCTCCGCCCTCAGTGCTTCATCGAGATGGAGGAGGCCAAGGACGCAGAGAAGATGGCCGAACACTGCAAAGCAAACCCTCCCAAGTACAACGGGAAACGCCTGACCGTCTACGTCAGCAGGAAGTACAGGCAGCTCAAGCACGGGTGGGTCTTTCACAACATTAGGAAGCTCAAATATCCCATCTCTGCAATGCTATCATATCTATCAGTTCTACAGTGACGTCTCCAACTGAAACTGTGCTTTTACAGACATCGATATGTGACCTCACACAAGAGAGAAAGCAGCAGCGTGTCGCCAGCCAGGTCCAAGCCTGAAGAGCCCCCGGCCAAGAAGTCCAAGGACGAGGAGGAGGAGGAGGAGGAGCAGAAATCGAAGGAGAGGGAGGCGAAATCAAAGGAGGCGACCAAAGAAAAGGTGGAGGAGGAGAAATCAAAGGAGGAAGAGGTGACATCGAAGGAGGGGACAAAGTCAAAGGTGGAGGAGGAGAAATCAAAGGTGGAGGAGGAGGAGAAACCAGACGAGGACCAGAGCAGTCCAAAGGAAGAGGACGAGACGATCGCTATTTCTGACGTGAAGAGTCTAGGTGAAACACTAGAAGAAAACTCAGCTGAGAAGATTCCTGAAGTTGGGGATGTGAAGCAGAACGGCCAGGTGAGTGGAGCCGCTCAACGCGTGAGCATCGAAGCCGCTGATGAAGCTGCATCGTTGACGTCTCGCTGTGGGCCTGTTTGCATGGGCGCAGTGAAGTGATTTCAGTTCTGCTCGTCTGCTACAGGAGCAGCAGGAGGTGAAGAAGGAGGAGGAGGAGCAGAAGATGGAAGAGGAGAGGAAGGAGGAGGAAGAGGAGAAGACGGAGGAGAAGAAAGAGAAGCAGAGCCCGGCAGCGCCTGCTGAGAGTAAGCCTGCAGTGGCCTCTCTGCCGCTGCCCGCCCACGACCCCAGCACCCCCATCGGTGAGAGAGAGAGAGAAACCAGTCTACGGACTGGTTTCCAGTGGTCTCTGACCTCAAATATCCACTGGATGAGGATTCACTCTGAAACCAGACTCTAGTGTTGGTTTCACATCCGGCAAAACAATCCATGTGTTAGGAAGGTGTTAGAAGGGCCACCTTCACCTACTGGCAGGAAGTGAAGGCTGGATCCCTGCTTACAAGTGAATTGTGTCTACATGAGGGTATCATTCCTAAAAGACCCAGACGCTCTTATTTCTTGACTCAGACATGCTTGAAATAAGTATCGGGTATTCCAGCTAAATAGAAAGCTGCAAGTCTAGGGAATCTGGAGTGGATGCTGTTTGGGAGTGAATACACATCTAGTGGAAGTTCAGAGGTCAGACACTGGTGCTGTTGAGCTCGTATGGGTGCGAGGTGACTTCTATTCACAGCAGACTCTTAAAAGCAGCTCTGTGGTGCTCGTTCAGGTGTGGAACACGTGAAGGCAGGTTTCTACTGCCGCGTCTGCTTCCTGTTCTACACCAACGAGGAGATGGCCAAGAAGACCCACTGCAGCAGCCAGCAGCACTACGACAAGCTCCAGGTGAGCTCTGAGCAGCTCTCCATGAGCAGCTTCATCGGAGGATGGAGCCCCAGGCAGGATGTAACACATGACATCCAGACCTGGGAGCACCTCCTCCTCCTCCTGCTGCTGTCACACAGGCGAGGGGGTGTGAGGAGTGACTAACACCAGCTGCTGCTGCTGTCCTTTACAGAAATACCTGGAGAAGGAGCAGAGCAAAGCGGACAAGAAGAAAGGCAAGAAATCCAGCGCGTGAAGGAACTGGACAGAGACGGACTCCACCCGGCTCCCCGGCTTCCAGTTGGATGAGGAAGTCGTCTGGAGCCCGCACAGACTCAGAGGAAAGACGGACCGGGAGCCGTCTAATGCCTGCGGATGTTCACCGTGACCACTCAGTTGCAATGAGTTTTTTGTTTTTTTACATTTTTATTTGAATGCAAACTCCCCCCTGAAGCTGTCGCCTTGTGTTTGCGGAGTTGTGACCGATGTGTTAGACATCCTCCTTCAGTTCTAGGAACCTAGATGACGGTGGGTAGATGTTGCTGAGCTGCTGTGAAACTGTTCAGTGTTGTACATGGATTCGTTGCGGTTCATCTCAGAGGATCAAACGGCTGGAAGTGTAGAAGCCCTGGGCTGCCCCGGGCGCACCCATATGCTGCTGCTGGAGTCTTAGGAACAACGTCCGGAGATCCTCACCTGATCCCAGGCGATCGTGGTCCAAGCCGCTGTGAGTTGTGACAGCTGGAGGTGTGCAGCCTTGAGGAAGTTTCCTCCTAATCAAAGGCGTTTCCTCAGCTCTGAGCAGGTGGAGGAGCTCAGGATTTAACCCCAGCTCCTCCACCAGCCAGTCACAACTGGAGAAGCATCTTTCGTGAAAGAGGAACTTCTTAAGGACTTGACAAGTCCAGCTGCCTCCACTTCCAGCTCTTTGGAAACTTAGAGAAGTCTTGTTTCATCCTTGGAATAGTCATTTTGTTTTTATGGCTGAATGTTACGTTTACTTTTGTTTTTTTTAAATAAACCAGTTTCTGTTGAAATTAGCCACGATGACGCCTTCAGTTTCTGCCATTTCATCCGGTCCCTCCTCAGTTCCACCTCCGAACTCGACCAGAACCGTAAACCAGACCAAGTAGACGAGGTAAAACCAGACTGGAGCCATGAAAATAAAATCAGAGCCTTTATTCAATGTTCAAAAGTTCAAGTGGAGACGTTCAGCTCGCCCATGGATCTCTCCCCGTCTTCTCCTGGAAGACAGATGCTGTGTTAGAGCAGAGGGGCGGTCGGGCTGGACAGGCCGTCCCACCTGGCCGGACAGGCCGTCCCACCTGGCCGGACAGGCCGTCCCACCTGGCCGGACAGGCCGTCCCACCTGGCCGGACAGGCCGCCCCACCTGGCCGGACAGGCCGTCCCACCTGGCTGCACTCACCTGGTACTTCCTGTAGTGGGCCAGGCTGCTGCAGTGCGTCACCTTGGCCTCGTCCTCGTCAGTGTAGATCAGCTCGCACAGGTGGCAGAAGTAACCCACGACCGGGCGGACAAACTCTGCTCCTGCAGGGAGCAGAGAGGAGGAGCGGTCAGCGAAGGCATCGCTAGCCCAGGATTCATCAGGTTATCATAGATTTAGAGTTTCAGTTTAGTTTTAATTAGTCTTTTTACCCCTCTAATTCAGTTAGTTTTGATCAGTTCTTAGAGCAGGTAGTAGTTACTGTTTTCATCTTTTTTCAAATGCTTAGTTTTAGTCTAGTTTTAGTTTTTCATACTTTGTCAGGTGCCTGATTCAAAAGATCAGAGTACGTATTGTGACATGAATCTCAAAAGTAGTAAACGAGAAAAAAACAAGTAAATTATAAACAAATGGTGAAGTGCCATATGGATCGCGTACTATTTCTTGAGCCTAATAAGTTGATTTCATATCAATCCGACATTGACAAAGACGAAACAAAGGGATTTTAGCCATAATTACTGTATTGTGTTTTTGTAAACACATAATACAGTTTCCCTTAGTTTTTATCTTTTCCTTTAATAATAGTTTTGATTTCAGTTATATGTTTTTTCAGTTCCAGTTTTCGTTGTTTCGTTAATAACTATTCATTCCTTTAATTCTGAACCTTATTTACGATGATATCGAGACAGAGTGAACAAATAACGACAGATTGGATTTGAACGTAGGGTAGTTGGTAATTGTATTAGATTGCTTGATAGTAATAGTTTTGTTGAGTTTGAGGGGACACGGTGTACCCAGTTACAGACTGGGACTGGAAGCAGCACTATGCCAGTGTGAACACTTTCATATAAGGTAGTAGCTGGCTATAGCTGGTCTACAGGCATCACTGCTCGTGAAATCCATCCTTCCAGTACATGCAAACTCCAGGGATCGTCTGGGCACGACATGAAATGTGAGAGTTGGCGCTCACCAACAGGTTTAGTAGGCTGCTGCAGCTCTGCAGAGTCCTCTGACGCTCCAGCTGGTTCCTGGACCTGCTCCCGAGCCTGAAAAGTCACAATCAAAACAAGACTGAACCGGTGCAACAGGTTGTCTTAGTTCTCCAGAACAACTTCTGGGGAAAGTATTAACACCCAGAGCTGCCTCACAACAAGCTTTAATAACTAGGTAGAGGGCTATAATATCACAAAACGATCAAACCCACCTCTCCACTGTGCAGTTTAGAGTCCGTCTGACTCTCAGACTCCTTCAGTTCTGGTCCAGGTGATAGTTCCTGCGATTCCTCCTTCTCTGGCTTGTCTACTCCAGATTTGTCCTCTGAGGCGTCATCAGACTTCATGCCGGTTCTCTCACCTGCTGAGTCACTCTCACAAGTCTCTTTGCTCTTCAGGGTTTCATCTTGGTTTGTTTCAGGCACTGAGATCTTCTCTGGGGTTTCATCTTGGGCACAAACCGCCTCGGCTGAGACCCTCTCTTCAGATGAGGCCACTTCATTTTCTGCTTTTTCTTCTGACATGTTATTTTCGGCTTCATCTTGGGGTGTTTCTGACTGAATCACTTTGGCACCTACATTCTTCTTTGAGGACCTTTTTGAAGAACGTCTGGATGCAGCGGGCTTCTTTCTGGCCCTGCAGGACGCAGACTTCCCTTGACTGACGTTACTATCCCCCTCTTTCTCCACATCCTTCATAGATGCAGACTTTAGGCCTGGATCCTCTTCACTTTTAGGCTGTTGTTCTGGATCCTTTATAGTTGCAGAGTCTTGGTCTGGATCCTCTTTAGTTGTAACTTGTTGCTCTGGATCCTTTTTAGATGCAGAATCTTGGTCTGGATCCTCTTTAGCTGTAGCTTGTTGCTCTGGATCCCCCACAGAGACAGACTCTTGATCTAGACCCTTCATAGATGTGCTCTCTGGTTCTACATCCTGAGCACATGCAGGCTCTTCATCTGGAGCCTTCATAGACGTGGACTCTTGGTCTTCAGCTGCAGGCGGCTGCTCTGGATCCTCTTTAGATGGAGATGTCCTCTCAGGAGTTTCATCTGAGGACTCCGCCGCCCCCTCAGACTGCCCGTCACACTCCTCTCTGTTCTGCCTTCTGGAGCTGCTCCGAGTCCTGCACTTGCTCTTCTCCTCGTCCTCGTCCAGCTTGAGCGGCCACCTGTGAAGAGGAGTTTCAGGTTGAATTCCCTCAGAAATCTGACAGGTGAGTGGTACGATGCAGGTGTTCAGGTATTGAGCCTCTGACCCATCGGTTAGTGTTTGGTACTGGTCGGACATCTGGACCAGGAGTTTGGTGTTTCTGACGGTCACAGGGTTTGTGTTCAGCTCTTCAACCACTTTCAGAGCCTCCGATGATGTGGACATCTCGATGAAACCCTGAAAACACACACTCAGGATGTTTAGTTCTCAGATAGAGGATAATAACAAGCAACACAAGGACAGACTCCAGTAAAGAAACGCTCACAGAGCTCGGAGCCTCATGATGACCGTGCACTGGCGTCCCAAAGCTTCTCAGCAGTCCGAGGAACTCCGTGTCGTTGAGGATTCGCCATGGAAGGTTTGAGAATTTCAGCACCTGGCCGGGTGGAGACTGGACACAAAACAACATGCATCATAAGTGACAGGCCTGAACAGCAGCGGTTTCTAGGTGGGAATATTTACTCCACATACCTTAGTCTCATCTTGGACGTCTTTATCTGCAACCAACAAAGCAGAAGATTCCAGATGAAGATAATGTTATTGTATCATTATTATTATCATTATTGTTGTCATTTGATATGTTTAGGTGTATTTGTTGTGTTTGTATTATTTAAGAATGCTGTCAACTTTTATTTTGAAATCACCACTTTTATTTTGAAGTTGAGACATGAAGTCGGACATGACCTGAAACTGAGCCAAGGTAGTGAAGTGTTGCAGAAACTTGAAGAAAAGACTAGAAATAATTGCTGCTTTACATGGCACCCAGCCGACCAGGTAACTAATATGTTTGTATTTTACTTTGATGATTGTTGCTCATGTTTTGTTTATATTGCTCATGTTCGCTTTAACACTGTGTATGTTATGTATGGCATAGTTTTCACATTGGATTTGGAGAGATTTGAATAAACCCATATCTAGAAGTACACTTGTGTTGTTTGTGCCTTGAGAGAATTACAGCTTCATTGTGTAGGATTGTGTAGGATTTAGTGCTTTCTAGCACCTCACTTTTTCTAACATGTATTGCAAGTACGGTAGCCGCCATGTATCAAAAAGCCTCTTCTCGCTGATCTTCTCCTCTGGCATTTCTGCGCTGACTCACAGGGAAAACGTGGGTGCTATTTGTCCCTAGCAGCAGCTGTACCTTTAAGATGGCAGACCATCATGGTGCCTCCCTACCAGCTTAAGATAACGTGTGCGATTGTTAGTGAAAGGTCATAATATACCAAATGATAACATATATATAAATCCAGACATGGACTTTGGTCAATAAACAGCAAAACTATCACACAGTGTACCTTTGAGGACACAGGGAGCTAAACCTTTAGGTCTGGATTTACCTTGCTGGTCAGACTGCTCCTCCTTTACTTCATCCAGGGTGATGCAGTTCTCCAGGTCTAACGGGAAATCTGGTTCCTGCTGGAGGAGAGACGTGGATAAGACTCAAGGCTGATGTAATGGACAAGGTCATTTTGGGAGGGTTTTCCCGGTCCGCTACCTGCTCTGCCTGCTTCTCTGGATCATCTAGCACTCCCTCCTTCACCTCCTCTTCATCTGAAACACATCCCACCTGTTATCAATGCCTCCCCTCCTCTCTCCAGTTCCTACGTTCCAGCAGCATCTTGTTTTTATTGGTACCTGGTTTAGCCGAGTCTGCACTAGTTTTGGGACGGTCTTCCTCAGCAGCCTCCTCCACCTGTTCTTCCTCTTCCTCGTTCCCTTCTTCATTTTCCTCTTCTTCAGTATCGTCCTCATCCTCCAGATCTTCTACGTCCTCTCCAATCACCTGCATGCCCTCGATGTCGCTCTCCTCGTCAGACGACCTGCACGACCACATCGGAGTCAGTTTCTGGCCTTTTCTCAGAGATAGAGATAGAGAGCATGAGGGACTCACTCTACTTCCTCCTCAGCTTGTTCTTCAGCTTCTGCTTTAGGTTTGGTGTCCATGACAGCAGCTGGATTAGGGTCAGCCTTGGGCTCTGAGTTTGTAGAGATAACCATGACGTTCATATTGATTTGTGCTCTAGATGAGTGGTTGTCACTTGAGCAGTTCTTTCTTACCAGTCGCTTCTGTTTTCTCTGTCGTCTTCTCTCGGGAGCGGGACTTAGATCTGGACCTCTTTTCTCTGCTGGACTTTCCTCTGGATTTAGACCTAGACCTAGATCTTGATCTGTTCCTTTTACCTCTGCTGGACCTTTCTGTGGATTTAGACCTAGATCTGTTCCTCTTCCCTTTGCTGGGCTTCTCTGGGGATCGGGACTTAGATCTGGACCTTTTGTCTCTGCTGGACCTTCCCTTGGATTTAGACCTAGATCTTGACCTAGATCTGTCCCTTTTCCCTTTGCTGGACTTTTCTGGGGATTTAGACCGAGACCTTGATCTAGATTTTGTTCTTTTCTCTTTGCTTGACTTTTCTGTGGATTTAGACTTAGATCTGGCCCTCTTCCCTTTGCTAGACCTCTCTCTGGATTTAGACCTAGATCTCGATCTAGATCTGTTTCTTTTCTCTTTTCTGGACTTTTCTTTAGATCTAGACCTAGATCTCGTTCGTCTCCTAGTGCTGGATCTATCTTTGGATCTAGACCTGGATCTCGATCTTTTCCTAATGCTGGACCTTTCTTTGGATCTAGACCTTGACCTGGTCCCTTTCCCCTTCCTGGACCTTTCTCGGGATTTGGATCTTGTCCTGCTCCTTTTCCTCTTTTCTTCTCTCTCTCTGCTTGTGCTCCTCACCTCCTGGGTTATTTCCTCTTCAAACTTCTTTGCCAGTGGGACATTCCTGCAGCAGAGGGCGACAAGTAGGACGATCGATACTGATCAATATGAACCATGATCCGCTTCAGCTGAGACTCCAGGTCCATGTACTCACATGAGGCTTTTGTATTCCCCAGAGTAGGAAACTTTGATGATGTCACTGTTAATCTTCAGAGTGTTGGACATGTAGTACTCCACCAGCTTCTTTGCGTCGTTAGCATTTTTCATCTCTACAAACACCTAGAGGACGAACACAGCAGCTGTTTACATTGCTGTTATACTACACTGTCGCTGCTACTACAGCTGCTGACTGGTGATGAGCCTTACCATCGATGGCAGGAACAGGGTGTAGAGCGGCCAGCCGAATCGTTTGATGATGCTGATCAGGTCTGCTCGGCCACACTGTCCCGCTGGAGCTGGAGTGAAACTCACCACCTGAGAACTCTGAGAGGACACAAATGCCAAATTACCTCCTGTCCTCTCCGGGACGAGACAGCAAGCTCAATACAACTGTGACCGACCAAACGAACAAACAAACGAACACGAGTGGACTCTACCTGCAGGAAGCTGAAGACCGCTGCGATCTCAAAGTGCACCTGGTTCCCGTTCACGGTGGGAGGACAGATGCTGTGGAACTTCACCAAGTCATTGGCCTGGCTGATGGAGCCCAGCTCCACAAACGCCTGCAGGAAATCACAATACAGGCATTCCTGACTGGGCTGCACGTGTGCAGAGCTGTTCAGCCGCAGGATGACGAGCGGCTGTGTGTCACGTTGAAGTGGGCCATGCACTCACCAGTGATGGGAACAACACGATCTTGACAACCTCTCCGAACGGCTCGACCATTTTCCGTAACTGCTCCTCATCCACAGCTTGAGGTGGAAACTTCACACACACCACTTTACCCTTGTCTGGTGTCTGAGAAGGAAGGAAACACACACAACATGTTAAAGACTAAATCCAGGAGTGTTTCACACCTTTTTACGGTCTCACCAATTACCTTCTTATCAACCTTGGGCTTGGCCTGTTGAGCTGTGAACACAGATAAGAGCAAAAGTGAGAGTAGATATCAGCAGGATATAAGTACCAAGAGCGGCAAGCAATGAGACACTTTACCTGAGTTCTGATTGGCCTGCTGAGATAGTGAGTCGGGCACACTTTCATTCTTCCCTTTCTCTGATGTGCTGCTTTGCCTTTAATGAGAGGGACAGCCCGTGAATCCCCATTCATACAGCATGTAGCATCATGGCTAAAAAAAATGGAAACGTCTCTACTACTACAGAGTAAAGAAATCTCAGGCACTGACTTGGTGATGGTCTCCATGCGACAGTCCCATTGTGGAAACCTGCAAAGACACAGCAGAGCTATGCTGAACAGATCTGAAGCCACGCCTCTGGCGAAGCAGCTCGTCAGTCCCCTACAAACTCACCGCTGCAGCAGACTGAGCTGCCCGTCCGCATGGTTGGTCCCATTTATGTGTTTGACCCACACCTACGGCAAAAAGAAGACAACAAGGTGAGTGCATGTGTCCCACCGGATGGTTTCCATGTGATGGCTGCAGCAGCTGATGCTCCCATCATCCCCCCAGAGCAGGAAGTCTGACAACCAGCCGATCACAATCCCCTCCCACTCGCAGGGGGAAAGCCCAGCGTCGGGCTCTGCAGATAAGAGAGGAGGATAGGTGTACTGACCTTCTCTGACATCACAGTGATGTCACACAGAGAACACGAGTACGGGAAGACCTTTGGGGACGTCCCGTGGAAGTCCAGCGCTTCCTTCTTGGTGGGCATGGGGACGTCTGCCTGGCCGCCGGCTCTGGGCTGAGGCGCGCCGCGTCCCCCATATGTTTTCGGCTCAGGCGAAGGTGCTGCCGGGTGACCGAAACGGGAGTGTGGCCCACTTCCCGCAGAGTGGAAGGAGGCTTGGGTAAACGAGGACATTGAAGCCGAGTCTCTGCCAGTCTTACCAAACTGAGGCAGTCCTGGTCTGTTGTGGTAGTTCTGACTAAAAGCCGGGGCTCTTCCCATCTCCTCAAACCCAGATGGACCTGTTCTTTGCTGGAAGCCCGGAGATGGAGCTGGACTGGTATACTGGTGTACTTTATACTCTGAGGGTTGTGATCTGTGGTGGAAGCCCACCATGTAGCTGGACGCTGCTGCTGCTGCTGAAGCCAGTGGTGGTGGATTTGCTCTGGCAGGGAGACTGGTTGTGGCACCCCCCCAGCGTTCCTGGCTCGGTGGAGGTAAAGGACTGGCTGTTAGGTGGTCCAGTGGGTACTGGATCAGCTGGCGGTAGGAGTCGTCCTCGTCGGTCGGGACGTTGTTGACAGCGGGTTGATGTGTAGAGCTGTGAGGGTAAGAAGAAGAGGAGGCGGCGGAGGAAGGAGCTGACAGAGGGGTGGGCGTGAAAGGTTTCATGGACCCTCTCTTTTGTTTGATCTGTTTGAGGACCTGAGGCAGGGACTCTACGGTGAGGACATCTTCAGGCAGCTTGGCCAGCAGTGCCAGGTCACTGGGCTCCAGACCACAGCTGCTCAGGATGCTCAGAGCGCTGTCCTGCGACCACTGAGCTCCTCGGGAGGAGGAGGAAGAAGAGGACTGGTTGTAGGAGGAAGAGGAGGAGGGTGAGGGATAGGACGAGGACGAGGAGTCCAGCGGAAGCCTGTAAAAGTCGTGCGCTGGTGAGGCATGGTGGCGGTCTGAAGCACGGCGAGGTCCGGGATCAGGTCGGAGGTTGGAGTCCGACGCCGGCCGTCTGAAGTGGTAGTCGCGAGACATGATGGAGGAGAAACGCTCACAGCGTTTCCTGCAAACAGAAGGTGTTGGGGAAGACAGCACATTTAAATTCACACTTACAGAAATAGACTGCTTATAGAAGGATGAGACTGAATAAACCAAATGGCAATGCAAAAAAAACCCACTGCTACTGGTCTGAAGCCAGGCAAAAGAGCAGGAAGAAACGACCAATCCTCTCCTCATACTCACAATCAGACAAACATTCACACCCTCGCTCACACAGCACTGTAAATGTCTGCTACTGGGAATAACTGAAGAGAAGAACAATCGATTCATAGGGCACAAAGACAAAACTTCAGTCATTCTTTAAACATTTAATCAAGTTTATCATTGACAGTAGCAGCGGTCAGTGGCTTCAGTCGACAGGTTACTTCTACCTCAGGAACTGAACTTCAGCAACTTGTCTGGGCGTCATCCTCACCAAAGGCCAATGATGCTAAAGTTAAATAAAACAGAGTTCTCAAAGCTCGTTGTACATTTTCAATACGGAGCCCAAGACCAAGATGTCTTGTGTTGAAAAGGTTTATTAAGGTTTGACCAAGGAGAATTCAAAGAATAACCAACATGTGCACTGAATATGCTAGAATATGACATGTCAGGTTATGAAGTTATGAAAAACTTCCACACAAAGCTGGCCTCATAAAGGAGCAGCTGCTCTAAGGCCTGACGTGATGTCAACAAAGCAGAAGAAGACACAAGTGGACAAATGTCAATGAAGACACTGCTGGAGATCATCCATGAAGATCCACAGTGAAAATTACTCAGACAAATCAGTGTATGCGGATGTTCTTCCTGACCTCTGTGAAAAGCATCCTGCATCCTCAGTAACATCTACCAGAGCAAGCTATAATGCAGCTTTGTCCATCTTAAAACTCATACTGTGGATTGTGAGCCTCAGATCAGATGTTCATATGTCAAATAAAGTGTAGAAGTATTAGGACAAGAAGAGGATGCAGAACAGAAGAAAAGGAGAAGATCCAGCTCTGGACCCAAGCGACTGCAGAAGAGATTCAAAGAGCTTCTGGAAGCCGATGTGGTCCACAGAGTCCCCTGAGCTGGACCAGACAGTCCAGGGACTCCAAGACATCAAGTGAAAACCTCCAAGATGAGAACAATGATAAGTGTGAGAGGTTTCGAGCCATCAAAGATGGACATGGAGAAATACATGAATACCAGCAATAGCTGCAACATCAGATGTATATGCACAGCTGTTGTTGTGGTGTATGTCATAGACATGGAGAAAGTGAAAGTGGAGATGTTTTCAACTTCGAGCTTCTTTGGCTTTGAACCAGCTCATGGATGATGAAATGTCTTTCTCTCTATCTTCATCTCCAATTGGCTCAGCCCATGTCCCACTGAGATCCCAATAAATGTTTATCAGTTATGTTGATACACATCAATCTACATCTAGAACTGCATATGCACTTTCTAAATATTTGGGTTTTGTTCGTCATTATGACCTTACCGGAATTACACCACACAGAAGAGGCACTGGGAATAAGTTTTAAAGGCTGCGCACATCGTGACATCAGTCCGTTCACAGTAGAGCATGAATGGAGCTTTATTGATCAATGATCGGGAAATATCAATCACGGTAAAGAACAGTAAACACAGTTGAAAACAAAAACCAGCATATATTGATGAGATGTTGATCAGATCCTTTTCTGTCGGTTTACCAGAGGAGGTCCACAGTCGTAGCTTCGACAGTGGAGTCAAGTCTGCATCGCTGTGGGAGTGTTTACAAGCAGAGTGGTGAGGCTAACAGTAGCATTAGCTTGCTGAGCTCCACCCGGAGCCTTCGAGTAGCGAAGCCGAGTCCGAGCCTCCAGGGGAGGGCTTACCTCAGCCAGAGAGCCTGTCCAGGTTAGCACGCATCCGCTAGTCCGGCCAGGAGTTAACAGAAATCACGAAGGGGAGCGTATCAGGGTGATTCTTTACACAATGTAAGTGTTAGAATCTTCTGTTTGGTCCCTCTTCTTCTTCGCTGGTCAGCGACCGTTGAACGGAAGTGTGCGTCCCCGTCTGGCGTGGAGCGGTGCCCCCAAAATTCAAGTTTCAAGTTTGGAGAATGAATTGAATTCCTATTCATTTCTTTAATTATTTTTATATATGTTTCAAATAATGTATTAAAGACGGTGGATGTCAAAGTTAATAATCTGTGTGATAGATGTCCTTTAAGGCCAGCAACAGTATAACAACGTAACTAAGAGTTATAAAATATAAAAAGTCTATAGAACAATATTATATCACATAAAAACAATGTTTTTTTGTTTTTACCGTTACGTTTTTAGAACTCATTTACTGTGAGAAGTGTAGATATTCAGTTAAATCCAGAAGGAGGTTAGATTTGCAGCAGGTATCACAAACTTAGATCTACCTAGGATCATAAGTCCCATCCATCCATCCATTAAACATTACTGTAGCACATAGGGTGAAGACGGGGCATGCACTCTGAACTGGTTATGAGTCCATTACAGGAGACACATGCCATTCAATCTCTGATTCACTGGGGGCAATTTCGAGTCTTCCATCCACATACATAGATTGGACAAACATGCATGAATTTTGACTTCACCGACCATGGGGTCAAGCAGCTTATGCTTGGTTACAGAATGATAGCAGGATGTACACAGAAGTTTCTGAAATGCAAAAACAAAGCACCTGCTCAAGCACAACAACCCAGATTTTTCTCATTTGCAGTCCCTGCTGATGGAACGAGCTGCCACACTCTCTCAGGACAGTGGGACCCATCTATGTCTTAAAGAAGCTCTTGAGGAAGCAACTCTTCTGAGAGGATCTCCTCTACTAACTTTCACCACATAATTCTTCCTTCTCCTTATTGTCCTCTACTACAGTGTTTTAAACTTGTAACAGCACTTCCTACCTTACTCTCATCTCTTGATAGTCTGAATAATCTAGAGAGTAGTTTATATCACTACACTAGAATTCAATTGTGATGGAGCTTGAATGAGTCTGCTAAATAACATTTTGTAATGTATGTTTTCTTTTGTTGCGTTATCGTCATTGTTTGGACTAACCACAAGGTGGCGCCATAGGGATAGTTTTTACGAAGTCCCTCTCGGTGCTGTTCATCCTCTGGATATTCATTTGGGTTCAAGTAATAAAGGAGTTTTTCCGTCTTTTCTTTTCAATTCAGTTCGATGACAGGAGAAAGAGTATCAAAGCGCCATAATTATTTTAATCTGAGGTCCAAAAAAAAGTAATTCTTTACTATAAAACTTTGCAAATGTGTTATTCACACACAGATGTCAATGTTTAAACTGTTTTACAGTCTGATGTCTTTTTGTTCTAAATGCGAGCCAATGACATAAAAGGAAGTGAAATGATGCAAAAATGTATAGTATGAATGGAGTTAGAAAAAAAAAAGGATTACCTTTTACTCCTGCTTGACTCTGAGGTAGTGCAGCAGGTGGAGCCAAAGACCACAGGTGAAACCCTGAAAAACACTTTGATAAGGATCAGTAATTTAAATTTAAGTCTTTGTGTTGTAATATATAAATATATATATACACACATGTACATACATACATGCACACACACAAACATACATATGTATATAGACACATACACATTTAGCATACACACGTATACGCATGCATCTACATATACATACATATACATGCAAACAAAGTGTCATAAGATGGAAATGTCAACCCAACTGCAGCTGTTTTCATCAAAAATTCAGAATGGACCCAGCGAGCTGCTGTTCAGCGTGTTATTTTCAGCCAATCTTGGGATTTAAAAACAAGATAGAAAAAACGAATATCCCATCGGCAAACCTGAAAACAGATTAAATAACACGACGGATGAAAACAAAATAATCAATCAGTCTTTTGTCATTTGTGTTGTGCGAGTCATGTGTTGTTTTTGTTTTATTTTACAATCTCATAAAGTAAAAGAGAAATTACAGGGAAACAAAATTAAGACGGCGCGACAACAGTAAGAAATCATGCAATAAAATTAAATTGGTTCAAAGAAAAAGATACAATCAGAGTAAATGATAAAATCACAATTGAGTGGAGAGAAATGAAAATTCCTCTCTGTCACTTCCTGATGCGATTTCAATCGAATGTTTCCAAGAATATTTCCGTGTAAATGAAAAAAGGGAGAAACTCCTGTAGACATGAAAACATTCAGTTAGTGCTGAACAGCAACGCTTCATTTCCCATCCTGTTTCCTATCATTCAGTTTGGGGACGGGACCTGAAGAAGACTTGAATCTTCATCTGATGATGATGATGATGATGATGGTGGGACACCAGATCGGTCTTCTCACAGGTTAAAGAAAATGTAAAGATTACTAATATGCGTTAAAATGAACTACGAATGATTTCATAAATGCTTAAAGACGGTATATAGATCAAAACCTGAAGCTAGGTTTTAAAGTTAGACCCTTGGACCATCTGCATTGGCAAATTATTGAAGCTAAAGTTACATCAAACTAAACTTAAATGAACTTTTAAAACAACAACAACAAAAACAATAACAATGAATCACATTCAAACAGTAAAACACTCAGATGTGTTATCTGTAATTATCTTATTAATTGTTTGTTTGTCATAACCAGAATTATTGCCAGGTAGTTAAACAGCTACTAGTAAATTGTTTAGTAAATAAATACGTAAATAAATCAATAAATTGTGAAGGATGTGAGTTCTGGCCATTTCTGTGTGGAGCTTGCATGTTCTGCCTGTGCCTGCGCTGGGTTTTCTCAGAGTTCTCTGGTTTCCTCTCACAGTCTAAAAACATGCATTAAGGATGATTGGAGACTTTAAATTGCCCCCTAGGTGTGTATGTTAATGAATGTGTGTGCGCTGTGATGGACTGGTCAAGCAGACCCACGGGACCCCAGTTGGTAAAAAGCAGGTAAGATAATGGATGGATGGATTTGTTAAATGTGTGCTCTTTATTTTCTTTTCTAAACAGTATAACTGTAGACTCAGAACACCTGTGAAATAGTGAGATATTGGTTAGCTTTGTGCTCCAAATCGAGCACTGTTTGCTAGTGGTCTGTGATAATATTTTGTTGATCTGATGTAATCTAATTTAATCTTTTTATTTAGATGTTTTCTTTATACCTGAGTCTTGCTTAATATAGCTGTGTGTTAGCGGCATTTAATTGTATGATAGTCGTGTATAGAGGTGAAGATTAACAGCACGTGAAAGTAAAGCAGTCGTGATTCAGTTGAAATTAACATAAACTGTAAAAGGGGAGATGAAAAAAGAAGACGAAACCTTAAGTAATAAAAACACTCAGGTTCTAAAGTTACACTGTTGGACCATCTGCATTTTGAAATAATGAAAGCTTAAATCACATTAAATGTAACAAATGGACTTTTAAACAAGATAAAACAATAAACCAACATATTTTCCTGCTCAGTTGGTGTCACACGCTGATTCGTTGTTTGTCGTTAGCGTTAGCTCATTAACCACCCCCCCCCCCCCCCCCCCCCCCCCCCCCCCCCCCCCCCACCACCACCACCACCACCTCTCTCTGTCTCTCTCTGTCACTCTCCCTTTTTCACCAAAGCACTATTTAGCAGTTCCAATGCTGGGCTTAATTTTATACTGGCTTTTCTTTTTTCTTTTTTTCTTTTTCAAAGAAATGGCTCTCAGGCCTGAAAAATAGCACCATCTCTTTGCTGGGCCAGAAGTAAGAACCACTTAAATGTCAGAGCCTTGGACTTGACAGAACAGCAGCTAACGCAGTTAAAGAAACACTATAAGGGTCCAGGAAAGCGCTGAGGGAGAAATCTACAATTTGATGTCCTGGACTTTGTCTTTGGGGACAGGTGATGTAACTGACGTATACAGTGACATAACGATCTGGCTTCCCAACTACCTCGAGCCATGGAAAAGGACAAGATGTGAACCAGCAGCATAAGTGGAGCTTAGATGTAAATGTGCATAAATCGTTTAATCTGAGGCCAAACCAGTTAAACATGGACAGCATACCAGTAAAATACTGCGATAATGTTAGCTAACTATTAGTTAGTAAGCATTGTTAACCTGGCCCCACTAATGATGTTAGCTTTAACCAGTCATCTGTTAAGCTAATAGTAGCATAAGTTCTGTTTGCCAACATTACTTATCAACACATATCAACATGTATATATATACGTATATTACTGCAGCCACAGCGAAATTTTAACCAATTATGAGGTGAACATCTTAACTGGAATATAGCGGTTTCTCACTTTGTGTCGTTGCATGTTAGCTTTGTTTTTGACGTGTAGCTCTATGTAAGTGTAAGGTGTTTGTAGCTGTGTATTAGCTGTCTGTAGGTACATGTTAGGTGTTTGTAGCTATGTATTAGCTGTCTGTAGCTGTATGTAGGTACATGTTAGGTGTTTGTAGCTATGTATTAGCTGTCTTTCGCTGTGTATTAGCTGTCTGTAGCTGTATGTAGGTACATGTTAGGTGTTTGTAGCTATGTATTAGCTGTCTTTAGCTGTGTATTAGCTGTCTGTAGCTGTATGTAGATACATGTTCGGTGTTTGTAGCTGTTTATTAGCTGTCTGTAGATACATGTTAGATGTATATAGCGGTGTATTAGCTGTCTGTAGCTGTATGTAGGTACATGTTAGGTGAGTGTAGCTGTGTATTAACTGTCTGCAGCTCTCTTTAGTTCTCTGTTAACTGTGTTTACCTTTGTGGAGCACATCATAGTGTCTCGCTGTTGGACTATAGCTAAAGCTAAAGTTAAACTGTGTTAACAGAACACGAGCTCAGAGCTCATGAGCTTACTTAATGTTTAGTCCCCGGTAAAGGCAGCTGGAGACACTCCGATGTTCTACTCTCTGATGTGCTTTAGACACACACGACTGGTGGAGAAAACAGCCTGAAGTCCCAGCGAGCGTCTTGCCTTGTCCTCCGAGCGGACGGACGGACGGATTGCTGTGAGCGGGACAATCTTTCAGTCTGATATGGATCCAGACTCTCGTCCATCGAGTGATTAAAGTGGTTTCTGTTTTTAATCAGCTGATCAGTGTCCAACGCGGCGTCCAGAGGGGATAATTAGGAACCTGCTGCTGCAGAGTTAACGTGAGTCATATCAACAGCGTCTATTACTGCACTTTACTGAGCCTCACTGTGTTTCCTGCAGCTTTTTAAAGGAGTAGAATCTGATACTCATTGATACAGACGAGGAGCTGATCTGTATGTATGTGTGTGTGTGTGTGGGGGGGGGGGGTGCATGTGTGTGTGCGTGTGCTGTCACACTCACACAGCTGGAGAGGATAAATGGATGTCGCTGCATTATGTATGGCTGTTTTGTTGGGACGATGTTCATCGAAGCACTTAGTCTATCCAAACCTGATGAGCCCCTCCTTTAGCTTTCTGCCCCCAGGTCCCTGAACGCTTCCCTCTCTTTCTGGATGGACGTCTGCAGGAGCATTAATGTTTAAATCCAGTGTTTTGTCTGTGTGGCAGTTTGTTTTGTCATGAAAACGGAAGCATGGCTCACATCATGTCCCCTCCTGAAAAACAATACCGCTAAGTGAAATGAGAGTAAAATATTCATCGCTTCATTTAGATTCATGCAACACTTCATCAGCAGCTCGAGCCGGAGTGAGTGCTGAACGAGACAGCTGAGAAATATCACCAGAAAAATCAAATTTAAGCATCAAAGGAGGGAGAATGTTGATGAAGAGCCGGGATCAATGATGATTACGTGCTACACGAGGATTTCTTTGTGTTACTACTGACCAACACAAGACACTTTTTGTACCCTAATTTTAGCTCCTGATTGCCTGAATGTCTCACGTTTGTCCCTGACTGTCATGATATTCATCCTATTCGTCTCTGTGAAGCCTGTTCATGAACGACTCATTTCTTGGTCCTGAATGTCTCACATTTGTCCCCGAAGGCCTCACAATCTACTGAATCTGAGCGCCCTGTGTTTACTCTCCCGCTCCTCACGTCTGAACAATCTGATCTGATTGGATTTTTGCTCAGACAGCAGCAGCAGCAGCCGCAGCAGCAGCAGCTTAAACGTCTGAACTGCTGACACATTAAGACCCTGTCTCAGTTGCCTGCGGCACCTGCTGGGCGGCGGGCCTCGGGTTGGGCCCCTCTCCCTGCAGCCTGATGACTCCCGACGGGAGAATTCAACATAATCGTCCTGAATGAAGCGCAGTCATTTAAATTGCTAATCACACTGGAGACTGAACAAACAAATAAAACGTGACCTTAGCGAGTTTTTTATCTCTCACTGTAAAAAAAAAACTTTGCACCATAAATCTGCTCCAATCGTCTGTCAGCGTCTGGCCCAGCTGACAAATCGCCTGTTGCTGGGCAGATGCTGCTCTCCTGAGTATGTCACGGAAATCAGAAGCTTTTTTTTTTTTTTTGCTTTAGATTAGCGATAATTTCATTCATTCATTCAACTTCTTCACCTGCCTTGTTCCCACACAGTGTCACAGGTATTATCTGGCAGGGAATACACCCCTTGACAGGTCATTGTAGAGATACACAGATACCATTCACTATTACACCTATGCAATTTAGTGTAACAAATTGGCCTATATGTATGCTTTTGGACTGTGGGAGGAAACCCTAGCACCCTAAGGCCATGCCTCACACTGAGCAGTACACCAAGTTGCTCCATCTGTGTTTTGAAATAATGAAAGTTTAAGTCACAATAAATGATCAAATTAACTTTTAAACAAGATAAAACAATAAACCAACATATCTCTCAGCTCAACTCAATGATAGCATTAGTTAATAGTAGGGCAGCTGACTTTTAAACAGATTTTTCCCTTTTTTAACTGGCTCTCTAATACCTGGCTCCAGAGAGGCACCACTTATTTGCTGGGCCAGAAGAAATAAGCACTTATATCAATAATAATCACTTTAATTTATGTAGCGCCTTTTCATGGACCCAAGTACGCTTATGCCTGCTGGACAAGTATAATGAGAAAATGTCACAGTCAGATGAAACAAACAGACCCATATTGTAGAGTTTTAGCTCTCCTGCATCCTCCAGCTTTCACTGGAGGTCAAAGGTCACCGTGACCCGATGTTGTGTGAAGGATCGGAGACGTGCAGGTTGAGCTCCTCCAAACACAGTCGACCTCTCCTCTGTGGTCTCCTTCACAGCTTTCACGGCTCTGTGCCTCATCACAACGCCACTCTCCTTTCTTTCTCTTCTTCCGTTTGTCTTTTGCTTGAATTAGCAACGCTCGCTGTGAAATCACTTGTTCAGACTCCCGCGCAAAGACGCATTAAGCAGAAAACATGTTAAGCTGCCATGAAAAGAGCTCAGTATCATCCTGTTTGCAGCGTGACACACAGTGGACTGTCGCCGCCGCCGCCTCGGTGTCCCGAGGGACGACACGTACTCCAACAACGAAGACATTAATGAATTAATTAGAGAAAGTCTCATTTATTTTCAACGTGATGAAAAAGCTGTCATTATTCACATCGAGACACGTCCTGAGGCTTCCTCTCTTTCATATCAGCTCCCGGCTACACGACAGTTGGAGCTGCTGACACAGATTTACCCAACACGACGTGCTGATGTCATCGATAATCAGAGTATTAAGGATTGTATTGAAGTCAGTTGTAGTCTGTATACTGTAAAGATGGGCCCTGAGAAGGTTCTCCAATGATATGAAATGGTATACGCTTCCTGTCCTCATAAGTGGGCGTCGCCACCCTGACCCCGCCCCCAATATCTCTGCCCTGACCTCGTCTGTAAGTCAACAACAGAGCAGATCCGTGCCAGGTCTCGCAAGAGTGTTGTCAAAACAGATGGACTGTCTGAAAATTTCAGTTTAAGTGTTGAGATGTGGCTTGTGAAAAGTGACTCCCCGATATTTACTTTGGTGACTGTTGGGCCAAAGAATCGAATGTAATCTTTGTTCATGTTCACTTCTCCTATTGAAGTTAATAGACTGCTGCTAGTCTCTTAAAGGGGGCGGGGCCACAGAGAAGCCCATGTGGCCACAGGAAGCCATCTTTGTCGAACTGATTTGGGACATATGGATGGAGTCAAGTCCTCTCTCTGTTCAACCTCTCACTGACCCATCACTGGCCCCGCCCCCTTTTGTTACATCACCTTAATCAAGTCATGAGAGACCATTAACATGGCATGCCTGCTGAAGCGTGAAGTGGGCCGAGGATGCAGGTGAACTCTTCGCACTGTGCAACTTTTTTTTTTTTTCCCCGACTAACTTTTCCCTGGAAGAGGAAACAGATCCAGACACGGCAAGCGAGTTCGCTCCGTGCTGGATCCCCGTGCCGCGGTGATATAATATTGATGACCCTCCGCGTCTCCTGACGACCTCCGTTTGGTCGTCTCATGTTTTATCAAATATTTATAAAGCTCTGCGTCCCCTTGCCCTCCACTCTCAGATCCCATAATGCATCTGTAATGTTGTGTCAGGTGAGGCATGATGAGAGGTGATGATGGAGTGAAGCTCCTGGAGGGATGGTCGACACTCCACCTGCCTCTTCTTCTCTTCCTCTAAAGTTTGTGTGGATGTGGAACCAATGGGACCAAAGGCAGCAGACTTCTAAAGGAAAACCAATTTCCACTTCCTGTCTCCTCTCTCCATACCTTCCCTTTGTATTCTCATTCCCTTACTCCCTAACAAAAAATCTCAGCAATCATAGACTTTCTCATTTTCTGCTACTGAAGGTGCCCTAGAATGAGAACTCTCTTTTTCCTTGGATTTGTTGACAGTCTATCCCAAGTAAAGATGTGGAGCAGGTCCAAGCACATCGTCGTGTCCGCATTCAAGGATGAAATCTGTTGTTAAAAATACTTTGTTCAGGAGACAAAAAGTTGCCAAGTTCTGTTGTTTGGCAAAGAATGTATGGTCACATGATGGTTCATGTGAATGGCAGGCAAGACAGGGTAAACTCTATATGTGGTTGCCAGATAAACATGAAACAGATCTATGCAGAAATAGATGAGGATATTCCCACTCCAAAAATAGGATTTGAAAAGTGCTTCAGGGCCATTAAGCCAGTGTTCACATACATAGTCCATTCAGTGACTGTAGATCATCTTTTTGTCAATATTGTCAGTGATGAAGCAAACTTTGAGCTCTGGACAATGTTGAGATGTACTGACATCTTCTTCTGTGTCCTCCAATCCTTTTGTTTCTCAATCGTCGTCTTACTTTCTTAATTTCTTCTTCTTTGTACTTAACTTTCCTGCAGCATCATCTTCTCTGCCTCCTGTTGTTTTCTTATTTATCACCATCACTGATATCTCTCACCTCTCCTTCTTATCTTCCCCCCCTGAGCCTCACCTCCCTCCTCCCTTCACCTGTTCCTCTCCTCTTTCACCTGCATGTTCCTTCGTCGTTTCTCTTGTCCCCCACCCTGCCCCCCTCCCCCCACCTCCCTCCCCTCATTAACACCGAGCCCTGATGGATGTCAAGGTAAGGCCCGGCTCACCCTCGACATCATTCTCGCCCCTGTTGTGCTGTGCGGGAAACCCCTCACCCCCCAGCAGGGGTGGCAGCCAAAGTGGCCGTTAGGGTCCCGCTGGGGCCTCCCGCCATCTGCCACCATCCTCACCCCCCCCCCACGACAGCAGCCGCAGCCCCGCGATTCCCAACACAGCTGGAAAACTGAGGTGATGATGGGAAGGAAAACCTGCTGCTGCATTCAGGACCCACAGGGAAGATGGTACATATGCGTTTCCTGCAGGAACGGTGAGAGGCGAAAAGCAACTCCACACTGACCAGAGTGTGCAGTCGCTGGCACAGTTGATTATACAGTTGCATACAAAGTTGTGTGTGAATGCGTGAGCGGTTCACTGTGTGCTTAGCGACATGCAGTTGTATGTGCAGTCATGCAAAGTTGCGTGCAGTTGGGTGTTCTCAAAGTTGTATCCGGAGTTATACATGCAGGTTTATGTGCAGTGGCATGACAAGGGGTCCGTGGGGTTGTAAAAATAATTAAAAGTAGATCAATTTTGTGAAAATTGAGGCCCTAGAAAAGCATTAAAAAGTCGTTATCACGATTTTATGAGATATTTAATAATAGTAACAATAGTATTTAGTTTGACTGCAAAAATTCTGGTTTATCTATGGTGAATAACTGAGTCAAGTCAGTTGTGACCAAAAGTAGATTGTGATTTTTCAGTTATTCTTTTTGTTTTTTCACAAACCTTCTTCCTTCCCTGCAGATCTGAGTTCATTTGGTTGTGCTCTATAGAATTAACTGCAATATAAACGGTTTAGTGGGTTAAAGATGTGTCATGATTACAGCTTGGAATGGCGATTTTTTGGAGGTCTTTCAGGAGGTGTTGAGATTAACCTGCAGATGCCCTGCATGGACTTGTGTGCACGCTGTGCTTTTAGCTGTGCATGCAGTTATATAGACGGTTGCATATGCAGATCGTGAGCAGTATAGTTCGTCATCCTGCCGCCGCAGCCGCCGCTGATGACGATGATGCAGATGACCACACAGTCATTATCATTCACCACTCTCCCACAATCCTCTGCTCCAGCTCCAATTACCGTGTGATTGTGTGCTTGGCATGGAAAACATAATTAACAAACTGCGTCTGTGCCAACCTAAGCAGCCAACACGCTGTTTGTGTAGACGTCGATCTGAGCGCAGGAAACGCAAACACAACAGCGAGCGGCGCTCGACGGCGACGACACAAACGGCGCCACGTCGAGCTCGGGCTTCAGAGGCAGCGCGCCGGCTCCACGCTCCCGCGAGGCCCGCCGCCATTCACCGTAATGGCTGCGGCGGCTCGGCACTCTCCTCTCTGATGGACTGCAGACTGCTGAGGGAGGACGCTTTGTGGTGTGGACAAGAGGAATTATGGGAGAGCACGCCAAGAGAGGCCCGGGGGGGACGTTGGATGTGTGTGTTTATGTGTGTGTGTTATCAGGTCTTTTAAAAACACGGTGACAAATATCTCAGCAGCAGAAACACCCGTCCCGTTAGGATGCACAAAGAGTTCAGCCGAAGGCCCTCACACACACACACGTCTGCGTGAGTGTGTGTGTGTGTGTGTGGTCCAGCCCGAGCCGCGTCCCGACGATCCAGCTCATACGAGGAACGCTGATGTTGTAATGACAGACAAAACTAGAGCACAAGAAAGCGAGGTGAGGCTTACACTCGCTCCCACACCATTTACTCTGCTGCACACACACACACACACACATTCATAGACCACACTCTTATTGTTTACAGTGTCTCTGCACTGTTGTAGTGTACGCTGTTCATACACTTCTGAATTAATCCGTCAACAGCAGAAAAGCTATAAAACAAGTTTCAGAACAGCGGCTTTCACACAGCTTTGTGTGTGTGTGTGTGTGTGTGTGTGTGGACAGTGCGTGTGTCTTGTAGATTCAGCAGAAAGCCGCTGCAGCTTCTTCTTCTCTTTTTATTTATCGGGTGGCAGCGAGTGGCTGCTGCTTATTTACAGCAGATTGTTTCTCCAGATGTTTTACAGGGAGAGAAATCCCCAAACACACACACACGCACACACACACACACACACAGTCATCTCCTCGTCCAGATGGAAGTCATTCCTTATAAGACTCCATAATCCTTCTGTGTGTCTGTGAGCGGAACCAGAGAAGCAGGAAGTGAAGCGTCGCCTCCTCCTCGTGTCACTGATCTTCTCCAGTCAAGTCGACGTGTTTTCACCCGACGTTTTGTCTGGAAACAAACAAACTATGTCAGAGCATCTTAGTAACCGTTTTAATACCATTTAGCCATTTCTGCACCTGTTTCAGGTGTGATTCGCGTCAAACTGCGGTGACGGACACCGGCGCACACCTGTGCTGTCTGTCACTCGTCCCCAGACATGATGCCTCCGCCGAGCTGTTCAATAACCTGGAACTGAAATTAACCATCCTGGACAACATGCCTGAACTCAAACCTGGTTGTGGTTCTGCTTCTGGTTTTGTTCTGGGACCTCAGAAGCTGCTCTCTGGAGAGGAAGCCCACGTTCACAACATTTAAGAGGAACTCTGGCGTCATTACTTTATGGGTCATAGGGATCAAGTTAGAGTTTAGGATTAGGGTATTACAGTATGGTCGTATCGTAGCTTGTAACATGTTTGTTTCTATTGGACCTTAAAGTGTTGAGATGCAGTTGTGAAACAGGACAATCTGAACTTTAATGTCACTAGATGAAAGGATGGCCTAAACGCGGCAGCTGTGACGGTTGGTGAACCTGAACCACACTTTGTGTAAACGGCGACGCCTGTTGACTGACAATCGGGCATCAAGGATCATCACAGTGCTCGCAGTCCTGCTCGCCTTTGTTTTGAAGCTCTTCCGCACAACCTTGATCATCCAATTTGTGCGAAGAAAAGAGAAATTAAAGAGGAACAAAACTTCAGCGTCCGTAACAAAGAGATTTCATAATATTCCCACAGCCTTCTCTGGAAAAACATCCACCTCTGTGAAGTCCAAGTTTCCTGTGAGATTTCCCCAAACAAGAGCAGATTTTTAAACGCAGCTCTAATAAAAAAGCTTTGTTCTGCGTCTCTGTATCGCTGCTGCACTCCGGCAGTGGGCGAGAGGGAGAAAAACAACAACACCCTCCCAAAAAGAGGAAATGGCAGATTGATGAAAAGCCAAACTGGTCCCAGGACGACGCGCTCCTCTTCTCTCACAATATTAAAACCTCCCACACGTTTCAGGAGGAGGCAGAATTAGCCTTGCCGGGCCGCGCTGCGATCGGCCGTAATGACTCATTTGTTTCCCACTGATGGATGGCGCTCCGGACGGAGGAGGACCTAGTTTAAGAGACGCTGCAGACGCTGATGAAAGGCGGCGGGCGAAGGACGACTCCACCATCACGGAGAGCGTCTTCAGCTCGACGCTTCAAAGCGATTCAGACCGCCAGGGTCGCGACGAGGGGCAGCGCCGAGGAAATCAAAACCCTCTGAACAATGAGGCGGCACGCACACACACCTGTGCACAAACACACACGCACCTACAAATGCACACACAAGCTCTCTGACACACAATAAGAGGCACAGTCAAACAAATACGCACACAAACATAGATACACTTGCATGCACAGGATTCAAGGATTCAAGGATTTTATTTGCCATTTGTCCATAAACCAACAGTCTGGGCACATACAAAATCTTCTGCTGGCTCTCAGAGTCACCAGTTGCTTGGTAGAAGAAAAGAAAAGGTAAGAAAAAAGTTAAGAACAGTGTTAAGGGCAACTATAGGAGATAACAACTAGACTCACTATACATTATATAAACACTGTGCATCTTTGGGAGACACAGTGTTGTTGTCAAAACAGGAAATGGACTATTTAGAAAAGTAAGGTTTGCATTGGCCGGGAATCGAACCCGGGCCTCCCGCGTGGCAGGCGAGAATTCTACCACTGAACCACCAATGCTCACATGCACGAAATTCCATACTAACACGTGCACTCTCATACAAACACGGCTATATACGTGTACACATACGTATGCACGCACACCCACAATACTCCCCTGCACGCACACACACGCACACACGGACACACATAGGTGGCGCTAATGAATAGATTCCAGTCGCAGCTTGGCGCCAAACAAACTTGTCCATTTGATTCCTGTCAGCATCCGATATCCAACTGCTCCGTTCCCTCGGTCACTTTGTGCTTTATCGTCACGCAGTCTTGTTCACGTCTCATGTCTTTCTGTCATTTCAGACACGCCCGCTTGTTCATCTGGATGCAGAAGTGACATCAGTGTTCAGGTAAATCCTCTTAGACATGTAACGGGTCTGTCTGCTCATGAAGCTAGTGCTCTGCGTTGTGTTCATTTTTGTATTCAGTGCTGATTAAAAGAAGCATCCGGATGATATAGATGTACACAAAATTGTTTTGTCCACATGCAAAGAAAACATTAACAGTACACTTTAAACACAATTTAACATTTGCTAACTCAGATAGATATATTGACCATGATATACATACCTGCAGAAAATAAGAGAAACCAGGGCTCTGAAAGTTTTCTGTACGCCTCAGACTCCTGTTAAGAAACACACAGAAAGTCATCAGGCATCTTGCACATGGAACTGTACTTTTCTCAAAGACGGGAAAAGTCTGCCCACAAAGATTAGATTCGGACAAAACTCAAACTGCTTGTTCATAGCCCAATACTCGACGTTTACACACAGACACATTAAGTTTTCTACGAGGCATTTTCTTGTTAAAAGGTAAAATAAATCTTCCAAAATGGCGAACATTACCTCCCCTCAGTCGTCCGGTGCTGATTAAACGAAGCACCCGGATGTGACCGGAAGGACTGCGCGGTCTTAAAGGTACAGGCATCACGCTCTGTGCAAAGCATTCGACTTCAAATGTGAACAATAAAACACACCTTACCAATATTAAATGTCATCTATATATATACATATGTCAGGATTTGGTGATATTTCAACAAAGAGATTGATAATACAAATTTGATCTTGTTACAGAGACATAAAAGAAACTAATTACTGCCTAATCAATAACTGGATGATCAATATTTCTAAATGTCAATGCATCATTTGTGGCTTATCCATAGTTAAAGTAATACAGTATTGATCATGATTACAACTATAAAAAGTTTGTAGTATGTGACTTCATGTTTTTCTCATTATGGTACATGGTACAATGTATGATTTAATGTTTTTAATATTTTGAGATTTTTTTTGATTGACAGGGTTATTGACATTATTGAGTAACTGGCTTGACTACAGCACAAGGAGACAGAGGGCTGATGGGAAATGTGGTTCTTATCTGTTGGAACATGACAGACAATTACACTGTGTGTGTGTGTGTGTGTGTGTGTGTGTGTTGAGTTGAATGATGATTAAATAATGGTGATGTTACGCAGCACGGCTGCTCTCTTCATCCGACCCACATGGACTCTGCTGGTCTCTGATAAATGGATCCTCAGCGGTTGGGACTTGAATCCTCCTCCAGCTGCGGCTGCTTTACTCTGGCACGCAGGACGGCTGTTCATCTACCTCGCCGTCTACGCCACCTCCGCGACAGGAGCTCACATCTGCGGGAAGGTGCACGGACGATCATCCGACGTTTCTGACAGACGGGCTGGACTCACCCACTCATCCACCCATGTGTTCACCTCCCCCTGTGTGCAGCACAGAAACCCTGCGGAGTCTGTGGAGAAGACACCTTAAGAGGTGATGCAGGACAGGAAACATGGTCAGGATGTAAAAATAATCCTAGAACGGCCTTAAACAAAAACAAGTTGTTTTTATCCTCGCTCCCTGGTGTCGACATATAAGCTATGGAACACTGGTTTCATCAGCAACTCACATGAATGAATATGTGACTTTATGTTCCTTGTTAAACAACAGAGTTTAGCAACTTTTTGCCCCCCCCAAACTAAGGAATTGGAGCGCATACACATCCAGTCTTGTATGTTTCAGCCAGATTTGGAGGAGGTATAAGACACTGAACAGGAGTGAGGAACCCGTATGAAGTTTACCTTTGGAAACTTTAACTGTTACCTATGGCAGTTGTGCCTTTAATTACCTGCATACCTGAACAAAGGCCAGAACATCTATTTTTGAGGTTTGGAGCAGTATGATTTGCATCACACTCGTATTTTTTGTCACCCACCCTGATAATAAAGGATTCATATATGTCTAATATGTCCTCAGAGTGACTCAGAGTTTCTCAAACTCTACTTCAGTAGATGAGCTGAATGTTCTCCCATTGGCCTGCTGGTGTCACCTCCGACCCAGTTAACGCCTCAGGCTGATTTCTCACAATGGTGAAGCTGATGCTTAGGCCTTTTACACCAGCCAGGCTCCGTTCCTGTGTTTCCACACCTAAAATAGTTTGGAACCTAAGATTCCAACTGGAAACTATCTTAGTTTCCAGTTGGAAGCAAAAAAATTGGCGGTTCTTCTTGGGGTATAATAGGGGCAGCTGTAGCTCAGGGTCAGTGCAGTCTCCACTTATCAAGAAGTTCCCAATGCTGAGTCATCAAAGTATGGGATTGACTGTGGAGAATCCTCTAGATATACTTCTACACAGTGTGATATATGAAGCAGTCCTGTCAGCATTAATTGTCTCCCTTGCTTGCCAAGTATCACATCATGCTACATGCTACATCATGGTAGCATCTCAATGTAATCCATGAAGATAAGAGGAAGAAGGTAAGGAATAACAGAATTCCAGTCTATCCCATAGCAGTGGCCATCAGTGAAGATGCAGGGTGATAGAAGTTTGGTTCCTCTGAACTGGCATGAATGTCGAGTGATTTTCCAAGACTCTGAGACCCTAAAATAGACCCAGAGCCAGCGCCATGTCTGTGTGAAAATTGGCAGGGAGTCCTGCTGGCAGATCACCGGATCAGAACGGGATCCAGACTAGATCTCTAGGACCATGATGTCTCGGCGGGTTTTCACAGGCCCGGTAATGAATTGTCTGTGCATCAACATCTGTCGTCTCTGGAGCCCCTCTCCTCTGCATGCCGCCGTGAAGCAACACTTAAACGCGCGTCCGTGCAGCAGCCACGCTTTTAATGATGAAGCATATGGAAAACAGCCGAGCAGGAGGAGAGACGCAGTCATGCTGCACTCGGCTGCGACGAGCACGGACGACGCGTGCTGAGAAGCAGCAGCTGCAGCTGCATCACCTCGCAGCTCGGAGACGGTCCGACCTGCAGGATGTGCCGAGACACGCCGTGGCGTCATGGGCGCTACGTGTGGAGCCTGACCTGGCTCTGCTCTGGCTCGGCTTAAAGGTGCCGCTAAGCATGGAGTGGAAACTCTAGAGAAAAGGAAGCAGCTATGAGGTCTCAGCGTGCTTGTCGCTGCAGAGGAGGTTGAGTTGAAGCCAGGGGTTCAGTCTTCTTTTTTTCTTTTTACGTTTATTATTAGATTAGAATGATTCCAGCTGCAGGTTGTTTTGGTGCACAGGTATGAAAACATGAAATAGGAGACAAGACTGTTTCAATTCAGAGTAAAATTTCAGTTCATTTCTTGGATACGAGTCAAATTTATAATTTAGGTACAAACAGGATGTAGAATTTCATATTAGAAGCACGATTCAAATTCAGTGATATCCCAATAATTTTGCATGCATTACTTGTGTGTTTAACCTAAATATGGATTTCAGAGTTAGGTTACATTTCTGGGGAATTTGTGCATTAAATATGTCAATAAAACCACAAGCTCCTTGTAAGGATGACATTTTATTTGTAACAAATGCTTAGCCTCTTACACCGAACGTTATTGTCCTCGGAGCAAATGATTGAGTTTTATTTTTCGGAACACGATGGAGAAACTCACCATTTCCCAGAATGCTTTGCTCTCTCTAGAAAGTGAATACACTTAGGCTGTATGGGACTCTGAGGACTGAAACATTAAGGTGCTAAGCTGCATGACATTTTCTTAATGGTTATCCACTGGAATACAAGAATCGCAGGAAGCATCATGAAAGAGCTTGTGCTCGTTATTTCTTCATTCCCTTTGATCAGGGAATGATCGGCTGATTGAGTCTCAGTAACATGATATCTGACTCAGGGGGGGCGGGGGGGGGGGTGGGGGGGGTGGGGGGGGGGGCTTTCTATTTTATCTCAATCCTATCCCAATGCAAAATCCACCACAATGGCACCACAATGCCTACAACCCTACAGAGACGAGACGCACTTTGATTCAGATCATGGTTTGGTTTTCGATACATATGTCACTCGCATACGTTACGAGTGTGTGTCACTCATGTGTGTCACCCTACTGATGTTCACGTGGGACGTGAGCTCAAGGCTCCCGTGTTTGTCTGACACAGCTGCTCTGCCTTGTTCACAGAGTTTTGCCACCCTTTAATGTTTTTTTACTGCAAGGACGTGCGAGGCGGCTTTCCAAATGCACATAAAACGCGCACACACACACACACACACACACGCATACACACACACACAGTGTCTCAAACAATGTTTGAGGCTTGTTCTTCACTGAGGGAACATGTTTGGGTGTGTTTTTCCTCTCATGCTGTGTGTGTGTGTGTGATTGCGTGTGTGCGTGCTCCTGTTTCGACTGATCTGAGAACAAGTTTTACTTCAGCTCCACAATCAGCTGATATTGACCACGATGAAGGAAGCTGATCAGGTGTGCCACAGTGGATCTATCCACCTCTCTGTGTTGTGTGTCCAGGTGTACAGTTTCAGAGCCTCATCAATAGCCAATCATCTCGAGTTAAATCGGCCTCTCAGAACTGGAGAGCCGGACCTCAATCCTCTCGTTGATACAACACACACACACGCACACACACACACACACACACACACACACACACACACACACACACACACACACACACACACACACACACACACACACACAGTTAGACAGTGAAGTCATAGCCCAGCAGACCAGGAAGCCGCTCCATCTGACCACCCTTTCACTGTGTGTCTGAGTGTCTGAGTGTGTGTGTGTATAGGAAACTTTAATGAAAGTGAACACTGTGTTTGTGTTGGTGATTCCTCGCTCTGTCGGCGGCGTGCTGGCTCGCAGCGCTGCCGCTGTTGCCGCGGCCCGTGATCGATCGCTCTGAATTTCTAAGAACATGTGAACTTGTGTCAGAATCCTTCACTTCCTCCTACATCTGCCTCCTGCAGGAGACGCCTGCAGCGCCGCAGCAGAGGAAGAGACTCCTCCACCCACTGAAACTGGCAACCAGGCCTGGCCCACATCCCTCAGTCTGTGTGTGTGTGTGTGTGTGTGTGTGCATTTCTGTGTGTATGTGTGTGTGTAAGAGAGTGTGTGTGACTTCCTGTGGTCTCATTATGTTTGCCCCGTTTCCCTCCAGCGAACATCAGATGTAACAAAACCAGAGGACAAAATAAGAGCATTACTTTTTAAAGATGTGTCCTGAAGATGGGAGACGGTGATGCGCGCTGACAGCGGCTGCTAATTGGAGTAAATTAATTTACCGCGGGCGCCGATGTTCGCACAAAGCACCGCTCACTGCGTGAATAAGTGATGATCGGTGGCGCCCGCACAAGCCCCGACTTTTTGAATCATTTAACGCCGCAATCTGCTAATTAGCAGGGAGAAAAGCCAGCTTTCAGCCACAATTAAGATAGGCCTCTGTCAGTCAGAGTGGAGGGTGGGGGTGGGGGTGGGGGAGAGGGAGCGCTTCATTTATTCATCCTCTGAGCAGATGCTGAGTGCAGTGGGGGTTTGGATGGAGCGATGCAGGGATGGAGAGGCAGAGCTGAGGGATCTAAGGGGCCTGGATGGGGGTGGAGTCGGGGGGGTGTAGGGGTAGTTGGCGTGTGGTTGTAGAAGTTTTCCAGCCCCCACCCCCTACATTACCACCTCTCCCCTTGTCTTCCTCTTTCTCTTCTTCTTCTTCTTCTTCTTCTTCTTGTGTGTGAGCCTCAGAGGAGGGTGAGCAGCAAGGAGGGCCCACCACCAACCACAACAAGAGCAAAACAAAAGACCTGACGTGTGTGTGTGTGTGTGTGTGTGTGTGTGTGTGTGTGTGTGTGGGAGGGGGTGGTGTTGGAAAGTGGGTGGGGGCATGAGAGGAAAGTGGTGTTAGCGCTTTAACATCACGAGGCGTACACACACACACAGACACGCGTACACACACACTGGGAGGTTCCTGTTTCACACGCAGAGTGTTAACCAGTTGTACTGCCCAAGGTCAAACATGTCTCCGCAGGTTCCCCAGGTCACAACACCCCTCCACCCACCCCACCCTCCTCCACCTGCCCCCCGCCCTCAGCAGCTTGTGCTGGCACACATTCAGCCGAGCATGCTCAATTTGGATCTCACCTCGACGTCCCAGAATCGTTGGCTGCGTGAGGCTGATGTTTCAGTCGGTGGCGATTTGTCGATCGCGGGTCAGCGTGAAACGTGACGCACGCGCGGTTCGCATGTTTAAACGAACCCCACGGGGTCAGTGAACGCATCATTTCACGCTTGATCGAGCTGCAGCTTTAATTTGTGGTTCTACATGTGCGGATCTACGATCTCTGTCTCCAAGCTCATAAATGAATGCAGGTTTGCTGTGGAGAGGACGTTAATAGGGGATACTGGTCAATCAAAGCGCGCTACTCCAGGAATCCAAAATGAAGATGTTATAATACAGAATCAAAACTTGCCCTTCTTATTCTAACAACACACATGGGGTGTAACATAAAGTGATTATGTACAGGGAGTACTTATTTGATTTAGGATAATTGTCTGGTTGCCTGCACAACCTCTAAAGTCTTACAAACCCATAATCACAGAGCAATTAACATTATTTGTAATCAAAGCAAAATAAGATTACATTGCATTTACATTACATTGTCAGAGTTGTACCTTTATGTGACATATAGTGGAAACCCATAAAGTTGCCTATTCCATAATAGAATCTGTTGGTTCATAGTATGGAAGCAAAATGTGTCAGCGGAGCATCGTCATAGGATGCAGGTCAGACCTGAGGTCAGCAGAGTGTCTGATGCTTGGACATTTGATGCAACGCACACACACCTTCCACTAGCACACACACACACACACACACACACAGACACACACACGCACACACCCAGTGAAACTGTTGTTGGGGCATAAATCTGAGCCCTGTACGAGCTGATCACAGGGATCTCCTCCTGACATCGCCTCGCTCTCATTACGACACCAAATGCCATCGTCTTTGGCGCCACTCGGTCAATGTATTCACACTCAGGCCCGGGGAGTCCTGCCCCGGACATCCGGCGGCGAGCATTACCGCTGCTCTGCAGCTCTGACGGTGATGAATATGTTAACGCAGGAAGCTCGGAGGATTTATGTCCGACTGAGTGCAAGGCTGATGTTTATGCAGGAGTCGCAGCTTTAACAACTGCGGGTTATTTATTCTCAGAGCTGCCGGCGTCAAGTGCTAATGTCAGGAAAAGTACTGGTTTTGCAGTAAAAGTACAAACAATGATGCAACCCTAAGCCTATGCTGGTCTATCAAACTGTGCAACCCCCAAAATCTAAAATGGACCGTGTGTGGGTTTCATTGTTACTGTGACAATAATTTAAAAAAAAAATAGATATGAATGTTTTATCAATGGAACAATGGGGTTAGCATGACCAGGGCATCACAAAACTATTTATTTAATTGCGCCAATTCATATTTCCACAGAAAAACTCATAAGATCTCATTTTCACCAGGGTCTACTGATTTGCAGTACAGTAGCTTTTTTTTTTCCAACAAACCAGCAAAAAGCAGCGGTGCAGGAGGTGTCAGGGAAGCACAGAGGGAAGTGAAGTACAGGACCTCAGAGCTGGAGAAGTACTGTGCTGAAGGACTGTGAGGCTCCTCCTGATGTTCCTGGATGGTTCAGCCATTAAAAAAAGAAGAAGCCCTCAGAGGCCCAAGTCTTTCACTTTGATCTGAAAGTCTTTGCAGCCTCATTGACTGTAATGAGATCTGGAGAATCCGTGAGGACGGCGGGGATTTGACGCCGCGCCGACAAACTCCAGCCGGGGAATCGGCAGCGGGCACAAACAAAATCGAAAATGGAGAGAGAGGAGGAGGAAGATCTCAGATGGCTTGGCAAGCGCTTTGCCTTCACCCCACCCCCCTCCTCCTCCATCCCAACGTTAATTTCCCCAACGTCTGAGATTCCAGGGTAGGTGGGGGGCATCAGGATGGGGGAGGCAGGCGTGGGAGGACGGGCTGGCACGGAGTCTGCTGGATGTTTCTCTCTGCAGCGGCGTCCCCAGACGAGGAGGCGGCGTCTCTGTAATCTCACCAGCTGACTACGGTCCAGTCCATTAATCAGTCAGTCAAGGTCTGAGAGGCCCTGAAGACCCAAACACACCCCGAGGTGGGAGGTGGGTGAGGGGGGGTCTGGGGGTGGGGGGGGCGGGGAGGAGACGTCCGCCAGCTCCGGGTCAAGGAGACGATGGCTGGTGTCACAGCTTCTGATACGCAGACGCTCGCTGTTATCATTGTGGTTTGTTCCCAGAATGCACCTCTGAGTCTCAGCCGTCCAGAGTCTGTTAATCAGCGGCTCCACCAATCGCAGGGCGGGGCCGGGCGGCCAATCAGGAGTGAGCTGGTCGGGAGGGAAAATGGCGTCGCGCCAGTGTAGTGAAGTTCTCTCCCAGCTGAACGCCAACTCTGACTGTTTGTTGTTTTACATTACCGAGAGTCAAAGCTAAGGGCTGGTGTCCCACAATGCACCTCTGCCAGGGAGAGGGGGGGTGGGGGTATCAGGTATCTTGAAGGTGCAGCCGGGATGGGGAGCCTGTCGTCAGCTCAGGTGATTTGATGATCGAGGAAATATTCACAGAAGTATAAACTCGACTTTACAGGTCTAACAGGACATGTTTCAGTCTGGCTGCCATACACAGTCACAGAATCGTACTCTCTGATATAGTAATGTTTGCAACATTGAACGGCTTCTTGTTCATTTTTGTGACCTTAAACGCATCGTTCAAGCGCCTCGTTCTCCTCGGGCACATTCAGGCTCTTCATCTTTGTTGCAAAAATCAAACACTTGTACTTGTTTGGGGACTTAAAGAGGCCTCATGCACTCAAGCACCCCACACAGGTTTTTTTCAATTAATGTTGGGCATCTTAAACCCACCAGACAGACTTTTTTGACCCTTATAAGACCTGCTACTGCAGTATTACAACGTCACTGTTACTGCAAGTGAACATGGACCGGGACTGAGACAAAATTCATGATGGAGCCCTTTGAATGCTGAGAGGACACCGTCCTCAGAGGTTCAATGAAAGTGAACCTGGCTAAGAATTGGAAAAAAGAAAATACAGTTTCATCCTGTCTAATGCCTGTTCATAAAACTATTATTGTTGTAAGCCAGTGTTGCAATATTACACAGCTCCTCTATACTACTTAAGAAAAAAAAGAAAACTTTAATTTCTATAGTAGAGGCCTCCTAAAACAATATCTGAGAGGTCAATACATCGTTTGCATACTATAGATGTTGGTTTTCATTGCAGACATTGAACACACCACAGTAGCTTCTTCCTCTTCTTTGTGTGGACCATGAATGCAGCACACGGGCCTCTCATTCCTGTTGGGGACCTTGAAGGCACCACCTTCTGCCTCCTTTGCTGAACAAACTCACGCGTGGACCGGTCTGAATTTCATGCTGCAGTTTTTCATTTCTTATTAACGAGCGTGTAAATCACTGGGTAGCAGGAGGGTGGTGTTGGTGAGGAGGGGAGGGGTTAGCAGGGGTGTAAATCCGCCCCTGTGGTCTGAACTGTTTAGATTGTGTTTTTTGACTCTTCGGGGGTCTGAAGCTGCTCAGGCGTCCTCCCGACCTTCACCCTCCCTCAGCATGTCTCTCTCTCTGTGTCTTTGTCTCAATCAGACGAGCTCGCTGCACCCGACGCGTCCTCACATCCTCTGATGGCATCATGTGACCTGTCGGCGAAAGCCTCTGTGCCCAGGTTGAGGTGGTTTAAACCTGTGCCCACTGGTGTGTGTGTGTGTGTGTGTGTGTGTGTGTGTGTGTGTGTGTGTGTATGTGTGCAGTTTAATTAAAACAGTGTATGAGTAGGAGAGGTCATTAGCGCAGAACAGATGGGGCCCCGGTTGCCATGGCGACGCTCCTCATTGTTTACAGCTCCTCTCTTTGTTTGGCTGCTCCTCCAAATGAGCAGTGGCACATTTCCCTGCAGCCACCGCCGCTGTGGCGTGGGCCGCCTCAGCCTCAGCCTCAGCCTCAGCCTCAGCCTCAGCCTCAGCCTCAGCCTCAGCCTCAGCCTCAGCCTCAGCCTCAGCCTCGGTGCTCCCCGCTCTCCGCTGCTTCTGTTCCTGCGAACGTTCGGTTCAGTCCAACACCTGCACAAACACGCAGGGCTTCCAGGCTTTATGGTAACTACCTGCTCTCGCTTTGATCAGGTGATCGCGACGAGCGGGGAGTCGCGCCCACGCCGCGTACCGGGAGCCGTCCGGGCCCCGGAGCCACTTCAGGGGCCGGACACCGTGGGAGAAAAAAGGAAGCGGCAAAAAAAACAAAAAAACAAAAACGCCTGAGGTGAATATTTAGGAGGTCAGAGATGGTGTCAACCGGCCGCTTTCCTGACTGCTGCACATGGATGTGAGGTTTCTTCTGCTCCTCCACTCCCTCCTCCTCTTCCTCCTCTTCCAACTCTTCCTCCTCCTCCCACATGCTCTTCCAACATCCATCTTTAATGTAAAAACCTCCGACAGAACAATGGCGCCTCCCCAGACGGGGGCCCTGCTCGCTGATAATTAGCCGGGGGTCATGATTTTTTGATCGGCAGTGAGACGGAGGGACGGAGGGACACATTTCATTTGCATCCTCGTATGTTAATGCGGCCAGCACAGGTCAGCCCGCCGCCCGCCAGGTAATTAGCTCCAATCCCAGACGCACCTCTGAAATATTGAACATGGCGGTGGCAGCGAGCGGCAGCGCAGCTCCGGATGGAAACGAGCGAGCTGCGGCGAGTGCCTCGCCGCGGCCGATGACGAAGACAAAGAGAGAAAAGTTTGTTTGTTGTTTGCCGTGAGCGAGGCGAGTCTCAGAGAGAGAGAGAGAGACATAGGCAGATCAGCTGACTCTATCATACTGTAGACAGACCTGAGATCCATCTGTAGCAACTTCCATCTAATCTAATGTCCTCCTTCTCCTCCTCCTCAGTGCTGTGTGCAGTGAATCTTCTGGGTGATGTAGTTCCAGCGTTGCTTTTTCAGTAATCAGTGTTCCAACCCTTTGACCGGGAAATAAATCTATGTGGGAAGCATTTCAGCTCCATAAACCTGCGGCGTTGAACCGACTCCAGCTCCATGTCTTCCAGTTCCCTCTGACGCCTTCGGGTGCCGGGCTGTGGGATCCCTGCTGCTTCCTGTGATGGGTCCAGCGAGTTATTGGCCTCCAGCTCCGAGATCAGCTCTGTGATTTACAGAAGAGACAGATGATGGCTTTAGCACGCTCCTCTTAAACCTCCATGTGACCAGGGTAACAGGTCAGCTGACCAGATGCGAATATGCATCCAGGGGTCAGACCCGATCTGGTCTCGAGGAGGGAAGAACAGAGATGTGAGAGATGATGGTTTCCTCCTCGGCATGAAACAAGTTTGACTCCCATCAGGACAAAGTGTTTTTATCAGCCTCTGTGTCTGGCGTGTGTTTAATGAGATCACCTAAAGACCACAAAGGTCACAATCAGCTTTAGAGTCAAGGAGAGACAAAACCTGTCATGTGTCTGAAAGAAGCTCAGACAATGATGAAAAAAATGAAGATGGTGACTTTTGTTTCATAAATTTTGAGGTGTGTCTAAAAACAAGATAGGAAAAAGTTGCTCAGAACAAGTAAAATTATCTGTCCTTGCAATTTCACTTAATAAGATAACCTGAAATTGAGTAAAGTGCTTGATTTGGGTTAGTACTGTAAAGTTGGACACTCAAAATAAGAAATTACATCTTAAAACAAGAGCAAGTATCTAATCTACATCTTTTTTTTAATGATGGTGAGGACCTCAAATCATGTGGAGCATGTGTTTCCTGGTGCTCGTCAGTCCTCCCTAACGACAGGCGTTGCCATAGAAACGGAGCCTCAGCTGTGATGACGCCTGACAGGCGACAGGTGAGTGTGTGTGTGTGTGTGACTGTAATGTGGTTTCTGTTCAGCTTTGTTATCACCTCTCACCTCTGATGCTCCAACATGATGCTCCCCAGGTGACCTGTGTGAGGTTTAGCTCTGGGAGGAGCATCTCTTGCCTGGAGCTCCATCATGAGCTCATTCACACACAGCTCCTCATCCCCATGTTTCCTGGTGTTGTTTCTTTCCCTACCTGTACCCCGGGCCCTGCTCAGCCTCTGATTGGCCCTCACACAAACCAATCAGCCCTCTGTGACCTGCGGGGGCGCCGTAGATGGTCTCGGATGCTCGCAATGCTGTGTCACTGTCTTCTCCCCCTCCTTCTCTCCTCTCCTTCCCTCCCTCCTCGTCTCTTTCCTTTCCTTTCCTTTCCTCCCCTTTCACTCTTCTCCTGTCTCGCCCTGCTTCCCTTCTCTCTCTTCCTTCTCTCTATTCTTATGATTGCACAGGACAAACAAGTCGGACCCCCTCGTCCCTGGAGTCTTTGTCCTTTCTCCCCTCCTAGACTCCATGGATGCTGTGCTGGATCCTGGATCCTCCTGTGGTTATGTTCCTTCTCCAGTTTTTCCTCACCCTGTCGCTGCAGCATCCTCATAGTGACCCATTTAGTTTTGTTTAGGCTCTGCTCTTCATATATTGCTTGCAGTTTTGTTGAGGTATGCCCTGAGACAACATTGCAATGAACTGACTCTTTAAATTAAACTGAAGTTGAGGCTGAACTTTTAGAAAGTTGAGGCAAGGCGTGGCAGCTCGTATCGTCCCGCCTCGGTCCTGCAGGACGTCCCCTGTCAGCTTCGCCGTGACCCCCTCTCCATGATGGCGCGTGATGACCCCTCGCATCGATGGCGTCTGACGGCTGAAGCGGGCGGAGGCGCGAGGTAATTGCAGCCCATTTGTAGCTCGACAGCTGGGCAGAATTCAGGATTGCCATTTGGCCCGGAGTGGAGGGGAGGAGACGCCACATGTTCTATTAAAATGTGATGATCCTGGCTCCCGCCGCGCTGCCGCCTCCACCCGGTTTGATGTCCTGCTCTTTAGGGCCTTAATGGGAGAAGCCACCGTTGCCGTGTCACGCCGCTCTCCCGCACACTCCAGGATTGCTTATTTACGCCGGCAGCTTGGCTTCCTGTTTTATGTAGGAGCGGCTGCGTGTTCGGTGTCTGCGTCCAGATGTTGGTGGTGGCGTCGCAGCGGGACGAGGACGTCGCCCCTTTGTTTTATTTAAGAGACGCGAGAGGAAGCGACTTGACAGGAAGAAGGTGACGGAGCCGCAGACGGCGGCGGTTAAAGATGACGGATTGAGTAGCGGCGTCGACGTGTTTGGCCGAAGACGAGCCGCGTGTCACTTTGTGTCAGTGTCCACGTCTCTATAGTAGGAGGAGTAGGAGGAGGAGGAGGAGGAGGTGCAGATGGCGTTCAAAATGGAAAGATTTGTCGACTCACTTACGAGAATAAATGTGTCGTCATGTCTCACATCACAGTTTGGTGGCAGCGGTGACGGCGGGAGCGCTGTGATGCGCTGCCTGGCTAAAGGACACAAACAGGAGCTCAGAGACTTCAAGTAGCACGGATACGTCTGAGGTTTCAGACTTCATCACAACTACTGACCTGCAATAGCTTTCAAATCATTCAGCATATACATGTTGTCTCTGGGTACTCTGGTTCCCCCTCATAGTCCAAAAAACATGCAATAAGGTCAATTGGAGTTTCTAAATTGCCTCTAGGTGTGATTGAGAGAATGAGTGGCATGTGTGCTCCATAGTGGACTGGAGACCTTGTCCAAGCTCTATTCCCTCTCTTCGCCATGTATGTGGGGCCTTGTAACACTATAGACAATCATCAGATAACCATGAGATCATAAATTGATTGATTGGACATCTAGGAATCAAAATATACCTTAACAGTGAGCTAAACTGGTGGCTTGTGGCTTCTATTAGCTGTCCCAGCATTAGCATTTCCTATTAGCAGCTCCTAGTTGTTAAGAGCTGCTGCCATTAGAGGATGACATGCCATCAGTCAAGTGTAAATGGGAAATTGTACAATGTATGGTGTATAAATGCATGGTAGTCCCTGTCTGTATTCTTTATTCATATCTATTTTATTTGTCTAATTTTTCTTTTTCTTTGGTTCTTTTTTTAATGCATTAACTGGTTCTGCACTTTTTCCTACAATGACAAATACAAGACATTTCTCTTTTTTGTTCTACTACCTAGCACTTTCTTTTAGCCGGCAATGTAGGTGGTTACTGCTTTTAGCATCGGTTGAACTTTTTCAGTTTGTGCGGAGGCTTGAAAACAAGTGAAGCTGTTTCAGTTTGTGTGTGAAACAAGCGTCCGTATTAATCTGGCGCTGCAGCAGGAGCATTAACCTGTAAACAGCAATGAGACGGAAATGCTCTGCAGGGAGACGCCACTTTATTACACCTGCAACTCCTCGCCTCGCTGCACCCGACAACTTCCACCTGAAACAATTCACAACCTCTGCGTTTTCCCGAGGCCGCTCCGCCCTCCCCATCGGCCCCGCGTTAAGCGCGTGGCGGCGCCCCCCTCAGGCCCGCAGACGATCGGCGAGGAACAAAAGCTGCGTTTGCTGCCTCACGAGTTCGGGTCAACAGCCGCTCTGCGAGGCGTCCCGAACACCCCGACTCATCCCGGATCATCTTCATCATCGCTGCCACGCAGAGCAGCCAAGATCGCTAACAGCGTTGCCTCAGAGGCTCCAGGTCTCCACCCTCCTCCCTCCTCCTCCTCCTCCTCCTCCTCCCCTAGACCTCCACACTTTCATTTCATCTCTCCTTCCTCCTCTCTCCCCTCTTCCTTTATTTCCCTCTGGCTGTGTGTGCTCTCTTTACAAAGCCCCGGAGCATTATCACAGCATTACAGCGCGCAGCATGTGTTTGATTAAAAAAGTGTAAAGTTACAAATTAGTTAATAAAATCATTTAGGCCGATCGCTGCAAATGGTGATAAATGTCTTCCATATGTTCCCAATAAAACAGCAAAGTGCCGTGTGCCTGTCCCCTCTGTCTTCGCCATAAACAAATAAATTAAAACAATTACTGCGCTGAGCGCCTTCCGTCTTTAATGAGAGCGCGGCCGCGTGAAATATGTGACAGCTCTCGTTTGCCCAGAACGGCGTCTGTCTCTATCGAGAGGCTGTCGGCCATTTTCCTGATGAATCGCTTACAGTCTGGTTGTTGAACGAGCTGCTGCTGGTTCCTCTCTCCTGGATCACCTGAGCTCAGCTGTTACAGCTGTTCGCCGGCTCTAATCTGCGCCCGGCCTCAACATGTGGGCCGCCGCTCTCTCTGCAGGCTCTGAGAGGACCGCCAGGGTCCGGAGAGTCCAGGGTCTGCAGGGTCCTTGGAGGAATGGAGGCAGTTTGCCAGCTGAGCTACATCCTGCTCTCAAAGAGCGAATGATACGGCTAAAAGTTATAAAAGTGGAAATAAATGGAAAGGGAATGTTTGACAAAATGTAAGAACAATTAAAATAACTTGTGACATCACAGCTCTGGTAAAAGTCACTTTGGATAGAAATGTCAGCCAATAACGTCCAGGTGCATCATGGGAAATTAAAAAAAAAACACAAAATCTGAGAAAAAAGGTACAAGGAAACTTGTCCGTCCATGCAGCAAGATACATTTCATTTATTTAATTTAATTTGTTAGATAATAGCGTAAACTTTAACACTCTTCTTCTAAATCTAAGTTTTATTTTCGTCTTGTTAAAAGCCAAATAATTTGCTCTACTGTTCTGTACATGTCGTGTTTTGTTTCTGTAGTAACCTGTAGTTCCTCCTCTCACACAGAGTCAAGTCGAGTCTGTTTTGTTTGTCCCCATTTGTGTTTTTTTTGTCTTTAAATCCGCAGGTTGTCCGAGGAGGGGCCTCTGTCAGTTATCTGAAGGATAAAATACAAGAACATTAATGTGGAAAGTTGCCCGAAACAGAAGCCGATTCTGTGTTTTCGCCTCAGCCGGTCCCTTCCTCCGGCAGCTGACGAGCCGGGGGGTTGGGGGTCTTTATGAGGACTTGGGACAAAGCCACCGTTTTAATGGGACTCAGGTAATGGTCCTTACACTGACCGGGGGGGCGGGGGCTCCAGGTTTCTGTCCAGTGACCTTCACAGAGCAGCTCGTCTGGACTCAGCAGATAAAACATAAAACAGAAGAAGAGACGAGGGTAAATGAGCCTTTTAATTGAGCCGTTTATTGAAGGTGCTGAAGAAGAGAGTGATGAAGCGAGGGGAAGTGCGGCAGCGGGTCGGGCCAGGTCAAGTTCATGGAGAACGTTCAGAACCTTGAACCGTATTCATAAGCAGCTGTTTGACTCACATCTATCTCATCTCCCTCAATGAACCAAGGCAACACGTTGGCTTAGCGGATAGCACTGTTGACTCCCCCTATCAGACTAAGAGGCTTTCTATGTGGAGTTGCATGTTCTCCGGTTTTCCCCCACAGTCCCAAAACATGTATGTTTAGGTAGGCTGGAGACTCCAAACTGCCTCAAGGTGTGTATGTGTGTGTGTGTGTGTGTGTATGTGTGGGCTGTGATGGACTGGTGACCTGTCCAGGGTCCTGTTTACAGCAGGACTCTGCACAGTTCCCACTGTTTTCTACATCACATTTATTTTTTACTGCAGATTTATTTATTTTTTTAGTCTCAGTGTTTAGCTGCTTTTTAAAAAGCAAACACAGCAGAACAAAAAAAAAACACAGAGTCTAGTGCAGCTCGTCCTGGCTCTGGGACTGGGATCCCTCCATTTTGCTGTTAAACGCAGCCTCAGCGACGGCTCGGAGAAGCCGGTTTTCCCAGGACAAGTGAACACAACGTTCAGCAAAACTGTGACTGAAACAAGATCTGACTGATTCGCTAAAGAAGAAGATGAGATTTTGTCATGCAAGCACACACACACACACACACACACACACCTCAGTGTCTTTGAGCTGATCAGCCTCTGAAGGAGGATCACACACCTCCACAAGGTCTCTCCCCAAGAGCTGCTCCTGGGTGTGTGTGTGTGTTTCTGTGAATGTGTGCGTATGTGTGGAGGTGTGTGTGTGTTTTAGTTTGTGTTTGAGTGTGTTTGATATAAGATCATGTATGTTTCAGTGTGTGTGTGTGTGTACCTTAGTGTATGTGTGTATCTATATGTAGTGTATGTGTGTGCATCAGTGTATATCAGTGAATGTTTGTGCGTGTAAGTGTGTGTCTGTGTGTGTGTGTGTGTGTGTCAGTGGGGACGGGGGAAGTGAAAGAGAGAAAACTGCCTCTTGTCTTTTCCAGTTTGGGGCGTCCAGATGGGAAGTCATTTTTTATTCGTCTTGCGGCGGCTCTTCACATCTGTCGGCCCAGATGTCTAATGAATACAGAAGCAGCCGTGCTGTCGCCTCATTAATACTGCACTCGCGCGGGGAGCCCGGCCGGCCCGGCTGCGTCGTCCCGCCGCCGCCCACCGCGTCCCGCCACCAGGCACCGGAGCAGAACCTCCTCTGGGCCCCGCGCCGGCAGCTGGCGCCCCGCAGGAACGAGGCTGCCGCACTTTGTCGGCCTAATGCTTCTCTGTGTTGTCACTTAAGGTCTTTATTGGTATTAATTGATACGATCGGAGCAACTTCGCCTCCCCCGACTCCCAAAATATCATCCCTCGCTCGCTCTCTCTCTCCCACCTCACCTCGCCCGTCACGTTTTCAGGCCACGCCCCCCTCCTCCTTGATGCAGGTGGAGACACCTCTGCACCAATCAGCATCATCACGCTGGGGTCGTCGTAGTAGCTGCTACGTTTCAAGCCAGATTTGTTAAAGGTGACCCCCAGAATAGTTGAATGGGGGTATTCATCCTTGTTCACCGGTCCTGACATCCAGCCACCCATCCATACATCCTTTCTTCCATTATCTTACCTCTTACTAATTCAGTTCAATTTGACTTTATTTGAAGTGCCAGTTCATAGGGATTTTATCTCAAGACACTTTACATTAGCAGACAGCTCAGATTAGAATAAAAATACCCTCTGGTGCCTTAAGTGTCGTCTGCTGCTGGTTAAAGCAAGGAACGCATCCTGGACATATCTCCAGTCCATCATAGGACACACATACACACACACACACACACACACACACACAAAGACACACACTATGGGGCTGTGGGAGGAAAGCAGAGTCCCCAGAGGAAACTCTCTCTCACACAAAGACACATACACATAGGAAGAACGTGCAAACTCCACACAGAAGGGCCGACCTAGGGGAAACGAGAATACTCTGAGAACATGCAAACCTCTGACTGGAGTTTTCCCTATTGTCTCTGAAGATATTATCAGAATATGTCCCAGTTCCTCTGTAGTCACAATTTGGAGTCTGCAATTCACCTTAATGCATGTTTTTGGACTGTGGGAGGAAACAAACCTGCAGAAACCCATACATACACACATACACACACAAACTCTGCACGCTCTGCTGTATATTCAATTCAGCGTCGACCAGTCGAGAGAGGGAGGCTGGGTTGTCCTAGCAGGACATGGAAAAAACATGGAGACGGGAGAAGATGGAAAGGGATATATCCAGCTGTGCAGTGAGGACGGCAGTAGTTAGCAGTTGTTGGGCAGAGCCATACAGAAGGTTCTTGGACCCGGCACAGCATCCAAGTGGTTCTGAGATGATGGAGAGGATGATGGAGAGGGTTATACCCAGCGGCGTGTGATGTAATGAAGCGACGGAACATTGATTTAATCGGAAATGTCTCCAGTGCTATTTTGCAAACAGTCAACTTTTTGGTGTGGGAATCTCACGGTCCATTTCTGCACAGATCTGTCTTCTACCACAGATGTGGTTCATGCTTTTGGCTTCCGCACACAGACTTGTACACTGACTGACTGTCTTGCCTGCCACTCGCATGAATCATTGCATGACTTTATGTATTTAGCTTGACTAGGGAGCTTCGCAAATGTTTCCCTGAACCGAACGGTTACCCGGAGCGATGCAGCTAAGGAGCGAGTGCACATCCAGTCTTATATGTTTGAGCCACAATCTGAGGGAAAAAATCTGATATTTCACCGGAAACTTCACATAACTGCACTTTCTGAAACGTATATCTGAGCAAAGACGTGATACTGTTTATGGACCAGGAATAGATTGTTCTTATTCATCATAGCATCGATAAAAATGGAAGAGAGGATGCAGCTGGTGATGTCACACCTGGACACAGGTTTTCATTTAGCAAAGAGAGATTAGCTAGCGGGAAAGAGATGTTTTCTAAAAATATATATCTATTTCAATCAGGGCCTCAATCCTGAGTCACTTGGAGCCTCCATTTCCCACAATGCCCCTGGAAAATATCACTAATGAGAGGCTGCTTTCAAACAGGCAGTGAACCAGGAAACTGAACCTTGATGTGTAAAATTAGCAGCTTGGCCCTTTAATTTGCCTTCTCCCCGTGTGGTCCCCGCTCCTGCTCTGTGTGTACTTCGCTGACCGTCGGTCACCGGGGGCCCCTCGCTAATGAATCAGTGCGGCGGCAATCAGATGATTTCACAGGTCGTTTGTCCCTCATAACATATTGATACAGTCATTTAAAGGACACTTCGAGCCGGCGCTCTTTCCCTCCACCGTCTGATTTCCCACAAGTGAAGCCAGCGGCTTACGGCGAGACAAATAGAGGGCGGCTCACAACGTGGTGCAGCTCCCTGCAGGGTGGCGTCCTCACAGGAGGCCTTCAATGTCAAGCCTGTGGCCAAATGTGCAGCTTAAGGCCACAACCAGCATGTTTTTTTTTCTTTTTTTTGGTGTTGTTGAAACAGAATCAGACTAATGAGCGTGTTGCTGATCTGTCGGGCCTGCGTCTATAACATCTGTCTTTACAGTCATTCTTCTGTTTCATATTCCTTTCTCCTCCGTCTTTTTTGTTGCAGATGTAAAACAAACTTCTCCACGTGGCTCGGGTTCTTAAAGGCGCACCTTTAACACTTCTTTTGTTTCTGAACCATAAACTATTTATAGTGTTTTGGCAGTGACAGCGGAGACAGAAAACAGAAGTTGCTGGCGGGCGGAGCTCCTGTCACCCACTCAACAATCAATGATTCATGTCAATAAAGCACAGAAACAAGGGCCGATCGATGAGGAGTCTTTTCCACTGTTTTATTTAAGCACTTGACTGTGATTGTGGTGGCTCCATGTTAAGTGGCTAGCACTTTCGCCCCGCAGTAAGAAGGTGCAGGGTTTGACTCCCAGTTGGACCGTATTTGCACACTCTCCCTATGATTGTGTGGGATTACTCTGGTTTCCTACCAAAGTCCACAAACGTGTGTATTTAGGTCAATTGAAGACTCTTGTTTTGTGGAGGCGAATTTAAAACGTGGCTTCGAGAAGTTTCTGAGGAAGTCGAGCAGCAAAGAGCTGAAAAAAGAAGAGAAAGGAAACAAAGCACGAGGAAAGAGGTCTGATCGGTCACAGCCCAAAGTCATTTAACGCCAAGAGAAGTTTAATAAGAGGGACACAGGAAATTGTCCTAATAAACAGAGAAGTTATTTCAATTAACACCTGACACGTGAATGTGTCGTCATTTTCATTCTTATTTCTTCGTTAAACACGTTTGCGGAAAGAACTGATTTGAGCAATTTACAGCGAATTTATTAATTTAAGATCGTCGCCATTGTTTGTGAGGATAAATGTTAATTTCCTGGATTGAAGCGTTCGGAAGATCGTTTTCACACGTACCTCAAACAGGAACACGTTTGACACAACGAGAACTTTTAATTAACCAGGATCAGAAACGAGAGCGTTGACGAACAGCTCAGCTGCTGAATCAGACTGAGGCGACCAGACCGGGTGGAGCTTTGAGTCCGATCAATATTGATCAGTGCAGATCAATACTTATACACAATCCTTCAGTTTACACCTGCGGGCATCTCAGCAGGTTGATTACATTAAATCTGCTGGATAAGACAAAAACACACTCTGACAATGGGCTCACTTCCTCTCCCTTTCTCTCTCTCTCTCACACACACACACACACACACACATGCACACACACATACACACAAACGCACACTTGCGAGTTCATTAAAGTTATCATGAACTGAGGGATCAAGGTCACTTGAGTGAGAGGATGTTTGACTGACACTCGGATCAGCATCACATCAATTATACAAACCTGCTTTAAGAGGCGGTGAGTGAGAGTCCTGATCCCCCACAGGAAGTGGATCTTCACTCTGACTCAGATCAAACTTCTCACTCGGCCACATTAACGCGTCTTTAAATATACAAAGAGATCAATAATGAATTTTTAGTGTTTTTTGCGCTCACGGCATCAACGTCCCACTCGGTTTAAGTCAAGACAGTTCAACCAGACCTACTGACCTGACACCAGTCAGCCGACCTGACACGACATGACCTGACACAACACATGACTCGACATGACTCGACATAACTCGACATGACTCGACATGACTCGACATGACTCGACATGACTCAACATGACCCGACATGACTCGACATGACTTGAGATGAGACGACACACGTGACTCCATACATCTCGAGCTGACCCCATACAAGAGACTCAACACACGTGCCTCAACACAAGTGACTTGACAACTCGACATGATATTATATGACACAACTCAACACGTGTGACTTGATATGCACATCTGGACACGTCACAAGTGACTCGACAACATGAAACACCTCAGCAAGAAATAACTCTAGTTGACACTTGATTGATGGATAATTGGGAGATGGGGAGGGGAGCTTCTTCCATTGGAAACGGAGCAAATCTGAAGGATGTTTCCTCCCTGTTTCAGCTGAGATGAAGAGGTGTTTTTGTGGTCGCTGGAAGTGGAGATGTGGGTCCTCTCTGCCAGGTCTGCCTAGAAAGAGCGATGAACTTGAGATACAGGTGAAGACTCAGAAACTATACAATACTTGTTTACATCCAATCCAAGACAACTTCAATGGGAAATTCTCTGTGAAGTTGTTGCTAGGATACAGAATAAACATCCCGAGGCTCGTTTGATAGTATCAAGAGACTTCAGTCATGTTTTTTCTGATGGATTCACAAGATGGTGGAGGCCATCCTGAACCACTCAGATCATCCAGTGTTGGAAGAGATCCTCTTGGACGATCCTTTCTTTCCTTTCTGAGTTCTTCTACATATAAATTTCCCTTTGGGGATCGATAAAGTGATTCCTCTTCCTGTGTGACACAAGTGAACACAACTTCCTTGACCCAACATGAGACTTGACACGACACAGCTCGACCCGACTTAACTCCACAGGACATGAAGTGACACAACCCGCCTCGACGTTCAACCTCTGTCCTCTGATTGGTTGACAGTTTGGCCTGTAAGTACATGTTGAACGTGCTGCTCCGTGGCGTGCTCCCTCCGCAGCGTCTGCCTCCACATTAGCATTCAGGGCGGGGTCGGGACGAGGCGTAGCTGACGGTCGGGGCGGGGGTACAGCTGCTCGCCCCAGTCGTTCTCCAGGTGTCGATGTGTTGGAGGGAGAGGTCACCTTACCTGCAGACAGACCTGCAGCGCTCTGACAGGTGGCTGTGCCTGCTGGTCCAGATGTGTTTTTGTTTTTTTTGTCCTCTTCAGCTTCCCGTAGACGAGCTCCGCGCTGACACTCAGTGACCTCAGCAGTGACCTCAGCAGGAGGCGGAGGTCTGATCTCAGCTGCACACGTGTGTGTGTGTGTGTGTGTGTGTGTGTGTGTGTGTGTGTGTGTGTTCTTATCCTTCTTTGAACTGTCTGGAAAATATCTCTGTTTGACACCCCTGTATTGATGGAGGTGTGAAGTGTTATCATGTTCTGATATCTGCTTAAATGGTGAATGGACTGGATGTTATGCAGCACTTTTCCAGTCTTCATGACCACTCAAAGCGCTTTTCAGGAAGATCCATTCATGCTCTGCTGGCAGTCGCTTCCCTGTATGATCCAGCTGCTCAGGATTTTGGATGAGGGGATTTGCTAGATCTGAAAATGAGTCGCCCTTGTAAATCTCAATGGGTTTTACTTGGTAGAATAAAGGTGAAAATAAACAAACAAACAAACAAATAAAAACAGTGTAAGGTCTGAGCTAATGATAAGTCACAGTCATTTAGTTCCATGTATTATTGTCTAGTGTTGTGTTTCATTTGTACTGTACAGCTATTGTTGTGTAATCTCAGTACTATTAGTGTATAGTAACGTATATTGCTGTCGTGTTGTCGTTTCATCAGTTTTTGTTCTCTGGTGCTGTTTGTTGTATATTGTGTATAAGTAATATTGTGTGTTCTGCTGGGAATTGTCCTGCATTGCCTTGTGCAGCTTTGTATTATTGTGTATAATGTTGTCATGTGTTTTTATGTAGGGTTGTGCATTGTTTAATTGTATTGTACGTGTCTTGTGTGTTGTACTGTTGCGACTGCACTGAGTTTTGTGTGGTTGGGAACAAAAATCCTGGGTCGTAGGTACAGTATGTGTGTCAGGAAGCAACGTTGCAGTTGTGCGACGTAATTGCTGTTTTAATGGAGCAGTAAATCTATGATGTCATTAAAAAAAAAGGGCCACACGTGATGGAGGAGTCCGAGTCCATCTGAGCCCCCCCCCACCCCCCCCCCCCCCCATCAGCCCCTCCTCATCAATAAGTGATGAGGTGAGATAAATAAGTCATCCCGACATGTATGACAGATGAATAATGAAAACACTGTTTTTCTTTACTTTTCTTTGTGTCTGAACTTGACCTGGAGGCTTTTCAAATTAAAACTCCTCTGCTCTCACATCACACACTCGCTCCTCTCTGTTATTACACGAACTCTGCCTCGTACGTGTGCGCAAGTGTGTGAACGTGCGCGTGTTACCTTCAGGCAGAATCAGGCGCTCCCACAAACAAATAGAAAAGTAAAAAAAAAAAAAAAACAAAGCTTTGAAAACTAAATCCACTAAATTTCACAGAGGCTGCTCAGACATGAACATCTTTCAGGAAGACGAGTCACAAGGACTTCATCAACATAATCATCTACATGCATCCAACATCAGATCAGCTCTGGAAGTGTGGAAAAAACATGGCCGGGTTGTCAAAGTCTCCTCCTGCCAGAATTTAGCTGGGCAGCAGCTTCCAATCAACAGTTTGATTAAGGGAGCGTTGTTTGCTCCACATGTGGAGCTGCTGTTGTTGCTGTTGTGGCAAGATGTAACCACCAGGGGGCGGAAATGTGTGCGTAAGTGTAAACATACACACACACAGACAGACAGGACACAAGCTGAATCCAAAGTCAGAGCAAATCTGATGAGTGAGACCGGCCTCTATTCAGAATACTTAGCCTCGATATGAGGTTTAAGATGAGTTAGGATAAGATAAGATTTGTACCTTGTTTATCCCCTTTATAAATTGTTCTTTACAAAATATTACATAAAAGGACAATATAATGAACAGTTCACATACAGCCTGAAGAGAAAATAATAATAGTAATCATAATAAGAAGAGCAGGCTTAGTTGTGGTCTGAAGTTTGGTTTCAGACAGAGGTCATTTGTGTCTAAAACACATTAAAAGATGCATAGAGATTTGTCACCATGTGTCTTTATGTCTTAAGTTAATTCATATTTATCCATTATACTTATAGCATGTGCATCTTTGTGGACCAAAGATGGACCAAGGGTGCATTCAACAGAAACACTAGATGAGTAAGTAAAGCATACAGGAGACTAATGGTGGATGGTTGAAGAAACCTGTCATTTAGTCAGGAGATGGTTTGAGGAGCTTGCTAGAAGGGTGGTCCAGAGGTTAGCTGCCTGATATAGTTAATGTTTCTGAGGGAGTTCCAGCTTCCAGGTCTGCACTGTGTGTTTGCTGCATGGTTTTTTAGAGCTTTGTAGGTGAGTGCACCTGTCCTCTGACCTTGTTCATTCCTGTCCATCTTTTCTGCCAGTATTGGCAGTAGTAGTGAAGCAGCATCCTCTGGTCCTGGTCTGGATGTGAGGATGCTGCTGCTTGGGCGCTGATCTCAGACGTGTCCTCTTGCAGCAGCCTCCACCTCCCGTCTCTCGGTGAATATTTAACCCCGCGGCTCGTTAAAGAGGTGTCACCCTCCACGCCGCCGGCTTTGCTTTGATCACACTACGGGTCGCTGCCAGACACAACGAGGATAATTAACACTCTGATGACTCACATTAACCCTCGCACATTAGAGCTCGTCAGCGCGGAGTGACGGCTTTCCCTCCCCAGCCTGAACTCGGCATTGACGTGTCAGCCCCTGAGGCCGCAGAGGTGCAGGAAGTGATACTCGAGATGATCTCAGGTAGGTTCTGACTCACCTCGCAGCTGTTCCACCACCACCAGCTCCACCACCACCAGCTCCTCCACCACCGTCCAGGTGCGAGTGCCAAGGTGTGAAGGCGTGATGTATGTTGTACGTGGGGATTGTCGATGGACTTAAAAACATAACCAGGGCATCACTGTCTGAAGAGACCTGTGAGATCTGAGGTCACCTGTTTGTCCCCTCTGTACAGTGTCTTGAGATAACATTGTTATGAACTGGCTATTTAAATAAAGTTGTACTGAGCTCTAAGTTATTTGTGAAACGCAGGTCAATTGCTCAAATTCACATTCAGTAAACTTTATTTATATCTGTGGGACAAGTAAAGGGAACGGAGAATGGCACAATCAGTTACATGAGTTACACAAAACTTGTAAGGCTAATTGGCTGTAAGTAAGTAAGAGAGGTGCAGTGGACAAGATCTATACATTCCAGAGTGAAAAGCAGAGAAAAAATAAAGGGTGAATGGAAAAATGAAAGACAAAACTACACTGACATTATTGTACTACTGAGAAGAACTCTAACAGATTTATGAAAAAAAAGGTGTCCCAAAGATGGGAGACCTCTGAGATTACACCTATGACGTTAATGTGAGACACCCAAGATCAACCTGTCGGAGACCTATGACACACCCGGAAGATCACCTGTGAGGTCGCCTGTGAGGTCGCCTGTGAGGTCACAGGTGAGGAAGTGACGATCACAGCATGTGTGAGCTCATATCAGTGGTGCGACCCTGACCTATGTGAGCGTGTGTGAAACAGAGAAAGTCCAGTTTAACTTCTGATCCTGGTCTCTGAGGGAATCTCGAATCCTACATCTTGTCTGCTTTCAAACTGCTAATCAGCACAATATACTTTGAGCCCCCCCACCCCCACCCCCCACCCCTCCCCCTTACCGACACCACCACCATGCACACACACACACACACACACACACTCCATGCATTTGAGGGGTGTGAATTTCTCACCTGATGTAAACAACATTCGTGATGCAGCGTTAGGATACGTCGGCCTATGTGATGATGTCGTGACAGATGCTGTGGTGTAAAACCGCAGCCTTCGCTACGCGGTGGATTCATGAGGTAATGACATATTAAAGGCTGACTTAATGCTACAGGCAACTCAGCAGCTCACACTCGGAATATTTTCTGAGAGTCGCCCTCCAGCTGCATGCTGGGTAACGTAGGAGCTGCTAGTTTTCGGGGTCTGGGCTTTGTTCCCAGCAGGGACTAGCGGTGGATTCCAGGTATCTCCTGCTGAGCTGCTCCACCAGCTGAAGGCAGAGGCTTCACCCCGAGGAGGATTTCACCTCTCTGCGAGCTGAATATCAAACTCCTGCTCGTGAATTCTTGCGACTGACCCCGAACTGCAGGAGAGACGAGCCGGAGGCTTCATTAGCAGCGACCGGGTTGTGTCGTCAGGAAGAGCCAAACGTTAAACAAGGATTACCTCCGGCTTCATTCCCACATCCAGAACGGAGGCTCCTGAACTCCGCCCGGTTAATTACAGAGACGACGGAGTTTCATTAAACAGAGATCAACAGGAATCAAGCTGAATAACGTCAGCTGCTTCGCTGACGTATTCGGTGTCTCAGCACTTCAGACTGATTCACACGTCCGGAGGGGAGTGTAGGTTCAGGACAGAGCTGCAGCCTGGCTAAGCTGGGCCTGGCCAAGCCGGGCATGAAGGGATGAGGGAGGGGCTCCAATCACAGCTCTGTCTGCATAGTGTCACCAGGTGGGAGGGGCTGGTGGAGGTCCAAAGTGCAAATACTCAAGGGGTGTATAATTTAATCTCTTTAATTGTATGCCTGGCACACTTTTTGCTCCGTGGTGTTTTACTATCCAAGTGTCCACCATGTTTTTTTTCTTGAGAGTTGTGTGACTTGGATGCAGACCCATAAGAAAAGACAAGGGAAGAAAATCATACAATTTAAGAGACCAAATTGTGTTTTTTTTTACGCTTTGGATCAATGTGGCCAGGGTATGTTTTTCTAGGAGCTTTTCCTTTGTACAAGCATAACACCTGCAGCACCAATATTGCTTTTGTTTACAGGTGAGAGAAAACGCCAGAGGTTCAACGACGAGAGTTCAACTCCCAGTTCAATAGAAGGCCTTTCTCGTGTGTTTTTTTTTCTTTTCTTTTCTTTCTTGGACTTTCTTTCTTCCCTCTTTTTGAGTTTGCACGTTCACCCTGCCTTTGCATGGCTACTCCAGCTTCCAAAAATAGCACCATTAAAACCATTAAAGTAGGAAGTGGAGTAAATAAAAGAGGAATGGAAGAATTCTACTTTCATTCATATATATTTCATCTGTGTGGACTTAGTCCATTCATTTAATACCACATAGTACAGTTAAGTAAGTGGTTGGGATGCGACTGTTTGACCGAGCACTGTTCCCTTTTCCTTTCCAGACAGGAAGTACAAGCAAAAGATGCTGACACACACACACACACACACACGCATGGACACACACATGCAGCGTACTGATGAGAGAAACACATGAAGACATTTCCAGCTCCGTTGTAACAGTGTTTACATTTTCCAGGTGATTTCTGTTGATAGCGAAAACACATTCGGAGAAGATGAGCAGAAACTGTCACCGCGCGGGCGACACGCGTGTCAGCACGATCATGTGACTGGCGCCGGAGCAGCAGGAGGAGCGCAGGCAGGGGCTGGATGCGGTCGGCTGCAGGAGGCAGATGCCTCTGACATCTGGGTGATGTCAGCGTGTTGTCAACACATTGTTAGCGCCGGCGATGTGCAAACAGATTAACAGGCAGGAGCAGTCGAGCTGCTGCTGCGGCTGCCGCTGAGGGTGAGAACGAGGCTGAGAGGAGCACAGCAAAAATAAACCGCACAGGAAGTGAATGACAGGCGCTGCACAGCTACAACATGTGCAGAGCAGCAGACATTAAGATTTAATCGTCGCCTCCAAAGAACGTTATGTAAAATAGTCTGGGAGGTGAGACGTACGGGAACAAACCAGACAAATTCTAAGGAAGTTTACCAGTCCAGACCGGGCCAGTCCAGTGGTCCAGTTTGTTCTCCAAGGTACTCCAGTCCCTATGGTAACACACCAAAAACTGGATTGAGGACATAATAGATAATGAAGTAGACATGAAAATCAGAGGACAAATTCTCTGGACTATAACGATTTTCTCTTGACTGTGGTAAACTCTCAGGATTAAGGGAAACCCTCTGATTCTGGGGAACTCTCTGGACTGTGGAGAACTCCCAGGATTATCTCCAGGACTGTCTGGATTCTGGAGAAGTCTCTGGATTCTCGAGAGCTCTCTCAATTCTGGGGAACCCTCTGGATTCTCCCTGGACTAGAGTAAACTCTGGACGACTTTGGAGAGCTCACTAAATTTAGGATTACGGAGAACCCTCTGGATTCAGGAGAACTCTCTTGGCTGTTGTAAACTCTCAGGAGAAAAGAGGAATCTCAGGACTGTAGAAACCTTTGGAGGACTCCGCGGAGGACTATGAACCGTGGTAAACTCTCAGGATTATGGGGAACCCTCTGCATCCCCGAGAACTCTCTGGACCTGGACCGCACACATGAACCCTGGATGTCTGCCCATTGACTCAGACCTTAAAAAGTTTGACGATCTGTTCTGTAAGGAAGTCCACGTCCCCGCAGGCCACCGTCGGTGGGATCGAGCATTTCCTCGACACCCACGTCGCAGCGCCGCACCCGGGCCCGCGGACAATGCAGCGCAGTGTGTTTTGACCAGAGAAGGAGGCCGAGTGGGCTGACGTGGACGCCGGCCAGACCTTCCCCGAATGTTCCCAACAGCTGATGAGCAGGAAGGGAGCGGGAGAGTCCCGGCCGCTCCCGGAGTCTGGCAGATATCAGGCGGACTCGTCCCACGCTGGCTTTCCCTCACATGTAAAGCAAACAAGCAGCACAAAGAGCTGCTGTCATGGCCCCCCACCCCCCTCCTCCATCATCAGGCTCCCCCGATCCCCCCACCACTTACATGTACAGGAAGCTGCTTGTGCAATGTTTCCTCTGACCTCTGAGCTCCGTCCCCACCCGGACACACCTCCATCCAGGCACGCCTCCGACACCGACCGGCTGAGTGCTGCCAACAGGCTGCAGTGCAGACTGTTTGAGGCCTGACGGTGAACCAGAGACCTGCAGAGTCCACCACAGACCAGACCAGACCAGGCCAGACCAGACCGGACCAGACCAGACTGGACCAGGACAGACCAGACCAGACCAAACCAGACCAGACCAGACAAGACCAGACCAGACCAGACTGGACCAGACCAGACCAGACAAAACCAGACCAGAACAGACCAGACCAGAACAGACCAGAACAGACCAGACTGGATCGACCATGCCTTCACCTCTGCCACGTTGTTGCTTGTTATGACACTTTCACACATGCACATTGTGTATCTCATATATCCACTATGTAGAAATGTGTAGATGTGTATCTATGTAGATGTGCATCATATCATTTTGAAGTCTTCGTGTCTCATATTTTGCACACCACTTGCATAGTGTTGTATTTGCACATATCTGCTGGATTATATTAATTTCTTTTCTTGTTATATTTACCTGCCTTATGTTATTTTCTTACCTGTTCTTACCTGTTCTTTCTTACCTGTACCTCTTCTTTTCTTATCTGTACTACCATTCAAGCAATATTGTTACTTAGTGTTAATTATACTATTATTATTATTTATTATGTTCACTTTTTGGATGATACGAGCCAGTTTTATTTCATTCTTATTTAAGCAGAGACAGGAATGACAATAAAAACCATCTCATTATGTCTTTGTTTTTTGTTGTTTTCTTTGTTTTTGTGACCCTTATCTCTCAGTGTTTTCGCTTTTCACCCTGATTTTCTTCTTCTTGTTCTTCATGGACATATTTTGCGTGTTCCTTTCATCTTTCTTTCTTTCTTTCTTTCTTTCTTTCTTTCTTTCTTCCTTCCTTCCTTCCTTCCTTCTGATGCGAAAGGTAAGGCAAGGGAAATCGTAATTCTTTAAATAGGCAAGTAAATAAGAATCAATTAAAAGATAGACATTAAAACAATTTATAATCAATAAAATCCAATTAAAATGCAATAGAACAAGCAGATAGAAAACCTGAAGTAGGATATAGGAGATATAGTAGAGCTGCAGTAAATAACACTGATTTAAATGAGCTATCTGAGGTCTAAATGCAGCTTCGTCCTGCTCGTCTCTGACCCCGTAGCACTGAGCCAGCCTGTCCCAGCTGCTCCCTGGTTCTGACCTCCATCCTTGGACGTACAGGGGGGTGGAGAAGCGGGAACAACGACTGACTTGGCTCCGTTGATGTTTTTTCTCACGCAGACACAACTTCTTCTGCAACTCCTCCGTCAGTCGGAGGCGACGAGCAGAAGCCGCTCTGCCTTCGCGTCGCGTCACCATGAATATTTATCCCCCTCGCCGAGACGATCTCGTCTGCTCGTTGACTGTTCTTCGTCTGCGTCCCGCGTTCTTCTTCTTCTTCCTCACATAACGACGCTGATGTCTGGGTTTTTCCTCCTGCAGGATAATTGCGTTTTATTTTGAAATGTATATAGGAGCGGCGAAGCCGGAGCCCGCTGTCGGCTTAATTGTGAGGAAACACATGAAGATTGTGGGAAAGTGCCGGGGCCAGATGTGACGGAGGAGAGCAAGCAAAGTGAACGAGCAATTTGCATTTAATTTTGAGGCCGTTGGCAGATTCCTGGTGTTGCAGCGAGCACGCCTCTGTCAGCGGCATTGTGTGTGTGTGTGTGTGTGTGTGTGTGTGTGTGTGTGTGTGTGTGTGTGTGTGTGTGTGTGTGTGTGTGTGTGTGTGTGGGGCTGCAGGACTGCAGGACGCTGAGCGTGTTTAACTCATTTTGTGAGCTCCTAATTCGTCTCTTCCTGCATCGTTGCTCCTGCCTGTCACTTTCCCGCCCTTCTTCCTTTTTATTTCCGTTTCCACCTGATTTTGTGATTTTGAAGTTTCTCCTCTCTCCTCTGTCCTTCCATCCTTCCCTCCTTCTTCCCCTTCCCTCCTTCTGTCCCTCCTTCCACGGCGTTTTTTGCGGGAGCAGGGGAGGCAGGAAATGGCTCCTCCTACAGTAATTAGCGGCGGAGGTTGTAATTGGGCAGAATCAGTCTCACTAAGTGATTTCCTGACTGTCAAACGAGCCAAATTAATTTGAGTGATACTTTTCATTTAGTTAGCATCAAACAGCCCCTCCACTCGGCCTCCATATGGGCGTCTGATGCAACGCTCGCCATTAAACTGCCGCAGCCAGATGTTCCCCCGCAGTCCCGCCATTATCAATGCAAATTTATTCATTAAACGGTTTAATTGTGTCAATGATTGACAGGCGGCAGCGTGATGACGGAGGAATGTTATAAAGCTAATAATCTGTTAGTCTTATTAACTCCCTGTGTCAGCAATATGGCTGTCAACATTTATGTGGATTAACCCTTCTAATGTAGAGCTGCATGTGCACGCACGCACGCTCACACACACACACACACACACACACATACACACACACACACACTGACACACATGCGTCAGCTGCTCACCATGACAACAGACGGCTCACCGGTTGGTCGGCCTCGATGTTCAGAAAAACACGCCAACGACATCATAGCCACGGTCGGCACCCTCAAACCAAGAGAGACAGAGGTGTGCGCACACACACACACACACACACACACACACACACACACACACACACACAGACACACACACTGGCCTGCCTGCAAAGCTTTTCCAGGGCAAAATGCACTCCTGCATGTTCCTTCACTGAAGAACAAACCTTTAACATCCTTGGACACACACACACACACACACGCGGATGCTGTGTGTGTGTGTGTGTGTGTGTGTGTGTTCGTATTCAGGGTGCGTTTCTTTTGTGGTTTTCTAATTCCTGTGGCTCTGTGGGCTGACCTGGAACCAGCTCCAGGCTCTGTCTAATTGTTCCTGAATAATAACTTTAAAGTTTGAAGAAGCCGCTCGCCGTTCCCACACCGGTCGCTTGTCGCGCGTTTACTTCCTGTTAGCGAGCTGTCAATCATCTGACACCCTCTCCCAGTCACCACCGAGCCAACTCTTCTCTGTCTGCATGTGTGGAGCAGCTGACCCTGACGCGCCCAGATCCTGAGTGAGAGCCAGAAACTGGGTCACAAGCTCCTCCACCTGAATCCAGCAAGAGTGTGTGTGTGTGTGTGTGTGTGTGAGAGAGAGAGAGAGAGAGAGAGAGTATGTGTGTGTGCTCTACCAAAGGCCTTCAACAAATTTAAGGTTGAGAGCAGATTAGACAAAGGATGCTCGGAAGTAGTCATGTTAATTTGTTTTTCCAATGTGTTGACGGACTAATTGAAAAATCAATTTATTGATCCTTTCTCATTCTCGTGTTCTCACGCCTCGTGTCTCAAACACGCTAAAAAGAAACGGAGACCAAAGTAAAAGAAACAAACAACAAAAAAAAACACTCAAGAAACAGAAGTTAGAAGAAATCAAACACGTGTTTGCGTCCAGTGCTGCTGTGTCGGCTCGATCGGCTCGTGTGATGAAATAAACATGAGCTGAGGAGGTGTTCACTGACCTTAGGCTGCTTTTGGATGTTTTGCCTTCTTGTCAATAATAAGACATAGAAACAACTGAACGTGATTGGTCATAAACCCGTGAAGACGTTTACCCGGGACGCTCCGCCGGCTTTGGCCTCCAACATCGATGCCATAGTGATTTCCACATAAATACGCCCCCCCCAACACACACACACACACACACACACACACACACACACCATCCCAGAGGCATGCTGGGAGACAGAGCTTCAGCTCCGTCCTGACTCCATGTTGTTTTCAGAGCTAGCGCCTCGGGTGGAGCGCCTGGAGTGACGCGCATCAGCATTCTCGGGTTTCGCTCGCTTTTTTAACCGAGCGAGCCACAGAGCTCAGAGCTCGGGCCGAGCGGTTTCACCACGGACGGCGAGAGTTGGCGAAACCTCGACGTCTGTTTTGTTTGTTCAAGAATTAAACCACGTTTACCAACTCAGAGCTCCGCTTCCAAACATGGGGGGGCGGGGCTTGTTCCGGATGCAGGAGGCGACGTGTCCTGCAGGCGTTGGGCGGCGTCCAGAGAGCCGCTGTCAGCAGGGCATGAATAAGACAAGTGATCAGCCTTGGACTGTCAGACACCACCGAGGAAGAGGATCCGCTGTCATGGTCGACCCCCCCCCCCCCCCCCCCCCTCCCCCGCCACCCGACCCTCCCAACCCCCCCCCCTCCCTACCCCAAGTGGACACCAGCGCTATGATGGACAGGTCAATGACTCGTTACCTCGCCCGAGTGCACCTGCCCGGCCGAGGCGCTGCGTGACATATGTGCTGATCTGAAGAGATGAATTTTAATCTGAGGGGATGAATTTTAATCCGGAAAGATGTGAAATGTGAAAATGTATTCCTCGGGAAATGTTCCGTAACTTCAGATCAGGTATCGGGATGCAGGGGGGTCGAGTTCAGGCGTTATTGTGATACTCCAGCAGAGAGATGAGAGACGCCTGCATCTCTCAGAGAAACCAGGACGTACTCTGATAACATCCTCTGAAAATGGCCTCTCTAGTCAGAGGTCGGAGACTGTTGACCCTGAGCTGTGGTGGATAGTTTGCATTTTCTCCCTTTGTCTGCAAGGGTTTCCTCAGAGTACCCAAAGTCCAAAAACATTCATGTCACCTCATTTAGAGACCCTAAATAGCTCCTTGGTGTGAGACACAGTACACACCTGTTCCACCTTTAAGGTACAAAGCAGGTGAGATATGGAGAGAGATGGACAGCAGTGCCTGTGTGGCTTCTTATGAGACTACCCATGGATAGATTTATTGACTGCAACAGATTGGAGGGGGCGGGGCATCACTGTGGACCACATGTTGGTTATCCCTTCAAGACATCTCTGATGGACGGTCTCCAGACTTAAACATGTGGCAGCAGAGGAGATGTTGCATTTCTTTTCACCTGTCTCTGTCTTCAGGTAATTCCTGCTCCTGTTGCACCGCTGCTGCTTCAGATCTGCAACCTTATACAACGAAGCTGGGCGTCAGGTGTCCTTACTGTTTCCAGGTGAGCTGACGTCACTTCCTGAACCTTTTGATCAGATTATTTGATGATCTGGAGCCATGGATATGGTCTCAGTCCGGTCCAGGCCCGGAGTTACTGACAGATCTTGACCCTCTTTAAACACTCAGATTTAATTTCCAGGAGGAGACGTTTCTGCAGATTCTCTCCCAATCTGCGAGGTTGCCGAGGTTAACGAGGTTAACGAGGTGAGCGAGGTTTAGAAAGACGCCGGGGTTCATCACCGCATGCATTTTAAGTCAGTGAAGGCCCCCAGCTACACAGGATGATATCCCCCCAATCCACTCTCCACTTTAATTTGATTAATCTGACAGGGTAGATAACTAGCAAAGAAATACTCAGTTAGTTTGATATGGATTTAGGTGTGTAACTTCTACTTTGTTGGAGTAAAGCAACACATTCAAACAAAGTTACTTTTTACTGTTATATCATCAATTTCTCCACAGTAGCCTGGGTTTTGCCTTGTGCCTCTGTCCAAATGTGGATTTGGGTTTTGGTCCGTTTTGTTCACCCCTCCTGTGTCATTTGGTTTAGCCAAGCCTTTGTATACATTTGTATACATTTGTAAACAAAGTATATGTATTTCATTTGTTCTTGTTTTTGTCGAGCGCGTCGCTACGGAAAACAAACGTAACCCCGGAATAAATCGTGTTAATTAACCGTTAAAACCCAGTGGCCTTCGGTGATTGGTCAGGCCTCTCCGACCCGCTGCTCCCCGATTGGCCGGGTCTGCGAGGCGTGCTCTGGCAGCTCCCGGGTTTTTATCTTCGAGGAGGAAACACTGTGGAGGAGATAACTGTCAGAATAAAAATGATAAACTCTGCAGCCTCGCAGCCCGAGCCGCTCCGGTCTCCTGCCGGTGATTCCAGCCGCGGGTTCAAATCCCACAACACACACACACACACACACACACACACACATACACATACACATACATACACAGTAATGACCCCTGGCTCCTCCTAGCATGCTCTGCTGCTGTGTTTTATGTTTATTTATGGCGGGCGGTGGGGGAGGCAGGGGCGGGCTGACATGTTTATTGTGGCCCTCGGATCAGGAGCCGCGGGGGCCACAGGTGCAGAGTTTTACATGAGCGGTGATTTACCGAGCCGTCGCCATGGAGACGGAGCCCCATCACCTCCAGTCCGGCATGTGGACGGGCCGCGACCGAGCCGCATTCGCTGAGTCGGTGTGCGTGCGTGGACGGATGGAGGCCGACGGAGCCGAGGCTTCTGGGTAATTTACAGCCAGATTAGGGAGTTCAGAGGCAGACAGGAAAACTACAGAGTCTCGAACAATAAACAGAGGATCAGCGCGAAGATACGAGCTGTAAGTCAGTAAGTCGAGTGTAAACTCGACATGCAGAACATTAATGCAGCAAATCTTACTCCTAATCAGCAGACGGTGATACTGTGGATAATCTGTGTGAGTTATCCAGACACTCTCACACTCACACCTATAGGAGTCTCCAACTGAGTACCTGGGGCAAAAACCCATACATGCTCACCCTAGCACAGATGTGTGACATAAGTCTCTCCCAAAGTCCAAAAACATGCATATTTGCATCAATTTGAAGCTCTATTTCAAAGTTTTTAGAACAAATTTTATTACAGTTTTCTGACTCCGCACAGTGCAACACTCACAGCCTGAATACAGTTCTAGACGGATTTAATAAAAGGTCTCGGGGCCCAGGAAGACTTGAACGCACTATAATAAACATGCGAACATGTTGTTTGGTGGTTTGGAGTTTTGGCTCAGACTGACGACCGTTTCCTTTAATAACTTCGAACATGAGAGTGAATCTTTCTGCTCCAGATGACTGAGCGGCAATAAAACCATAGAAAGATATTTCTTCCTCTTCTTCCTCCTCTTCTTCTTTTTCTTCTTCTCGTCTGTCAGAGCCGTAAAGCAGACGTCCCCCTGCATAAATACATCAGCAGGAGCTTCAGCCTCCACCTGATATTTCCCGCCGACACTCGCCGTCGTCCCGATGGAAAGTGCAGCTGGAGATAAACTCAGAAACGTCTCCTCCGGGTCGACACAGAGGGAAAGCTGATCCTCAAACACACGTTGGCCCCCGAAACACATCTCGGATAACGTTTGGACGGGGTCCCGCAGCAGGATCCAGACCAGGTCCGAGGCCGGAGGACTCAGGTCGGAGGTCAGAGAGGATGGACCTCAGAGGAGTGAGAGTCAGAGGGACAGAGATGGGAAGTGACGAGGCACAAATACCTTGTTTCTGAACTTCTTCAGGTGTTTGTACTTTAAGCTTTTTGCCCTTTTAATGAAATACGTAAAATCAGAAGTTAAATGGGTGAGATGGAGTTGGGTCAGAGGTCAGAGGAGTGTCAGACATGTCAGTCAAACAGACTTGATCTTCATTGATATAGGTTTTAATTTCTTTATCGTCTTATCTTCTATTATATCTATGTATCTAATATCTATTGAATATCTGTTAAAAGCTGCATGTGGGGTCGCTTTATGCTTTCATTTCACATCAGACGCTGTTTTCATTGTTATGACAACCGGACAAACCTGCACAGCTTGGTATGCGAGAAAACTGTTTTCAGATTCCTCTTCCTCTTTTCTCCATCCTCACACGCCTGTATTCACACTGCTCCTCCCCCTCCTCCTCCTCCTCCTCCTCCTTTGTTTAATTTTTTCTCTCCGCTGTTATTTGCCCCTTTAGATTTGTTCTTACTCACATCTCCTCTTCTCCATCATCCTCTTCCCCTTATGTTTTTATGTTTTCTTTCCCTGCCTCTTGCCTCCCTCCCTCCCTCCCTCCAGTTTTTCTCTCACCTACTCTCCCCCCTCCCTCTCTCAGTTGCTCCTCTTCCTCGTCCAGGTTTGATTTTTTTTCACATTTCGCTTCTCTCATCCTCACATTGATATTTTCCTCTTTTCCTCTCTCTCATTCTCTCTCCTCCTCCCTCCTTCTTCTCTCTCCTCCACCCTCCTGTCCCGCTCTTATATTTTACACCTTTGTTATTTAACCCTTTACATTTCTTTTTCCTCTTCCTCTCCTCCGTCACTTCATCTTTGTCTCCCACCACTCACTCGTTTACCTCTTCCTCTAATGTTTTCATTTTTTCCACATTTCTCTGGATTTCATCCCTCAACCCTCTCTTTTCTGCCCACCCGTTCGTCATTCATCTTTTCTCTCCTCTTCTCTCCTTTTCCCATTTTCCCCTCTCCCTCCACTCCCCTTGCCCCCTCCCCCTCTCTCCCCATCCATCCTCTGCTTTCTCACTCCACTCCTCCTTCCTCCCCTCTTTCCCTCTCCTCAAAATCTCCTCTCATCCTCCCTTCTCACCCTCCTCTAATCGCTCCCCTCCTTCTTGCCTCCTTCTCTCCCCTCCCTCCCTCTCTCCTCTCCTCTCTCCCCTACCCCTTTTTGCTCCCCCTCCTCCCTCTCCACCCTCTTCCCTCCCTCTACACACTCACTCTCCCTCCCCTCTCTCCTTCTCTCCCATCTCTCCCTCCCTCTTACAACATCCCTCTCTTCTCCCTCCCTCCCCTCCATCCTTCTCTCTCTTCCCCATCTCTCTCACCTCTCCCCTCCCTGCTCCTTCTGTCCTCGCTTCTTCATCCCCTCTCCCTCCCTCCATTCTTCTCTCCTCTCTCCCTCCCTCCCTCCCTCCTCTCCTCTTCCTCCCCCTCTCCCCCCCTCTTCACACACACGCCTGTAACCATGCCCTTTCCCTCTTCAAACTAATTACCTCGGCTACCTTGTACCCACTGCCCCGCGGGGCTCCAACAACTGTCAGACCAGTATTATTTTTGAAATTTAAACAATCATCTTACGTGCGCTGCTGCTAAGATCCTGGCCTTTTCGGCAGCTTCGACCTTCAGTAATTAATACCCCAGGGCCCATTATTGGCAAAGCCTTTATCCTCTGGGCCGAGAAGCCTCTAACCCGCTAATTACGGCCAAGCAGCTAATCTTCCAGCCGGCTGATTGACAGCTACACCTATTCTACTAATTGCCTGTTGCAGACAACACCTGGTGAACCGCTGCGCCAGGGGAGAGCGCCGGGCTCCAACAACGCCTGTGGGTCCTGGGGGAGGCCAAACAAGTGAGGGGAGGCTCTGAAAGTGAGAGAGAGAGAGACGGAGAGAGAGAGGGAGAGAGAGAGAGAGGGGCTCGTATTGTGTTGTGCAGAGGGAGGGGAGGGGAGGGTGGGACGGGGGAGGGGGTGTGTTTGTGCGATGGAGAGGAAGCTGTTTAGTTTGTGCATTTTTATTGTGCGTATCTGAAGATGTGTGTGTGTGTGTGTGTGTGTGTGTGTGTGAGAGAGAGAGAGAGAGAGAGAGAGAGAGAGAGAGCAACATGTTGCTTATGGAACACAGAGCAGATAAAACACAACGACTCAGTGATAGGGACTCACCTGTCTGGTCGATGAGGAGCTTTGATCTCAGTATTGATCAGATGTGATAACTGATTGTCACCTGGGAGTTTACAGCTTTGTGTGTGTGTGTGTTTCCATGATCACAGCCCACACACACACACACTGCGTCTCAGGAGGTCAGCGGTTCGATCCCTGGCCCCCAATGCCAACATGTCGAAGTGTCCTCAGACTGAGAGACTGAAGAATAGACTGGTCCATATGTTGTTTTTTCATGCATGTGTGTGTGGTTGGGAACAGTTTTATAGCCTTTGTGGAGACATTATCGCTTATCGATGTGTTTGTGCTAGTGGAGGTCACGGATGCTGTGGCTCTACGCCATATTTAGTGATTTATCTCCACCAAATTATCACCATAACGGACCAAACTAAATGATGACAGTGGAGCTGCAGATATTCAATGATCCTCATTAATGTCCAAGAAAGAAGTAAAGCAGAAAATGGCTTTGATAAAATGTGACGCTCTTCTGAATTTTAGGCGCAATGTAAAGGCTTTTGAGTTGAGAAATAAAGGGAAATAAGCTTAATTCAAAATTAACAATATCTCCTACACTGGCATTTATATTCATACCCGCTGTATTATACATATAATAGAATATATGATATGTACAATATATATACAATATATTTCATTTCTTATGATGCTGGATATAAGACATGGATCTGATATTTTCATCAATAATAACCCCAATGGACATGAAAATGTAAAATTGTGTTTTGGTACTTACTTTGGTACTTATTTGTTAAAACAGTTGCTAAAAAGTTGCTAAAATATCCCATCTAAGGTTGTTCATTCTCACTCGGTCACTTGTCACTGTTTTATTTTGCAAAAGTTGTATTAGCGACACGTGTGTGTGTGAGAGCTGGTGCTTTCTTCTCCCCCAGACCTTCTCCTGGGGAGACTACAAACACACGGCGTTGTCTGGTCTTTAACGCCACAAAGCAGCGTGGGATTTGCTACATTCACCATCATCTGAGCTCGTCTCGCAGCAAAAGGTCGGCGGGGTCGCTCGCCGCTCATACTCGGTCGCACCACAGAGAGTTTTCAGTCGGGGGTTCGGAGAATAAGTCGGAGTGATATCCGAGCGTCTGACAGCAGCAGGCGATGGGGTTGGCGTCTGAAGGAAGCCGGAGGTTTGGGACCTGCTGTCAGTCTGCCGCCGTCTGACAGGCTGGCGAGGGGAAAAGGCCACGGCTCTGAGGCTCGGCGTGGGGCCGCAGGCGTGAGCAACGCCGCCGCTCGCCCGCCACGATGAGAGGTCGCCTCCCGGTCCGACGGGACGCTCGGCGCGACCGTGTTGTGCAAATGTAAGCCGTCGCCCCCCCACGGCTCCTGACCTCAGCCTGGCAGCGCCCGGCGAGCGGCGGATCGATTGATCTAAATAACATTATGACGTGATTAACATAAACGGCCTGTAGGGTGGGACCGGGGCGGCCCCCGCAGACCAGACCACACAGCAGGCGGAGACACAGCTCGGATCAGAGAGTCAGAAAATCCATGTAGGGAAACTGAGCCGCAGATTATTAAACAGGAGTCAAAAGTTGCTGCGGCTTCAGTCGAAATGAAGACGTGAGCTTTTCAGGTGAATGCTCAGGTGTAATGTGTAGGGGAGAAAACCCTCCGACTTAACGACCTCGTCAATGATTCAGGATTGAGTGTTTAAATGTAGAGTGTTTACTGGAATGATTAAACACATAAATGAAGAGTAAATCAGTAAGAAGCTGTCCCATAAAAGGACAACATTATGTGTGCCTAAACTTAAAATTCTCACTCTCATAGCAATTTGTCAGGTAATGGGGAAGTTCTGTCAACTGGATTCAGAGGATCTCACACACACGCACACACACACACATACACGTGATGGGAACCTGTGACTGCATCGTGACACAGTACCTGGTACTCCAGCTATGTGTGTGCGTGTGTGTGCGTGTGTGGCAGTGGCTCATTCATCACCTGGGTTGAACAGAAATGATTAATCTTCTGTTAGAACTCTCAGCTGTGAGCCGAAACCCAGGGGGCGCTGTCGGTTTGCTGCTCTGGGATGTGAGTGCGTGTTTCTCAGTGTATGTGAGTCTGTTAGCTCTGTGTGTGTGTGTGTGTGTGGGTGTGTGTGTGTGTGTGTAGAAAAGTGTTCACACCCCACACTGCAGGTCAAAGTGCAGCATTCAGTATTGTCCTAATACCACCCAGTCTGCTCACAGGACTTCTAGCTGCATGGCTAACTAAGCTAACTGAGCTAACCGAGCTATCTCGCTACCTGAGCTAGCAAAGCTGACTAGCTGACACCTCTTCAGATGGTCAGTGGTTTATCTAATTTTTTTAAATTCATTTTCTATTACTGCTGAGGTCAAGGTTGGAGCACATGCACACACATTTTCATCTTTGTATTTTGCCTCCATCTTTGACATAGTGACACTGTTCTTACAACCTTACAACCTTCATACATGTACATGTTGTCACTCAGGCTCCGCTCCAGATCCTCTGATCCTCAAACAATAATTAAACAATTAACATGAGTCTAGTTTTCAATCCCCAATACCGGTAGACAATGCAGCTCATGAGCAAGGCATGCTGCTTATCACAGATGAGTGAATTTACTAATTACTAACTAATCATGAATCAATTAAAAGGGATAGGAATTGTTGAAAGTCATGCAAAGCTGATACACGGTATGTATGACCTTATTTCTGTCTCACTGTTATTGTTATTGTAAATGCACCTGTGTTTGTGTGTGTGTGTGTGTGTGTGTGCGAGCATGTCTGCTGAACCAAAACATGGATGTTAATGTGTTTTATTTGAATATGGAAACGGGGAAAAGCTGTTGTCAAGGTAACAGATACGGAACACAGACGTGCAGGTGATTTGTGTGTGCGTGTGTGTGTGTGTGTGTGTGTGTGTGTGTGTGTGTGTGTGTTTAAATTAGTGCAATCAAACAGAGAAGCTGCAGCGCTGCGGGTCAAACACATGCAAATATTAGCATGTTGAGGTGCTCTGGATACACATGTTTTGTGTATGTGTTGAGTGTGTGTGCGTGTGTGTTACATAACTGTGTGCAAGTGTGCATGTGTGTGTGTGTGTGTGTGTGTGTGTATTTAATTAGCCTCACACTCACACTCTGATATCAGCTAATGAAGCATCCGTGTGTCTCTGCGTGATGAATGGGAGGCGTCACCTTAAAACATGATAAATCGAACACGGCCCCTCTGGACATCAAAAACACAACGCCGCCCGGGCACTGGAGCAGCGAGCACGGGATCATGGGTAAATGAGACATGAGCGAGGGGAGGAGGGGAGAGGGGAGAGAAAGAGGGGCATTGTGGGAAGTGGTGGTAATCACAAGGGCCGAAAAACACACAGAGCTGAAATGCCAGGCCCCTGAAGAGGGGCCCCGGCTGACAGAAAGAGGAATAAAACCACAGAGGAAGAGATGAGGAGGAGAAGAAGAAGAGGAAGAAGATGAAAAGGAAAAAGTGAAAAGGAGAGGAAAAGAAAAAGGGCAGCTCGGCATCACTGTCATGTAGGGACAGAGAGAAACACACATACAAACATAGAAGGCCTCCTGAGATTTTACCGAACGTGTTTTGATGAACAATAATACAGTTTTGATTTCCCCAAACTTCTCAGAGATCCTTACATGGATTTGGAGCTAAAACACTATGGATCAAGCGGGGATAGAGTTTAGCTCATCAACTTTGATTAATTTTGTATCTGTTTCGGTTTGTGGCATCCTCAGAGCTGTGATGTGTATAAGTGTATGAGAGCAGTGCATCATCAGCATAGAGGCGGAGTGAAGATCTGAGTAGCAGCTCCTACAGTCACAATAACAGAGGGCCCAGGGTCGACCCTGGGGGAACTCCAGAAAAAGGATGTCATCTAAAAACATGAACATATATATAGGTTATATGTCGTTAACGGTTTTAATTAAACAGAGCGATGGCCTTTATCAAAGGAGGAGGAGCTGATCTAGAATCAGACTCCATCTATGTCTATCTATTTGATTTCTACATAGGGAAAATTGCACAGATTTTGCACGACCTGAAGCATGTTTTTTTTTTTGTGAATCAATTTTGATTTTAACATCTTCACTGCTTCTTGTTGTTTTTTCTTTTTTTAAGGATAATCTGAGACAGAAGCAGCAGCTTGTGTGTGTGTGTCCCAGTGCGTCGACTGTCAGGCTCGCAGCCTGATGACACAGAACTTGACTCTTAATGCACCAACCAAGACAGCGATTATCACCTCTGTAATCCTGCAGTTCATTAGTCCCCCCCACCCTCCCCCAATAATTAAGTTGTAGAAGTGCTGGGCTCCGGGGATCCTCCTCCTCCACCCCCCCCCCTCCTTCTCCTCCTCCTCCTCCTCCTCCTCCTCCTCCTCCACCTCCTCCTCACTAATGCACACATTATCACTCAGCCTCTGATGGGTTTTAAAGAGGTGAGAGGAGGATCTGGATCTGAGGGTCCGAGCAGACGCTCAAAATTAATACAAGTCTGAGTCACGCGTTGTTTAATATTTCTCCCCTTCAAAGGTTTCTGCCAATGTGTGTGTGTGTGTGTTAAATACTCTAAACAATTATTATTATTATTGTTATTATTACATATTATTATTATTTATCACCTTTTTCTCTGCATGCATGCTCGTCGGGGCCATGAGGGCAGCTGCAGAGAGAGGAAGAGGCTGGTTTCCCCTCGGTGAGGTTCATGTCTGGACCCCGGAGCAGCACACACACACACACACACACACACACACACACACACACACACACACACACACACGCATACGGTGGAATCTGTAAACATGATGTGAGCAGTGGACTGCGCGGCTGCCTCTCAGGACGCAGCTTCATGCATTATGCAGGCGCAGAGTTTGACCGCTGGCCTGCAGCTGATTGGTCGTCTCGGGGTCGGGGGGAAGGCGGGCAGGCGTTTGTCGGGGGGTGGGGGGGGGGGATGAACTGTCCATCTATAGAAGCCTGGATGACTGACTGACTGGACCCCCCAACCCCCAACACACACACACATACACACACACAGTGAGATCGATGCAGGTGGACTGAGCTCCTGCAGCACTCACCGACTCTGTTTCACTTTCTTTGTTCACCTGAAGATGAAGATGAGCGTAAAGATGCGCAGGAAGGGGAAGAGATGAAGATGAGGGCGAATGTGCTCGTGAAGGCGAAGAGATGAAGATGAGGATGAGGATGTTGTCATGAAAATGAGGTTGAAGATAATGAGGTGTAGACGAGCATGAACGTGAAGAAGAGTAAATGATGGTTATGTGATGAAGGAGGGATGACGATGTGGATGAAGATGAAGACAAGAATGATGATGAATATGAGCATTATCACTAAATGTGATGTTATAATCATTCAAAGTTTCACTCTGTTTACCACTGAGTTGTTTTATTGATTCATAAACTCTCTGAGTTGTGTTGATGTGCACAGCAACCTGCAGCCTCATTTTAGCCACAAAATTGTTACATTTTTTTATTTTTCCCCAGTTTGACACAGTAAATGTTACATTAGTGTCAATAGTTGACTGACTTTGATTTACAGGACCAGTGTATGAGAGTCAGAGACCTCCTATGGTGAGGTTGCAGACTGCAACCTCACAGGAAAGGAAAGGAAAGGAAAGGAAAGGAAAGGAAAGGAAAGGAAAGGAAAGGAAAGGAAAGGAAAGGAAAGGAAAGGAAAGGAAAGGAAAGGAAAGGAAAGGAAAGGAAAGGAAAGGGAAGGATTCCTGTTGGGACAAGGTGCCATTACACTCCAAATGGAGCTTTAAGACTCTGAAAACCTTTTCATTTTGCAAGAGGAAATACTTGGCACACAATAATTATCAATATTTGATGGGTTTCCTGTCTTTCCTTACCCACTGGGAAAGTTTGAAAGGATTGATTCATTTGGCAAATACGTTTTCTGATCAGTAATTGTTCTGATCAGTGATTCAGTCTGGCTCTGAGAGGGAGACTGACACTGTACATGTGTGTGTGTGTGTGTGTGTGAAGGTCTAACCTTCATCTCCACATTTAACACACTCTCATCCTAGCTGCATCTGCTTTGCTTTGAAATCGGCGCTGAGGTTCAGAGGCCAACTCTAACATTTCGCAGCCTTTTTTCCGTCATTAACGGCGACGAGTTCAATGATTTATTCACACGACGAAGGCTCTTCTATCCCGAGGTCTTCGTCACCGCCGCTAATGTCAGATTACACTCCTCGCTATTCTGCTCCTGATAAATGACTGAGACAGGCAGTAAAAAATAGATCAAAACCACTGGGAGGAGAAGGAGGAGGAGGAGAAGGAGGAGGAGGAGGAAGGAGCAGAGAGGCCGTTAAATCATTTCCCGACGCCTGACAGGCCTCGGAAAATGCCGCCATTATTCCTGTGCCGCGGCTAATCAAAGCTTCCAGAGTGATTAGAGAGCGGCTCCACCTTCCTCCACCCTCCTCCACCTTAACAAGCCATTATCACTGTGCTGAGCCCGCACCTCCACCTCCTCGCTGAAATATGGAGCGCTTCACCCCCCGCCCTGGATCACCGCGTTATTCCACCTTAAATATGTAATTAAGGAATTTTCTCCCACAGCTTAGAACAAAGAGCCAGGAGGTGTGTGTGTGTGTGTGTGCGTGTGTGTGTGTGTGTGTGTGTGTGTAGAGTAGAGAGTGTGAAGAAGGACCAGGTTCCCTGTAATAAATGGACCCTATTGAAAAGTTTATTTTCTGTTCAGAATACAAACAAACATTTTTAGTCAATGGAACAAATCATTTCAATCTATACAATTACAATACATTTTACATCTAAATAAGTAAAACTTACACTATGTGTAAAATGGTGTGTGTCACAGTGTAATGTAAAAATACTGATTAGAAACGACACATTATGGAGTTAAATTACACAAAGATAGCAAAATTCTTAAAGTTTTAAGATTTTTTTTATAGAAAAATAAATTGATCTTTATCTGAGTTTTTCTACAATTTAAACAAACTGAGAGACACTTGAGATAATCATCTAAAAAAAATCACTTTCTTTTTTTTAATATGATCAGAACTGTATTACAACATATACAATAAAACATTAGAATAGTCCAAATGTCTATCTGTGTCTTGAAGTTTTGTTTTTTTCCAAATATGCAGATACAAATTAATAGCTTTTGTGATAAACTGAATAGAAAAACATGATTTTGAACAATTTTCAAGTCAAAACTTTTTTTATATCAAGGTCAAAATCTTGACTTTTCTTTTGTCCACGCAACACGTTCCTCCCTTAAAACCAAGGGCCAGGTGGGAGAAAGTGTTAAATCTTTCAATTCCACTTGACATCGAAAATATCTCCACGCCGAGACAAAACCAGCAGTCGGTCGGACTCGCGGGTCACAAGCTGCAGGCTGCAGAAGTGAGTTAGCGGCCTGGCCTTTGACCCCCGCACATTAAATCAGTCAGACGAGGAGAAACCGGAGACCTGGTCGGCTTCCTGCTCTTTGATACATGACAGCGTCTGCTTGTCAGGTTACAGTGAGTCTGTTCTGAAACACACTGTCTCTCATTCTCTCTCTACCACTCTCTCTCTCTCACACACACACACACACACACACACACGTAGGTGAGAGCATCGAGGTGTTTGTTGTCTTCAAGCTGTCGTCGCCCTGACGGCGTTGCCATGGCGCCCAGCATCACAACAACAGGTGTCACGGAGTCTCTCGTCTGTTGAACAGGTGTGAACAGGTGTGAACAGGTGTGAGGAGGCTCCGCCCACTCTCACCTGTTCTCTGCCGGTGGGAAAGCAGAGCGACCGTGATTTCCATGCAGCTTTGGTACCGTTGATTGATGTCTTTTGTTTTTTTTTTTTTCTTTTTGAACAAATGTCAACTTGATTTTTCTTTTCCTCCGTCAGCTTCGCTTTCACCTCAATCGATCGACCCGTATCGATCGGCCCGAAGCTGCTGCTTCATTCTTCCATCGACAGCAACAAATAAACATATCGATCTGAGATCAGACCCCGTCCTGCTCCCAGATTAATGTTCCCAGGTACTGGGAGTGTAGTGACAGGTGACGTGTCGAGGAAAAAAGGAACAGCGCCATTCATGATCGATTACATTTCATTCTGATTCACCACACAACATTTCATCTCTGATGATGTCTGCATTGTTAGGAGGACACAAAAATAAGGTTTCATTCTGCAGTGAGAGAAAACAACCAGGCTTTGTGGATCACCAAGATGATGATCCACCCTCAAGACGACTGGATCACATTTACACAGGTTTACATGCTCCCTATTTGTGCATTTTTTGTATCCTGTGGCAAGTTACAGTTTTAAAGAATGAAACAGAAAAATATTACAGGTTGAAAAGTAAAGCAAAGAAAAATAATGTGAAAATACATAGAAGACAAAATCGATGAATTTCTTCTGCACACCTAACGTGTCAAACAGCTTTGGTGCTCCTTTGATTCGCTAACTAGCGCCACCTTCAGGTTGATATTGTAATGCGGCTCACACTGGCTTTGTTTACATGTTTCCTGCTCGTTGGCAAACGTTAGCATGCAAACACACAAAACTAAAACGTGGACAAGAACGAAGCTTTTTTTGCTAGTGAGTTAGCTTAGCATTTAGCTACAAGTAGCTTCATAGTAGTTTCATAGCACGGCTAGCAAAGCTGCAGCTTCCGGGTCATCACGTGGATCAAATCCTTGTGTCACTTCACAGGAAATTTAAAGCTCTCGATCACTTCGTCATCATGGCCCAAGACAGAAATACTCAGAAACGGACTCAGGAAGTGCAGGAAGTTATCTTTCTCTCTGCAGACGGACTAAAGGGAGATTCCTCATCATTGGGAGGAAAGAGACATCGAGTCATTCAACGTTAACACCCTGCAGAGGGCGCTACAGCAGGACACAGTGACGAGCTGTGTGTGTGTGTGTGTGTGTGTGTGTGTGTGTGTGTGTGTGTGTGTGTGTGTGTGTGTGTGTGTGTGTGTGTGTGTGTGTGTGTGTGGAGCTGTTCAGTCGACATGGGTAACAAGACTCACAGCAGAGATCTTTAGTGCTGAGTATTGATCACTGATGATGTCTCTGATTTAACTGATACTGCTGAGCACTGTCAGTGACACTGGTTTAACTGGTTAAACTGGTGAGTGAAAGCATTATAAACACGTATCATGCTCGCTCCTGTGATGTCACCAGGTAATTATAGTGAGTGTAGGTGAGGCTAAGACTGAAGAATGATTCATGGTAGTAAGAAATGTAATGATAACAAAATAAATCAAAACACTTTCAAAGTAATCATAATGAATCATAAAAAACCCCAAAATATTCAGTGTTCAATATTTAGCACAATTGTCCTGATTATTGGTAATTTTGGTTTAACTACCTAACCAAAAAGTTATATATACATGTTAAACACGTTGTAAAAGTCTCTGACATTTCACTCTCATATTAACCGTTTTACTCTAGCTGTGTGCAATCAAATGCTTTAATCTGTTTTACATTTCTTGTTTAGTAAACAATGTTTATATTCAATTTTTATAAATATTTGACCAACATCCCTGTGATGGACTGGCAACCTGTCCATGGTTGCCAGTTTTTCACCTTATGTGAGCTGGAGAGGGACACCAGTGGGTATGAAGCAGGTATGAAGATGAATGAATGAATGAATGAATGAATGAATGAATGAATGAATGAATGAATGAAAAACATTTAACAAAATGTTTGAGCTTGAGGGGATAAAATGAATAGAAAAACAAGAACAGTCAGTAACTTGAATAGTAGCAGACATCGTACTATAGAAACTAGTCTAGATTAGTAATGACATTCTGTCATTTCATTGTGTTTTATTTTGGAATAACATATGTCCTCCCACTTCTTTTCATTTATTGAAATTCATATTTAACAAAGCTTTTCATGCTTGAGGGTTTAGGTCTGACATCTACATTGAAAAAAAAACACAATACATGCAGACATATATGGAGACATCATGCTAAGATTGACAGATCATTAGTTTATGTGTTTGTAGTTGTAGTACTTTTTCAGTGACGCACACATTTTCAAGTCATTGTTATAATTCCTCCATAAGTCGACTTTTCTCGACTCTAATTAAAGGAATATCTGATACTAGATAGGCAGTAATCTTACTATGTTATTCGGGCAGTTTTGAAAGCTTAAATCTGAGTGGTATTAGTTGATGAATATTCTGTTAAAAGTAGTAAAAAAAGCTATGACAAAGACACACGTGTGTGGTGAAAGATTCTAAAGAAGAAGAAGAAGAAGAAGAATCGATCTGCGCCTGGAAGCGGAGTCGTCCTCAAGACGATCAGAGACGACGCAGCTTCGCTTCAGCTACTTCGACCGACACGGTGGAGTCCCCATGGGTGGAGGCCGGAGTGAGGAGGAGTGAGGAGGAGGAGGAGGAGGAGGAGAAAGAGGAGGAGGAGGAGGCAGCCTTGGAGCTGCTGCTGATTTATTTATCACCAGCTCACGTGCCATCCTTCCTCCTCCTCCTCCTCCTCCTCTTTGTCTTCCTCAGCGTCTTGGGGAAAATCAGAGTGATGGATGTATGGAAATGATGATGATGATGATGATGATGATGATGAGTAACAACAACAGTTTGGTTGACCTTCATCAGCTGTGTTGACCTTCATCGTGTATCTTGACCTTTGACCTTCCATTGTCTCTTCACTGGTTTTACTTGTCGGGGAATGAAATGAAAGAAATCTGCGAGTTTCGAATCGTATTTCTCTTAATATTATTTCACTGCTAGTCGATGTTTTTACTTTTGGCTGAGACTGATGTTCTGTTATTACAGCTACAATCATGTGTTTTAACAGCTGGAGTGATTGATTATTGATTGATTGGTTTCATTTTTACAAGTGGCAGTGATGTTTTTTTAAAGAGACCGCACCAGAAACGCTGATCGTTTGCAGCAAAAGTGCGGTATGGAAGTCGAATAAACAGATAAATACATTATTTAATTCATACTGGAAGTAATTAGGTAAACACATGGATGATGTGGTGGTTTCTGCCTCTCAGTGAGAAGGTCCCTGGTCTGAGTGCGATGTTAGGCTGAGGGCCTGGGTGGAGTTTACACGATCTCCCCGTGTTTTTGCGGGTTTTCTCCGGGTTTCCAGTTTCATCCCATCGTCCAAAAACATGCATGTTTAGGTCGATCGGAGACTCTGAATTGCCCCTAGACGTGAGAGTGAGAGTGAATGGTGTGTGTGTGTGTGTGTGTGTGTCCTCACTCACTGCAGATGTAAATACCAGCAAATCCCTATGACACAAGTGTGTATAAAGTGGTTAAGATAATGGATGGTGTGGAAAATACTGAAAATAAAACCTTGTAAAATGTATTAAGCTGAATACACAAATAATAGCACAAAATACAGAATGACTGATAGATCCGGCCGTGATTTCATATTTGTTACAATAACAATTGTGATTTATTATCATGCTATTGCGTACAGTGAATTAGGTATCTATTATGATGTTAATGAGCGAGCTGGCTATTTCATATCGATTCCAGTCTCGCTATGCTAAGCTACAGCAACCCTGGGTTGTGCCTGTCAGGCTGAGCTGTTGCTTTCTATTGGTGGGGAATAGAGAAAGTAAAGCTGGAATCAATCAGTGAAAAAACATGTTTAAAGGGTCCATTAAAAAGGCAGATTGTTGTAATAGTGTGAGAAAACTGTTACGGGGTTAATTCAGATGTTTCTGTTCCCCTGAAGATATTTTGTTTTCCTGAAGAGAGAAACATGTTTGTAGCCAAAATCGTGAAGTTTTTTATGACTTTGTCCTGGACCTGTCAAGCTGTTTCATAATGTAAACAGGAAGTCGTCTAATTGGATCTGACAAATTATCTCCGTGATGGATTTCATCATGAAGCAAAGAGAAAAAAAGATTCATTTCTGACAGAAAACAGACGTCGCGGCTTTTTATTAATTGTCTCCTTCTAATTTAAGTGAGCAGGCTGTCATTAAAGCGCTGAGACGCTCGTCCTGTTCGAGTTTCTTCCACGACACAATTTATCTTTTTGGCTGCTTTAAGCCTCCAATTTGTAATGAGTTATTGGGCTGTTCCCCAATATTCCCCTGTGATGGAGCAGGAAGTGCTCGGGACATGATTTATAGATGTTAATTGTGGTGTTCAAAAATTCACAATGGAGTACAGGAGGAGAAAAAAAGACAAGGAGGAGGAGGAGGAGGAGGAGGAGGAGGAAGAAGAGGAGTGAGGTGCACATCTGGAGAAGTCATTTCAGCTGAAGCCAAGTTTCTGGTCCTGGGAGGGAAGTAAAAACAGAGCTGAATGTGAACTAAGCTGCACCCTGGAGAGCACAAAATATTTTCCCCTGTCAGCCCGGCCCGGGGCCCCTCAGCCCGGCCCCGGGCCCCTCAGATCCCCCAGGAGCCGACCTGAGCCGAGCCCTGGTCCACTTCAGACCCAGCTCTGCAGGAGCTCGTGTGTTCGCTGCCCAAACAAGACGAGTTTGTGTCTGATATTAAAGCAGCATCAGGCGGGACATCCATCACTGCCACTCGCAACATTTCAGGGGGGTGAGGAGGAGGAGGAGGAGGAGGAGGGGAGGTGAGGTGGGGGGGGGGCGGTGTGAGGGAGGGGTGAGGATGGGAAAACAATATGTGTCTTTTCCTGAAGTGGAGCCCACCTGCAGCTGCTGGGTCTCTGCATCGAACGCAAACCGAAGAGAGTTCATGAAAATGAGTTAAAGTGCGTCCAGAGAAGCTGATTACCCCATCACCCCCCGCCTCACCCCCACCTCACCCCCCTCACCCCCACCCGACTCCACACAGTGCACACACACACACACACACACACACAAAGAAGCTGGAGGTGATGACGGCAGCGTTTTTCAAAACCTGGTGAGAAACATTTTCAGCTCCAGTCTCAGAAAAATAAGATCCAGCTCGAGTTTCCTTGCTGAATATTCCAAGTCTCCCCGAACCCGACGCTCTGTTAACTCCTCAGTCCCTGCAACACGCAACACACGCATGTTACATACATGCAAGCGACTAATGCGGAAAACTGTGGGCGCCTGCTCCACGGATCTGTGAGGAAACTCAGCTTCAGACGATTTGTAATTTTGTTTCACACATTAGTTAAAAAAGTGTAATTGATGGCATTGAATATAAACTGTCGTGACTTAGAAACATTTCTGTACCACTACCTTAAGATTACCATTAATTTCAAGTTTGTTTAGAGAGGCATTTTCCACTTGCTTCTGGAAAGAAATGAGTTGAAATCTGATCAAGTAAATAGAAAGGTTTGATCGGCCTTATCCTAAAAATTGCTACAAACTGATGAAAGTCTCAGCTGATCTATGATCAATAACTGCCTTGTCACCGTCACTTACTAGTGAATCAGACATGTTAACAAACAGCTCAGGCACGCTGTTTCACTTGACCTACTTCTGTGGTTTCTGAGATCATGACGATAAAAAAACTGATTGAAAACATGGGGCTTTTTATTTACACAATGATGCGGGGTGAGGAGCAACTTTCCCTCCTTGCTCTTCGGGATAAAGTTCAAAATCGTTTTAATCTGCGAGGCTGAGCAAACACCTTCAATTTACATGAACTCGCACGTCTTAGCGAGTGCTGCCAGGGGACTGCTCCGCTCCAGCTGCCATTCTGGTTGCACTCAAAGGATTATGGGAAGTTTCAGGATGATAAATGTAAACGCTCCCCGCCTCCTTCCCCCTCATCCCCATGTTGTCTCTCTGCAAAAAGATGCTCCTCAAAGGTTTCTCCTTCCACTTCTTCCTCTTCTTCTTCTTCCTTTTCTAATTCTTCTTCTCCTGTCTTTTTTTTCTCTCTTTGTACCCCCTCCGACTGTGCTCCTTTATCCTGCTCAGGTTAATCTCCCCTCCGTCCTCCCCCCTCTCCCCCCTTCTCCCTCTTCTCTGCTCCCACCATGGTTGGAGTTGTGGAGCAGAACAGATGGCAGAACATGTAGCTGACCTAAAATACATCCGTCCTCTGGGACACGTCTCCAGCTCTCAATATGGCCACGCTTCCTCCTATAAGCAACGGCGAGGACCGAGCTGAGATGACCAACAGGGAAAGGAGGAGGAGGAGGAGGAGGAGGAGGAGGAGGAGGAGGAGGAGGAGGAGGAGGTGAAGCTGATCAAGATGTATTGTCGTCTGGAGGCCGAGACGAGAGAGAGAGAGAGAGAGAGAGAGACACAAAGCGAGATGGGAGCCGGAGTCCATCATGTCTCACGGAGGTTTTCCTCTCCAGGAACATGGAGGAGCACAGAGCAGGTGATCGTAGCTTCTGGCAGAGATTTATCTGCTGCCTCAGAGCTCCAGCTTCTCCTCCCGTCCACGGTCCCAGCAGGACGCACAGAGCCAGCACTGCTGTTTACGTCTCTCCGCACTGTTTATTACACATGGAGCCGACGCAGAATCGAACCTGATACGTGAGGCGGATCGGGGCCTGCGGTCCGCTGCGACCCAGGTCTCTGGAAACATCTCACGGCACGAAGGGTTAAAACCACGTCACCCATTGAAAACCACTCACAGACTCACTTCTTTATGAGATTTCTGACGTGTAATCAAACAAATTGATAGGTTTTTAACTGTCAGATTGATAAACAAATAGATTTTAACTCTAAAAGTTTCAATACTATAATTTCAATAACAGCATGTTAATCACAAGCCAGTTTTATGGTCTCAAAATGTACACCCCACCTGTAGGGATGGGGAGTGGGAAAACAGAGGAGTAGAACCATTATTTACTTTTCCATAAATTTTCCTTACTATCCAGTCGGGTCGACGTGATGGATGAGAGGTTAGCGCTGTCACCTCGTAGCTAGAAAGTCCTGGGTTGAATTCCTAGTCAGAGCGAGGTCCTGTCTGTGTGCAGTTTGCATGTTCTCCCGCACGTCTTTTCAGGTTTCAGGTTTCCTCCCACAGTCCAAAACATGCATGTTTAAGAACTGGAAACTCTCAGTTGCCTCTAGGTGTGAGTGAATGGTGTGTATGTGTGTGTGAACTAGTGTGTTCCCACACAATTGAGGTGCAAAGGTATGGATGGGTGGCCTATCCAATCCGAAGATTCGAGAGGCACCATGTGGCCTCTGGACGAGTGTGGTAAGAAGTTATTGATTGATGTTGATGTTTCAGGTCATGTGACTCCTGATAAATAGTGAAATGGTTGCCAGATTGAGCCAATCCGGGCGCAGCGTCACCTGCGTAGTTTCACCCTCTGTGTGTATTCCCAGGCTTTCAGAGCGAGCATCGTCCCGTCCCGCGGAGATTCCCCACAAACCACATCAGCGCGTTTGCGTATGAGTCAGAGAAAAGTCGACCTCGGTGACTCCACCCTGAGCCCGACCTCCGCCCGCCGCTAACTGGAAACAGGAAGCAGATAATGTCACCAAGATGTGTCGCAGACAAAGAGGAGCAGTGACGGTGCCGACGGGGACGGCCGGGAGGTCGGGAGGTTGTTGGATGTGTTCCCGTCACCTCTGTTACGAGGAGACAATCGATCACTGTGTGAATCGGTGGGACGAAGAGGTGAACGCCGTGATTTACGAGGTGGACGACGCGTCTGGCAGCAGCGGCGGCGATTATCGTCTTACGGGGAGGGATGTGGGGACATGATGCAAACTGTTTCCTCTTCAAACTGCAGGAATGTGGGAGAAGACCGATCTAATTTGTTAGCAAGTGTCTGCGGAAAAAAAAAAAAAGTCCAGTCGCCACGGATCTACATGTGGGTCAAAGATGCTTCGTACGAAGGTTATGAGTTATTGTGTTTTTCTTTCGTCTCGGTGAATTCACAGCAGAGACGCTGAACTGTTGACTGACTGCAGCCGTGACTGAGCAGAGATTATGGTTTAATTAAAAATACGTCTCGTCCCCGAAGCAGAGACACGACACCCCGAGGATTAAACAACGTGTTTGCTGCATTTGCCGTAATATTAGCTGTGAAGGTTAGCAATTAGCAGTTAGCCAGAAGAGACACATAGAGACACAGCGGTTGCTATGGAGACGGTCACGATCTGCCGCCAAACAAGCAGCACATGAAGAAGAAGAAGAAGCTTCTTTAATGAAGGAGAAATATCTTCAAAAATGAACAATCAAGTGCCTAAAACTTAATAACCTTTGGATAAGGAACCACTGATTTAACATTGTGTTGATTTTTGAAATTAATATATTTCATTTTTACTCCAAAATGGCCGACAAGTGATCAGTGATAGACAAGGTGTGCCTTGTGTCATCTTGTCTTTACCAAGGGTTGAAGGCTAGCTAGCTGAGTGGTTAAGCTAGCTATTGACACTCATATGAGGCCAACACCTAAGCTAGCTGTTTAGCTTTAGCATGAGCTTTGCTTTATTAGCATTGTTACATTCCTTCACTTGTACAGTTAGCTGAATTAGCTTAGCTACGCCGTGTGAGGAACGCTAACCAGGGAACAGGCTGAACAAAGAGGTTGCACTTCTAAGTGTGACCACTAGGCTGCGCTCACAGCACTGCGTGCCACGCGGCTCTGCCTCAGGCTTTCACGCTGTGGTTAATGGTGAAGTTAGCAGCGGCGTTTTCTCCCTGTTATAACTTCAGCAGCCTGTTAAAAGTGAAGTTTAGTGTTGTGTTAAACCCGAGGAGAACGTTCAGCGCTTCCTGTTAACTGAGAGAAAAGTGGAACAGTTAAATAAAGTTTATCGCTCCCCTGTGAGCTTTTACACAGGAATGTGGCAGAAATGACTTTATTACAGTCGTCGTCCCGCTTCGGTCTGATCAGCTCCGTCACCTGTCGGAGAGCTCGTCCTGCTGGAGGGTCTGACGGCTCTGTAAGGTGACCCCGAGGTGCACCGCTCCTCAAAACATGCAGTTTTGTATACGTGTCACTCATGTCTGCAGACTTAATGCAACTGTAAATGTAAAGCTCAACCTTCATATCTGAGCCTGGGATTGAGCCGTAGGGGGAAACAGGTGTGGGGGTTGACTGAGCAGCATCGCAGACAGTTGTGCATCTCAGTGACTGCAGATCAATACCTGTATATTTATGTTGATGTTAATACACGAGTGAGGAATCGTGGCCTCTGCCAAGTTGGCAGAGCGTCAGAGCGGCCAGGAAACCCCGTCGTTAGGCTAACACGGTCACAGTCCCGCATTTATTTTTCCAGTTGTAACTAAAGTGGCGCTCGGCTTCGATTTTACAGCAGGAAGTCAGAGTTTCCTGCTTTCTTACATTTCTGGAACGCAGCTCCAGATATTTCATGTTTGCTGGCAGCCGAGTGGAACTAATGGAGGAGTGCTGAGAACACGGTGGCACGTCCACTCGGCCTGGTCCGCCGCCAGAACCTGCCAGCTCCGTCTCTCTGGATTTCCCATTAAGATCGCCCACCGAGAAACCCGAACAACCCTCGGAACAACCTTCAGCCGCTGACAGACTGAGCGTGCTCGCACCGAGACACACCCCCCCCCGCCCCCCCCACCCTCCTCGCTGCAGGTTATTATCTCATCACTTGAAATACGAGTCAGTAGGATCCGAGCTGGGAGGGAAGCGAGGACTTAAGTCAGAGAGGAAAGAAAAACATTCGGCAGATTCACCTTGTGCGGAGGGTAATTTGCGCACCGGGGAGAAAAATTGTGAAAGTTCTGAGTGATGAGAGAGTGAGAGTGAGCATGTGGATCTGTTTAAATGTTAAAGTTTTCTGGAAACAGTGAGAATCTGATGTGTGGCATGGTTTTTTTTTTCAGCGCACACACGAAGGAACTAATCTGTCCGCAGTTCATCACCCTGCTAATGTGCACCTTGGAAGACAAATTTGCAGAGCTATGAAATACCTGAAGTAAAATTAACAAATGATGAATGCAAAGTTTTACTCCTCAGCAAAGCTGGAGATCACGACAGGCTGCTTCGATGGACAGTCTCTGACGGTTTAGCTTTTTTTCAGACCAAATGATGAAAAAGGAGCAGAGTTAACACGCTCGTTTATTCCTCCTCACGTTGTTTGGCAGTGGCAAAAAAAAACCTGATTTATCTCAATGAAACACAATCTGACTTCATGTCGCCGCTGCCCTGCCAGGAAACATGATCCAAAACCTAAAGATTTAACTTAAATTGTGACAGATTTCATTTATTAATCTTTCCCTTTTTTATTGGCAGCAATAAACTCCCATGCAACTGTTTCCATATGATTGTTTCCACACAAGCGTTTCCATATGAATGACGCCGTACGAGGGTTCCCGCTCCGAACGTTTTCCACACGCATGTTTGCGCACTCTGCCCCGCTCTCAAGATTTGTGAAAATTGTTGTAATTGTCCCTAATTCCGCTGTAATAACAGGAAGCTGAGAGCGTGTGGGTGGCTGGAGGGGATTAGTGTCGCGTGGACGCCCAGGAGGAGAGGGTGCCAGCTCAGAGCGCCCTCCTCCTCCTCCTCCTCCTCCTCCTCCTGAGTGGAGAGCTCCGCACAGCTCTCACTTGATTTACAGCCCAAGCAGCAGGGTTCACGGTGGACTCAAGCCAGCGACAAGCCCCCTTTTAACACCAGCTTTGTATTCTAATGACCCCCTAAACTGCGCACCAATCCATTTTCTGTCCATTAGCAGCGAGTCGCCGCCGCCGCCACCGCCGCCGCTGCAGCTAATATTCTTTAATTCACTCCACAAAGGGGGAGATTGTCCGGGGCCTCGCTGCACTTAATGCCTGCAATTACATCAGGTTACACATCCTGAAGTGACCCCGAGGGACGCCAGAGACCCCCCCCCACCACCACCTCACCCCCCACTACCAGCACCACCACCAGCACCACCCTCCTAATCTTCTCTCAACCCACCCAAACACCTGATAGCTGCTTCTGGCCGAGCCGCCACCCAGCCCCTCCCCCCCTCCCCCCCCACCACCCCCCCAGCACTGATGCACCTCATGGCGTCCCACAATCCATCTCTGTGAGTCTGAGCTTGGCTTCGCCCAGGCCCGGGCCGCTGTCGCTCCTTTTCATTAAGAAATAAAAGCTGCTGGAATGTGACTGGACGAGCAGATGGACGGAGGAAAGCTGCAGTCAATTAGAAGCAGCACAATCCAGGTTTTGTACCGGGGACGGAGGAAGAAAAAGGCTCTGAGTGTTGTTTTATGGCAGTTATTTATTGCCTTATAACTCAGAAATCAAATTAGTTCATATTGAGGAGGCTGAGCTCCAGTCTGAGGTGATTGATTTCCCTTTGCGGCGTCGAGTTGATACGAGCGAGCCAGGGCCAAAGAAAACAAGAGCCGAGTCCTGTCCGGCGGAGGAGGAAGAGGAGGAGGAGGAGGAGGAGGAGGAGGGTGGGAGAGGTATTCACGTCCTTAACTTCAGTAACAGTATTTAGTACCACGGTGTGAAAACATTCCTGCATTAGAAAAAAAAAATGGTAGAAAACGTGCGGACGTCCTCCGAGAAGCAGCAGCTGGGGCCAATGACATCTTCATCTTCATCACCGGCCTTCGTCCGGAGCCTTTATGGGGCCAGGTGGATACACCTCCACCCCCCTACGCCCTCCTCCCCCCTCCACCCCCAGCACTCCCCAGAGACCCCGGGCCGGGCTGTAAGAATGGGCCCCCTGCTGCCAGTTTGAGCGTCGCAGACCCCGGGACTGGCCCGCGTCGAGCCAATTAGACAAAGAGAATAAAAACGTGCGCGGGAATGATCGTAAATTACGGCCGTGTCAGCCGGCGAGGTTTCACTCCAGCTTTTATTTCCCCATTTTTAGACGTCTGTCGAGTTTAAATTGGTCCGAGCGAGCGAAGCCTCGACAGCAGAAATCAGCTGGAGCCACAAATCAAAACGTAGGTGACTGCGCAGTGACCTCCTAGCCCGATGCAACGCTGCTATTATGAAGATCTAAATACCCGGTATCTGGAACTACTAGAATAACGTAGCATATGTCTGAGGCTAATAGGTGAATCTGGAGCCTGATGCTAATATCTAACTGGATGTTTCGACTGGGAACTGGCAGCGGCAGCAGCTCTCTCTGTCCAGCGTCTGTCATCGGGATCAATGAACAACAGAGCACATGTTCTTTATTGATCATCTATTATTTCATCATTTCCTAACTTCCTTTTTTTTTGTAAACATCTTCCTCTGTTTGTCTGCAGCTCCCTCGTCACACTCATCTTCACTTACATCTGTCCATCCGTCTTTTTGTTTTTACCCACACAACGGGTGTCGTGGGGGTCTGATCCGGAGCTCGCACAGGTCGAAGGCAGGGAATAAAACCCCGGGCAGGTCTCAAATCCATCACAGCACACACACACACACACCCCACTGACTCTTACACACACACCTAGGGGCAATTTAGAGTCTCCAATCAGCCATAACATGCATGTTTTTGGACTGTGGGAGAAAAACAGACACACACAGAAAAGCCCCTCTGTCTGACCGGGATTTGAACCGGGAACCTTCGTCCCCAGGCTGAGACGGTGCCAGTCACCAATCTTTATGACGAGCTGGGCATATGTTTCTCCCTCCTCTTTTCTTCTGTCTTTTCTGGAGTGTTTGATCAAAGAGAGAGAGAGATGAGTACGTACTGTAGGTACGAGTGCCTCGAAAGCGGTACGGTAGTGAGGCGGTGATTAGCGGGACATGAGAGGAAGAGTAGGAGCGGAGCGCAGGGATCAGACTCTGTCCGACACCTCCACCTACATCCTGTGCCCCCCCTGCCCCCCCTCAAACCTCCACCCCCCCCCCTCCCTCCTCCACCAGCCTCAACAGATGTTAAGATCATTACGAAACACGGCCAACAATAAAAAAAAAGAGCCAGTGTGAGTTTTCCAGAGTGCAAACAAAAGAATGTTTTAATGGCACTGCTTTAAGAGGAGAAATGTTGGACTGCTGCAGAAATTCAATTACAGCGTGATTGAGTGTTGACATTTCTGAGGCCGTAAGACAGGAAATTCATTAAACGCAGCGGAGCAGCCTGGGAGGGAAACTCCAGCCGCTGTAAAAGAATCCGCCCGTCCGAGGTGATTATGGAACGGATCGTTGCTCGGGTCAGGCCGCCGCGCTCCGCTCAGCCAATCCTGGATATTTAGAGGCTCAGAACCGCCATGCTCGCTGTATTGATTGAAATAATCCACCTGGGACCCGGACTCACATGTGCACTGTGGGAGGAGGGTGGAGGAGGGGAAGGAGGAGGGGAAGGGAGGGGGGGTGGAGGTGGGAGCACGTCAGGAATAATGCGAGGCATTGATTCTGACATGTAGCTATTGTAATGAGCTAATCTGGGAACCAAGTCGAGAAACGCAGCAGAACAAGAACAAGGGAAACATTTGTGAGCAATTTACGACGGCGGCTAATCGTCGGTCACTCCAGCGAGGTGGACGCCCACAGGCCGGCGCCGCTCCTCTTCTTCTTCCTCTTCTTCCTCTCCTTCTTCTTTCATGCAGAGTATGAGGAAGAGAGGGGTCCTCTCCTCCTCCTCTCTCTGCCTCAGCTGTTTGACCTCGGGGTCCCGACCCCCGGGCACGTGTTCCCGTTCCTACCGTCTGATCCGTGTCGTCCCGTCGGCCGTCTCGGGCTGTGAAAGCCTGAGCGTTCGCTGCGGAGCTCGCAGGCTGTCAGGCTGCAGACGTGTCAGGACCTCGCTGTAACACAGTGGGCGATGTGATCACGACTCCGGTCTTTGTGTGTCAGGAGGAGAAAATCAACTTTGACTCAGTTGTTTTTAAGCAGATAAACAGCGATTTCTGCAGCTCAGATGTTGGTCCTGACCTCTCTTTAGTCCTCAGGTTTGTTTAATATAAACAATGAAAATAGCTAATAATGTGTTGTCCAGGTACAGCAAATGTTGTGAGTACTATGAGTGGTGTAAACACACAAAAAAAATCTGAACTCTGTCTTCTAAATCTCAGAGAAGAGAAATAAAAATGATTTATTTACTGTTATCAATTTTTAATTTGAAAAGAGAAACGTCTTAATTTCAGTCATTCCAGAACTAATCTGAGAAAAAAAGAAATCTAATCCTTTTTGTCTCAAAGTCCCCGGGAGTTTCAAGACTCACATTACACACTCACGCACACACACACACACATGCATACACACACGCACACACACACAGACAGATACACACATGCACAGGGGACACACATAACAAAAATGACTAAATTTATGGGATAAAAAGGGACAAAGAAAAAACAGAAAAATAGAATGAGAATAGAGTGAGAAAACAGTGGAGCAAGAAACTAAAATAGGATTTTCCAAAAAGACGATTAAAAAAATATCAACAGATATATCATTTATCATATGTATGTGTATAATAGATGTGTATACAAATACAGATATTTTACACACACACACACATGGGTATAGCACCAAAACCATCAATACAAATGCAATTTTTTCAACACATATTTTTACTCTTGTACTTTTTTTTTCTATTTCATTTGCATTATTGCTATATTTTGTCATTTTTTTCTATCATTTCTGCTTCTATCTGAACTTTCTACTGCGACAATGCGCCGAGCTTCTCGTCTTATCTTTTCTCGGTTATGGGTTAGCTCTTTCACAGATATTTTCAGATAAAACAAAAATTAAGATTTCTCTTTGACGTCTTCAATTATCTAATAAATTAAATAAAAACGTTCTCAGCACCTCACACGAGGACGCATGCGATCGGACGGCGTGCGAGCCGGCCTCGTGTCATCGTGTCGTGCGTCATCTCGTCTCCGCGCTCAGACTCAGACTCGGCGAGCGAGGAGCGTGTTGTTGTGGTTCCTGGCTGCTCTGCAGGTGCTGAACGGTTAACACCTGAGTCTTCACAAAGCCTCCGAGTCCCGCAGCATCTCCAGGTGATTAAAAACAGGCCTATTTCTAAATAAAAGATGCTCTCGCTCAGTTCTGATCGCTTCCAGCTCAGAGAGGTCAGACTCCCAGCCCGGATTCGCTCGCAACTTTGAGGCAAAACAACACAAAAAAAAAAAAAAGTGGAGAGAAGCAGGGAGAGCTAGAAATCCTCAACAAAGTGTAAATAACATTTTCTACCTGAGAGCGTCTTCACTGGGGTTAAAACAAATCCCTGAAAACAGGAGCATCCCGGGGTAATGAAGCAGCTCATGAATATTCTGTGTGGGGCTTCTCAACAAGTCCACTTTTTCTTATTTTCTAATTGATGGAAAGTTCAGACAATTATTTATTTATCGCTGCTATTCCTCGGCGTTCCCTCCGAGGCTGATAAAAAATAAGAGCAAGGGTGTGTTGTGAGAGGAGGAGCCGGGCGGCCGACAAACCCTAAGACCTTGTAAAGATCGCTCCTAACAGATTTTCTACCGAGGATTTGTGAACTCCATCTCGCCTAATCACAATGGAGCCTATTAGTGCTTGACATTTTTATCCGGCAGCCAAAGACTTCACATCTCGGCTGCGGCGGGGGCTAACAGCGGCGGACAGCTCGGTGCGGCAGCCGGGGGGGCCGGGGCCGGCCGGCGCTCCTCCTGGGCCCACCTGCAATCCAATACCTGAGCCCCAGCGCCCCGGACGCATTGATTTCTTGTCAGCCGCAGAAGTTTTCAGCCCGGGCTGAGGGCGAGGATGGGGGTGGGGGTGGAGGGAGGAGGAGAGGAGGGGAGGAAGGTGGGGAGGGGGGGGCCGGGGGTAGGCAGCGCTGGGATAAGGGGTGAGAGAAATCTTAATTAAGAGAGGGGGATTTACTCGACCTGGCTGCAGCTTCTTTGGGGATCCGGTCAATGAATCATAGGAAAGGAGGGAGAAGAAGAAGAAGAAGAAGAAGAAGAAGAAGAGCAGCGTGTTTTCAGCCGAAGCCGGAGATTAGAGAGAGTGACAGGCCGAACGCGCCGCCATGTCGACCTGCCTCCTCGCTGTCGATTTCTTCCCGTCTTTACGAGGGGTGAAGGTGGGGCCTCGGGCACATTTGCACTGTTGAACTCATTACGGAGCATTACCCGCTAAGAAAACACTTCGCCGCTCTAATTGCCCAATTTAGGACTGCAGGTGGTCGCAGCAGCCGGCAGTCACTCACACCTTTTTACGGGTCCTCCCCGGCGCTCGCCTCGCCGCCGACCCCGCCGCCGTAATAACAAACACATGATGCAGAGTCAGAGTCAGAGTCAGAGTCAGGCAGGACGAGGCTCTCAGCTGCTCCCAGTCTTTAGACGAACCAGGTCGGAGCCTCGCAGCTGATTCACGGCCGCTTAATCACTTTCCTGCGCGTCCCGAAACACGACACCAAACACCCTGTGTTTCTGAGGGGAGGGAGGAGGGAGGAGGGAGGGAGGGGGAGGGGACGTAATAAACCGTCCTGCTGGGACAGTATAACGGACACAGGGATGCTGGCGGGGGCCTCGTAGAGTCCGACACCTCTTCACAGCTCCTCTCCGGTCCCCGGGCCTGGCAGCGCCTCGGGCAGGTGAAACTTCACCGTGTCTGACCTTTTACTAGTTCTGTTACGCCCGCGTGTCTCCCCGCTGGCTCTGCTCGTCCTCGACGCCCCGCTCGGCCTTCACTCAAAAAAAACAAACTAGTGGGAAATTAAGGCTGAGCCGAGGATCAGCTGCTTCGCTTCAAAACAGGGAGAAAAAATAAAAAGTTCAGGTCAACACACAGAGAGACACACGCAGACACAAAGTTCATTCAGGAATTTTATCATCAAATAAGACAGTGTGTGTGGTCACATTAGCAGAAAAAAAGAAAAAAGAAAAGCACATCGTGTCCTTCAGACAGCAAAAACACACCAATATTACAGTTTTTTATTATCACTATCGAGATAAGTACGTACACTGCAAAAAAAAGCAAGATAAAAACACTAAATCTGGGGAAAAAGTGCTCAAAATAAGTGAAATGAACAGATAATTTCACTTGACAAGATTCCCTGAAATATGATTATTGTTGCTTGATATAAGATTATAATGTAAAGTTGAACACTTTAAATAAGTTTTTTATCTCGGAAGAACTAAATAATTTGCAGTGTAGTGTATGTTATCTATTTGTGTACAGTAATATTTGTATATACATCATGTTTTATACTTTTTATGTTACGTACATTATGTCTCGTGAATGTCCTACAAAAAGCTTCGTGTGTTGGTTTTTCGTATGTTAGGTTTCATAGGTTACGTTTTGTGGCTCTGTGTCAAGCCTTATTTCATTCTAGAGACAGCTCATTTATTTCTTTCTTTTTCGTTCGAGGAAAAAATGAACATTTCTCTGTAAGATGAAGAGGAACTGGTCGTGTTATTGGCCCTGAAGGCCTCGTCGCAGCATCTCTGGGTAACAGTAAAAACTGCAGTGGGTAGAGGTCCCCCTGGATCCACTTTGTTGCTGGTATCAGAGACCAGGATCGGGGCCAGGCCAGGTCCAGATGAATGGCTGCTCTGTGTTCACCAGCGTTGGGTGCGTTCAGGTCCACTGCTCTTTGGATCGGGTCTAATGATCCTTGGGTCCCATTCAGATCAGCTCCAGAGCGCTGGACCAGGGGCCGGACTCCGGTGGAGGGTGTTTTAAAGGCGGCGTTTCCACCCTGCAGTCGCATACAGACCTGAGTGTGTGTTTGAGTCTCTGCGGTGGAAACCACATACCACCAGAGACACAATTAGCCTGTCGAGCTAAAGGGCCGCTCAGCCCGCAGCTCAGGCCTTTAATCCAGCAGGTCCATGATGTCACTTCCTGCTTGAGGAGGTGTGTGTGTGTGTGTGAACTCTGCGAGGAGAGGAACAGGAAGTTGGCTCCGATTGGTGTCGCGCTGAATGAAAACAGGAACGGACGCGTGCGTTCAGATCTCAGGTCAGCTCGAACACGGTTTTTCGGTTTCAGATGTCTGTTTTCATCCCGCGTCAAACCCTCGGCCGTTCAGATGTCGAGAGCGATGAAAGAGGCAGGCACTCGTGGTGCTGATCCTACGTAGCAACCATGTGTTATTCCACACAACAGCTGTTAACAAGACTCGTTATCGATCTGGTCACAGAGTCGCCTACACACACACCGAGACTAAGAGACACAATATTTAGACGAAAAGGAAGGAAGAAATCCACGTGGGACGTTTGACCAGTTTACAAGAGGAGACAATGAGTGAAGGGGGTTTTCATCAACCGAATTTCACAGACTTTCCTCCGGCCCAACAACTCGCTGAACCCTGGGAGCCTTCGGAGGAGCTTGGGGCTGATTTGCTGCCACCTTAAATGACTCAGAGCAGGTCTCTCTCTCTCTGGAGGACAGAGACCTGGTCTCGCTGAGGATGACGAGGATGCAGGAAGATGTAAAACGGTGTTAACATTTTCCAAGTGTAATAAAGACCAAGATGTTTTTCGTATCTGGGCCAAATCAAACCTGGTGGCGGAGCAGCGTTGGCCCGCTGTAAACCAGGCCACAACAGATGCTTTAAATCTGAAACCACAGTAAAGACACGTAAAAACGATGAGAGGGGGAAAATAAACTCACCTCCGGGAGCGCAGCTCGGAACAGAAGATGGCGTCAGGTAGGGCTGTAAATCCTACAGGTGTGTGGACAGGTGAGGTCAGTGTTTATCGTCGGACGGACGCCGAAACCCGATCCACCTGCAGAGAGGACGACGCTCCGGCTCGGATCCACGCCGGCTCAGGTGGACCCAGATTTACGGCCGTGGGCCCGCGACGCGTCGTCCATTAAAAGCCTGTGAAGGTTGTGAGAGCTACAGTACGACACGCAGCAGCAGATTTATGAAAGGAAATAGCTGCACTGTGCTTTTTCTGTTTTATTACATTTTCCAGGGGAAAGTGTCACGTTCCAGCGCTCGGTGGGAACTGGACACAGGAAGCGGGACGAGGAGCCGATGACAACATCTGGAAGTGATTTCAGAGACATGGAGTGAAAAATGAAAAGTGAAGGAGGGCATTTTACTTCTGTTCAGACCAATAAATTCATCTGTACCAGAGGGTCATGGCCTCCCATCAGCCCCCATGTGGCGCTGGGAGTAACTAAGTACTTGTACTCAACTACTCTGTGCTGCATTTTTCTGCTGCTTCCGCCCTTTGCTCTACACGGATATAAAGTCTCCAGGCTCTCTGCAGATAGTTAGACAAGGCAGAACTAAATAAATCATGATATATATACATATCAGATACATATATACATATCAGAAAGTTGTAATTATCCTATCGAAATCAATTAAAAACAGAGAAACAAGCCTGTTAAGAGCAGGAGGACTTTGCTTTTGTTCTTTTTCTCAATTAGCATTAGCATTAGCACATGTACTTAATGATGTACTAATTCCTATCCTAAAAGAAAATTGAGATGAGAGAAACTGTATTATAATTATCAGTGTTTCTTGTCGAGTGTCTGGTTTTAAACCTTTCAAGTGAATTCAGGTGGAAAATGTTGGATCATCGTTTCGTTTCTCCACTTGATCGTTCACTTAAAATATTAATATTATTATTTCATGGTTTTGAGTGACTGAGTTGTGCTGGACACACTAAATATTTCTGATGTTTCTGATCTGAAAAATAATTAGAAAAAACATGAAAGTCGTTAAAAATCCATTTTGATGTGATGCTAATCACATGAACCTGTTCGGGTCCTGCTCCGAAGCTAATTTGCTTTTCTGGAAGCTAATTAGTGGAAACCTTCAGCCCGGGCCCGCTTCGCCTCCACTCGCCTGGAGATGAAAAGCAGCTGAAGTGGAGTCGCACACGTGAAGCCGAGGAGGCGAAAAAAAAAGGGAAAAGAGGAAATGTTGAGCAGCTGATGGAGGTTAACAGCTTCTCGGAGAGCGCGTTGTCGGTTTTCCCGCCTGTGTTTCATCATCGTGTTCGCGCCGCAGCTTTAATATCCGCCTGTCACTGGGGAGAGACGCAGATATGTACCATCGTCGTCTGAGGCGATGAAGAAATGAGGAACACAATAACATCAAAACGCTTTTAAAGACAACAGCGGGAGGGGGAAACAGAGAGAGAGAGAGAGAGAGAGAGAGGGAGAGACGGACACTTTTTACAGACGAAACAGCCCGTCGTTTCATTTCCATATCAGATGTTGTTGAACCGTCGTCATCCGACGCCCCGAGGTGTTCGCTCCCCGGAGGACCGCGCTCCGCGTCGGAGGCGAAGCAGGGAAAACGGCGTCCCACGGCGCAGCTCCTCGCCACTTTGTTTCGCCGTCTGAGAGGTTTCTGTTTTCTAAAACCACAACGTCTGACGGATAAATCATGTTTCAGTCTGATGAGTTCTCAGCGTCCGAGGCTGAGCCCCCCCCCCACCATCACCCCCACCCCACCATCACCCCCACCCCCGAAGGCACCGCCAGTGTTTTCACTGCCTGATAAGAATAACCGAGCTAATATTTTCAAGGATCCGGACTCGTACAAGACAAACATTTACAGTCGCGATGAAACCCACACGCTCTCGGAAGCCCAAAGGCCCGCGGACGGTCTGAGTCTGAGGTTTTACCCCCACCCACCCCCCCACCCCCACCCCCACCCTCGCACCACAACCTGGACCTGGACCTGGGGGAGTCGGCCACTCCAGGAGAGATGTCGTGTCGGTGTTAGTCGAAGACTAACTAGGTCCTTGAGGGCGTTCCAGTGGATCCAGAGGATCCTCTCTGTCTCTGTCCCAAAACCCTTGGAATTGGTCTAGAGGTTGTTGAGCCACTAGGAGTCCTTGTGAGAGGACACTTGAAGAGGTTTTAAGGGCTGTTGACAACGTCCCTTGCAAGTCTCTCACAGAATTAATCCTTATTGTGTTTTTTTTTTCGATGTTCTCTAGTGGACAGGGTTCTCAAAAAGTTTACGAGGGCTCTAAAAGAAGACGTTCTAATCGTACTTGAGTGGGTTCAAAGAGTCCTCAAGGATGTTCCAGAGGACATTGTAGTGTTTTTAATGAGCCCCTGGGACAGGCTGAGTTTTCAGAGGTTACAAAGAACATCCCAGGGATCACTGACCGGGGTTTGAGGAGGAGGAGGAGGTGCTCGAGGCTCCAAAATTCCTGGGTACCTTATGAAGGTTGTAGCCCCCCCCCCCCCCCTCCAAAATATGCTTCTGTGAGTCTGTCAGTGAGCCCGGTACTTGACGGGGTCCTGGAGGAGGTTTTAGGGGTACAGAACTCCAGAGGTGTCTAAGAGTGCTTGAGAGATCCTCGAGATTATTGTAGTAGTAGTTGAGAGGGTGCTAGCTGCCTCTGGACAGACTCCAGGGGTCCTGGAGGAAGTATTCAGAGTTCTACTTCTTCACTCCAAAACTAACTGACAAAAGAAAGCAAAAGTACAGAAGCAGATATGTTTTTTCTCCGTAAGTGAAAAGCTGTGTGGACTGCGGCTGTTGATCCTCTCTGCAGGGTTTCCTGTTCTTCAACTGCTGCTGGCTGTACATTAAATCCAGATTACACCTCAGAGACTCATGAGAACAACGTTTCCAAAGCACAAAAAGAAAAGTCGCCTCTTTCTGGATGTTTTTCTTTAGAGGAAAAAAAAAAACCCTCAAAAGTACTGTCAGGGGTTCCTGCAGACGGAAAACTCTCAGAGAAGTCGGGGAATCCCTGAGGAACCGCAGCCAGGAACATGGCGGGAGGTGGGGCGATGAGACCCCACCACAAGAACCACCACAGAGCAGCGGTCCGCCGGGTCACATCACAGGTCGACTCGGTCTTGGATATGTGGAGGGGTTGTTTTTTTGTGTGTGTGTGTGTGTGTGTGTGTTTTTATCTTTGGATTGAGGAGAGGAAATGCAGCACTGTTTTACGACCCCCACCCTTTCAAAGAAAAAAAAAAAAAGGAGTGAGGTCACTGTTTTGTGGTGGGGGGGCAGGGTGGATGGGTGGGTGGGTTGATTTAGAAGGTGGGGTTCAGATTTCAGTTCAACGTCTGGAAACCTCCAACCCGAACGAGGCAGCTCGACCAAACCTGCACTGGAACTGAACCTTTAACCCTTTACTCTCTTAATTAGATGTGACACGCCTCCACCTGCTGCTCCTTCACTTGCCTCTCTAACCTGTTGTACTTCAAGTACATATACATAGATGAAATGTAGCATAGGGTATGTTAAACATATGAATAATTAATCATATAAAGTAGAATTGGTAGATACATTATTGATATAATGTAAGCAGTATCCAGTTCCATCTTGAAACAATATTTGTGTTTATCCTTTCTTTGTTGTGACATAGCATCACTGACTTTTTTCTTTTTTTCCCTGAACTGTGTGTGTGTGTGTGTGTGTGTGTGTGTGTGTGTGTGTGTGTGTGTCAGGGGACGTGACCTTGCATTAACCTCTCAGCGGAGGTTCAGAGTGGGATGAAGAGGAAGAGGAGGCTCGCTCCACCTCTTCACTGCAGCGCTGGAAAAAAGAAAAAAAAAAAGAACAAAACCTTCAGAAAAAAGAAAAACTAGAGTGTGAGTAAAGGTCAGCTGTCAACACACACATTTTCACAAACACACACACACACACACACACACACACACACACACACACACACAGAGTGCAGTCCAGAGAGGATTTGAGCGCGTGCAGATTTTGTGATTTCATACAAGCTGAGAACGAAGCTTCAGATGGAGCAGCTGCAGCAGCTCTGCAGTCTGACAGAGTGCGAAGTGCGAGTGTGAATATTTATCTTCACTTTACAGGTAAAATGTTCAGGTGAGAGGAAGTGCAAAAAAAAAAAGTGAAGAAAGTTACCGAAAGAAACTGGGTTGTGTGTGCGTACGTCATTCAGGCCTGATGCTCTTCCTGTTTACGACTCTGTGATCATTAAAGTTGTTCAGACCGTCCTAAAGGTCGTCAAGGACCTCAAGGACCTCTCAAGGACTCAGTGAACACTTTCCAGGGGTCCTTGAAGGTGGAATGTGTAAGATTTTGGCCTTTTGTCAAAGGTCATTGGGAACAAGTAGGGGGCAGCACTTCACCAGAGTGAGATATTACACAGATCACAGATTGAATCCATTGATTTGTAGTAATCACACTCTGTGTGTCGGTGTGTGTTGATGAGCTCCCGTCTCGGCTTTTTAAAAATAGACGCGGTGATGGATTATCGTTTCCCGGCAATTGTTGCCCTGACACTTGTCAGACGGGATCATTCGACTCCTGCATCTGACACGTCGTCTCTCGCTTCCTTCCTGTGAGAGGAAGGAAGTTTTGCTCTTAAGTGTTTGGTGTCAGAGATGCAGACGTAATCCTGAACGATAAACTGTTTATTTGCCGCTTCTCTTTTTCTTCCATCTACTAATCAACACGTTTCCCGTTTTTAACAGTCATTGTCTCTTTTACTCCTTCAAACAATCATCTAAGAGGGAGGGTCTCTGCATTGCACTTATGTCTGTACTCTGGTCCTACTGTATAATCTCAAATGTAGCATTTAATCTGCATCTATCTGTATGAGTTCGGCTTTTATTATTAAATCACATTTTATGATGAAAGTTAAATAGTTTTACATTAATAAATATTGGAAAAAAACTGTAGTAAAGCATGCAATGAATGAGTGAGGAAAAGATGACTCATTATTAACATTTAATTTGCAAGATGATCAGTACGAGACAGAAACTCCTGCACCACCAACACAAATTTGATTAGCTAGACAGTAATCTAACCCAAAGGGTAAATTTCGAGTGTCCACTTGACTTTAATGCATGTTTTTGGACTTTGGGAGGCAAGAACCAGAGGATCAGTGGACAAACCAGCTTCACTGTGTCACCATAGCTAGATTTCAAGTTTTTTTTTGTGCAAGATATTGTGGCTCTGTGGAGAATAGCAAGTGGACAAAAAAACCAAAACCCCTCCAAAAAAACCTTGACCAGCATCAGACTAAGCCTGACGATCTTTCACGAAAAGTTTCTGATCAGTGTCCTTCACCAGATCAATCAGCAGCCATCAATTATTCATCGCGTTCTTCCTCATATTCTTCCTCATGTTCTTCATTGAAAAGCTTCCCTCACTCTTCCTCAGGCTTTCCCTCAGATGTGCAGTCGAGGCTCTGAAGCCTCGGTGCTTGCTCGGCTTCCTGGCAGTGGCTGAAACCACACAGGGAAACATGTCAGGAAACATGTCATGGGAAAACTGCAAACTGGACCAGGGAGCAGGCGGGAGGCTCGCCACATGAAATGATTCCTGGGAAAAGTCTGGCACAAAGTCCTCTCCAACGTTTCAGATCCGGCAGCCAAACGAGGCTTTGAGTCAGAAAAACTGGCAGCAGATCTTCTGGTGACCGACAACAGGAAGTGAGTGTGGACGCTGCAGGAATCTGTGGAGGGTGAAGCATCTGAGCTTCTGAACGTGTTCCACACACCGTACATACGTTGCGGTCATGACTTTTTTTTTTTTTATATAGCCTAATGCGGAAAAGTGAAGCATCATTAGCTTCCGGAAACATGGAGAAAAGAGCAGCATGAATTTTACCAGGAACCGGGAACATAAACTGCGGCTAATATATGAGCTATTGCCTGAGGCTCATCTGAATCGCCATGACCTCCTCTAGCATCCACGTTTCTGCTCCGAGGGGGTCTGTTCACAGCCTCCTCCAGGGTCCAGGATCCAGGAACCGAACCAGGAGCAGATTCCAGTAGCAGCGGAGACCAGCAGCCCAGGAAGTCTTAGCCTTCCTGCTGGTTTTGCATGTGTCTGTGGTTCTGAGGCTCGGATGATGGCCCTGGGACATGGTCCAGACCCACTCACAGGTGCAAACTGGGTCCAGGCCCACTTAAAGGCTCCAGAGGTTCTGGGACGTGGTCCAGACCCACTTACAGGATCCACTGATGCCAACTACAACTAGTAGGAGGAACACCGAGACCAACACCACAAACACCACAGTTACACCAAACAACCATGACCATTAATATTACCACCGCCTCCACCTCCATTCATCACCCCACCTTCACCTCCAGCATAGCTAAAACACATGCTTTAATACTGATGAATTGTCTGGTCATTAGTTTGACTGATTCTGGATAAGAAAAAAGGATCAGATCGAATTAGATTGTGAAAGATTTTAAGTTTCTGGCCCAAAAATATGTTTTAAAAAAATCAGGCACCGGGAGTTGATTCTGAAACACAATCGCTTGTGGAAATAAATCGAACATATAAGTGTATAATGAACAGAGTAGAAGCAGCACGAGACTGAAGAGCTGACATGTTCTTGGCGTTTGGTCCGAGGAGGGTGGAGCCGTGTCTAATGTGACCTCAGCTACGAACCCCGTGCCAGACTTTTATTCTGAAACATCTGGAGGAAGTGTCCTAATTAAAACATATATTACAACAGACACGTCCTGCGGAAAATAACAAAGCAACAGATCGAACCGCCGATAGAGGCGAGCGATTATTAGCTCGCGTTAAAGATTCAAGTGTTTGATTGTGTTAAATCGTCTGACTCGCAGCAAAACCCACAAATAAAACATGAGAGAAAGAGGTCAACTCCTGTTTTCCCTTTAAATATTCAGACTGATGATTGAGTGCTGACACGCACACACACACACACACACACACACACACACGCGCGCGCGCACACACGCACACACACACACGTTTGAAATTCAAAAGTCAACTGCCGAGCATTTAGATCCAAGTCATTAACTGCCCAAAATGTGCATCTTAATATGTGGGCCAACATTTATTAAGAGTTTTTTCTGACGGCCGAACGACTGAATAATTCATTTTTTGTTGGAGGCACATTATTTATTTATTAATCAGCCTTAAATCTGGACTCGGATCAGATTACCCCGGCTGCTTTCCAACACCTTTCCCGCCTGCTTCTTTCCCGCCGTCCTGTCAGCGAGCATCCAGGTCGACATCAGCTGCTCATTATTTGTCCCATTGATTTTTTTTTGCAAATGGTGTTTCCCCCCTTTCCCACCCCCCCCCAAAAAATATCAGCCGCCCATTACGCAGCATGAATTATAGATGACGGACAAGCTGCTGGGAAACAAAAGGCAGGACACCGTAGCTCGCTCCCAGGTTGGTTTAGGTCGTCCATCTTGGAAATTAGGTCTAAAGAAAAAAAAAAAAGAGGATGTTTTTCCGCTTTAAGAGTCAAACAATCGATGAAAGTTTTCAGGAATCCTTCCAGTTGAGGTGAATCCGCTCCAACTGCGGCGAGCGTGAAGAATCAGAACGAGCTCGTCGCTGCAAGGAGCTGAAAGTCTTGCATCACGTTTCCAACAAACTCCAGAAAAAAAGGGCCTTTAGCAAAATGTGTGAATAATTTAGCAGAATGGAAAGTTTGTTCCGCACTAATGTGTAAATACTTCGACCAGTCGCGGGTTGTTTTTTTTTTCTTTCAGGAAGTGGAGAATTAGGATGAGTGAACTCTCAGAGCAAACACGTTTAGCAGTGTTTGAGCTGCCGGAAGGATCCGGAAGGTCCTCCGCCTGCTGCTCCACCTGACACCTGGACTAATGAACGTGGCAGTGCTGTGATGCTGTGATGCTGTCAGGTCTTCACCGGGTCGGACAGCTGCCATCAGCTCATCACATCCCACACAGAAAACGCTCCCTCGGGTCTCCGGCTACTCCTTCAGATGTGCAGCTTTCAGGTTCTGTTGGAGGTGGAGGCGACGGATGGAGGTCCTGCACAGTGATGATGGTACAGTAGATGGTTTGATTCTGAGATGGCTCTTTCCTATAGTCTTCATGACCACTCAAAGCACTTTCTTTACAGTCATTTGAAGATTAGTAAAGAAGTTTACCATCCCTTCTTCTATAGCATCTTCTTGGAACCTCTTACAACATCCACTCAACACAATGAACACTATGGATCTAAAACTATGGTTACCACAATGTATTTAAAGCTGTTCATTCATTGAGATATCTTTGTCTAATTGTGATCTAAACATCATTGTTAAAGAAGACAATGGTTCTTCAAGATTTCAATAAATAATTGACTAAAAGGACAGACTGAAAGTTCAGTGTCTTGTCCCAACGTTTCTGACCTTCCAATGAGTGGAGGACTGTGCTGCCACTGAGACAGAGTTTCTCCTACTCTCTGGTTTTGTTTTAGTGGAGGAAATGGTGTCAATGACACTCCAACATTTGCTAAGACTCCACCACAGCTCAGGGATGGATCACACCAAACATATTTTCAGCGTGTAGCATCTTTTTTTCTATTAGTTTCAATAGACAACACATGTTCTGTTCACTGTCCTCCACCTTACACTCTTTTATTTTTCATCCCTGAGCGGAAAAAGGTTTCACTCTTCCACCCATTATCCAATCAGAAGCTTTTAGAGGCCCATTGTCACGACACAGCTTCTGGACTGTAGTTGGCAGTTAAACAGAAAGCTGGATAAACATAACAAAGCTCGGGGAACAGCACAGATTCGGTGCGATTCACAGGCAACAATCCAGAACAGCTCAGAGTTCTCACAGTCAACAGCTCGGAAAATCAATAACGAGCATTAGTAATAATACATTCTGTGATCCATTCTGCTGATTGTTAAATAAACACAGAAGACGTTCCTGAAGCCTCCAATTAACAGCGAGCTGACTCCTCTTTGATTGACAGCACAGGGGAAAAAAAAGGAAAAAAGATGACTGATCATGCTGGGTCATGTGAGGTATCAGGTGCAAGGTCAGGATTCAGAAACCAGGTGAAGTGTGTATGTGTGTGTGTTAGAGAGAGAGAGAGCGAGAGAGAGAGAGAGAGAGAGAGAGAGAGAGAGAGAGAGAGAGAGAGAGAGTCTCTGCTTGTTGAGTGGTAATTTTGAACCAAAGAAATAAAGGTTTCAAGATGTTGTATTTTGGAGCAAATCATTCCTGTCCTTTTTTTTCCCCTCTTTTCTTTCTTTTTTTTTCTTTTTTCTCACCAATGTTACTAATGTTTTGTTTTGTGTTCACGTCACTTCATTTCTGAGAAACGCATAAACAGTTTGTTTCACGGTCTGGCATCTATTTATTTATTTATTTATTTATCTTCCATATCTGAACAGGCTGAGCTGAAGATGGTCACACACAGGCCTGAGAATGAACATGCTGTGTATGTATCTGTGTGTGTGTGTGTGTGTGTGTGTGTGTGTGTGTGTGTGTGTGTGTGTGTATCTATGCAGAGTTGACAGCGAGTTCTCAGGCAGAGCTTCTCTGCAGGAAGCCTCCGCTCCCCTCCGACCAAAACCCACAAATGACTGTCTGCGTCGGCCACTTCAAACACCGCCCGACGTCACGAGTGGAGGTGGCGAGGTCGCCGCTGAGGCTGCGTGCGACCGTGTCTCAGCCCCGGCGACATCAGTCACTCCACGTCACCGCCACCATCGTTACCACAACAAACAGAGACGCTGCAAAGACCCTACCATGCCTCCTCGCCACTTAAAGAGTTTCTTCTTTTTTGCTTTTTTTTGCCTCGGATCACTTCGCCTGTGCTCTTCTCCACTCTACATCGTCTCCCAGGAGACCACATTCATTCATTCATTCATTCATTCATTCATTTGTAAACTCATTCATTCGACCATCGATCCTGCTATGATTTGTATTGTGTTTTGTTTTTTTAGTTAAGTTTAGTTTTGATATTGATAAAGCTCTATCTCTGCTACTTATTCCCATGTTGTTCCCATCCCATGTTCCCATCCACATCATCAATGCAACAGTTCAGTTCTTGCTTTCTCAAAACAAACACAAGAATGTCTGGACTTCGAAAACTGTCTATGGGATTGTTGCGTTGTGAGCTGAGATTTTGTTAGTAGACGTGACAACTTGTCACTACAAGTGCTGTAAAAAGGTCAGTGTTGTCATTGTTGTCATTATCAGTCCTTCTGATGATTGTTTTGCTGTTCTTATTGTTTTTGTTTTCTGTGTTTTTGGTCTTGTTCTTTCTTCTATCTGTTTGTTTTCGGTCCCTAGGTCTGGTTCAGTTGGTCAGTTGACTCAGTAATGCTACAGAAAGCAGTTGTGAAAATATAAATAGTCTCAAGATGGCTTTTTTTAACAACAGTTTATTAAACAGGTTCAAGAATATCAAACTGCATCTCTTGTATGATTCATACAGATATCTGCTCACCATTGCAGGCATTCAATACTGTACTATATCTGTGATTCCAGACAGGACAGGTTTAGATTAATAAATGAATAAAGTCAGAGCATCATACATTCTATCTACTACCTATGTCTGGTACTGACTCTGTATTGTTAGTTACTATGTCCCAGGAACCAGCTTCATCCAGTGGAAAAACCAAGCCGGGCACGGTAAGGCCCTACTGTATGGAAACCATCTGTTTATCACCTGACAAACTAGATCCGCTAAACTGGCCGACAACAACTGACAAAAAAAGAGCCCCCATTGTCTCTCATCCTCAGCGTGTGTGTGTGGGTGTGTGTGTGTGTGTGTGTGTGTGTGTGTGTGTGTTGCCACACTGGCCTCGATCAGCTCCTCTAATCAGCGGTTTCGTTCCGCCGAGCTGATTTATTTGCTTTGACTGGATCTGTCGTAATGTTGCTGCTGTCGTTATTGCCGCAAACACCTCTGACCACGCTGCTGTGGAAAATAACCCCGGCTTTGTGTAGCACACGCACACACACACACACACACACACACACACACACACACACACACACACACACACGTACTAACTACACACTCAGCGAGCAGCAGAAACGCCCTCTCTGGGTGTTTTTGTTGGCCCGGGCCAGCGGGACCGGTGCCGGCTCTTCTCGGCGGCCCTCGGCAGAGATGGACACGGGCAGGTATTGAGTGAGACAGGCGTAATCGCTCTCGGCCATCTGGTCGGTGTCGGGTGTCAGAGCGGAGCGGCGCTCCGGCCTCTGACGCCCCGTGTTCGCGCAGGAAACGTGAAGAGGCAGCACTGAAAACTTAATCACGGGCGCTCCGCGTTTCAAGGCTGCCACCACCACCACCTCCTCGGCTACGGCTCGGTTTATTACGTACGGTAGATTTTCATCCTTCACTCCGAAGGAAGCGATTACACCCCGAGAGGTCAGTGACGACATCCAATCAGCATCCAGAGCAGCTGGAACGCATGGACGGGAAAAGAGAGAATAGATAGCGATAGGAGAGAGATGGTCTGGGCCGGTAGTGTAGTAGTAGTAGTAGTAGTAGTAGTAGTAATAATAACGGTAATAAACTTTATTCATGGGGCACTTCGAGTTAGGCAGGAGGCGTAACTCAAAGTAGAAAAATGGGATAGTACCATAAAACAAGGGTGAAGAGGAGGTCGTTGGAATGAAGCAACGTAAATACTCGTAAAACGGGAGGGAGGGGTGGAAATCAGCAATCAGGAACAGTTAGAAAAATATACGTCAAATTAAGAGAAAATAAAAACAGGAATCTGTGACTGTTGTAAGAAGAGAAGAGAACTAATCAAGTTCAATAAACTTGTTCTGAGCCGTGTTAAAACTATCCGCTGTAGTTTTACGTGACTGGATATTTGACGTGGTGAAAACTCCAGAGCCGCTAAACACCAAAAACTTCCCAAAACAAGACTTTGTGGTTTAGACCGTTTATAAACGCAGAATATGACTCTTTCACATGAGCCATAAACTGCTCTTAACTGCTTGTTTTTGAGGACAAACCAGATTATACCAGTAGGTGGTTCACCTACTTTGTTTTGGCACTTCCTGGTCGTCGCCATGACAACGCAGAGGCTTCTGCTCCTTTAACTTCTCATGACCTCCGTTTTTCCTCTGAAGGAGGGCGATTTATCAGCCGATTAGAGCCCACACGCTCGCCAATGATCCTGGACGCCGCTAACGACCTCGATTAATGAGTGACCCGCTGAAATTGGTTAATTGGACGGAGGGAGGTGGACCCGTCTGGAGTGGTTTAACCCTGATAAAGACGGCGACCGAAGTTCAGACTGAAATTGGTCCAAATTCATGAACTGACTCCTCAGACCACAGACATCTTGTATCTCTGCAAAATTATCATTATCATATTTCACAGCTTTTCTACCTAGTTTAAGAAATAATAGCACAGTAAGTAAATCTTAATTCTGATTTTACTTGGACTAATTAGAAAGTGAAGCATAAACTTGCTGCTTCTGCCTCTTTTGTAGCTTAGCGTGTTAGCATGCTAACATTCGCTGATTAGCCTTGAGCTTGAGCTCGGCTGAGGCTGATGGGAAACTCATCTTTTCCCTTTGTGAATTCTTTCTTCAGCTTTTACTGCCGATGTCGTCCTTGAAATATAAACTTTTGTCTTGTTTTCACGATTTTTTTTCCCCCCCTCAGGTTTTTTTTTTTTCGTTCCATTTTCCTAAATGAAACCTTTTCCTCCCACTGCTGTTTTTTGTGTCGAGCAGCGGATGCAGGATCTGGCCGCGCTGCAGGTCTGTTCCTGGAGGGATCGGTCTATGTGCTGGGTTCACTAGGTGTTTAGTGGCGATGCCGCGCTGCCAAGTATGATGTTACAGCCTTCCCATGTTAATGTTCATTCAGGAAGGAGCTTTACTGCCGGAGCAGCGGGAGGGAGCCGGCCAGCTGTGAAAACACCGTTAAAGAGGCTTTAGAGCTCATTTCACGAATACTTGAAGTTTACTTATTGAAGGGAAAAAAGAAATTAATGGACTATGCGCTGGGCTTTTCCTTATTGTTCTTCCATCAGACTTCTCCATATGTGCCAGAAACCCTCCATCCAAGTCCGGCCCTCCTGTGAAACTATATCCTGTAGTCCCATAACCAGAGCAACCCCCCCTCCTCCTCCCCTTGAACCTATGGATGCAGGCTCCATAGGTTTTCAAGGCCTCCTGGGGGGGGCGTGGAGGGGGAATCACCTGGAAGAAACTTCCTGCTACTGATTTGGTGCTGGAAACTTCTAATACCCTTCAAGAATTACAGGGACATGGTCAAGGTTCCTGGAGGCCGCTCAAGGACCCCTGGAACCCAGTCAACGACCACTGGTCCAAGGTTGGAGCAGTTTCAATGACCTCTGCAGCCCTTCAAGCTCTTCTTTACTTTGTTAGTGAGATGAGGGTCCAAACTCACACACTTCCACACACACACACACACACTCGGTGAAAAGAGTCGGATGTGATCTCAGACTCGCGTCTGTGTTTCTCCGTTTCTTCCTCTCTGACGCGGAGCCCGTCGGCCGCCGCAGCACCTCGTTACTGCGAATATAGAAGTGCAACCAATTAGAGCTGCAGCAGCGACTTCTGGCTGCTAAGCTCCGCTGTATCCGCGCTCCGCAGAGAGGATCAGGCCAGATGAGCCGCGGCTCTCGCAGACATTAATACCTCGCCGCGGATCTCGCCGTTAAACCCGCCTGCTCTCACTCTCTCTCTCTCTCTCTCTCTCGCTCTCTCTCTCTCTCTCTCTCTCTCTCTCTCTTCCTGCGGCGTCCTTCAGCCCGAGTCTGCCGGGAGCGGCGTGCAGCCAGAACTCAACTCGAACAACATTTGAAGAATAAGTGAGGAGGATGGATGTGTCGACACAGAGCCCACCCCACCCTCCACCTCCACCCCACCCTCCACTACCATCACCACCTCCACCTCCACCTCCTCCTCCACCACCATCTGGAAACCATTACACAGTTCTTCTTCTCTGGCTGCGAGAGGTGTGGCAGTCCGCAGGCCTCGAACCTCGCGACAAACCGAGGGAGATGTTTTACTGCGATGACACAACGAGACTGTAACACACCGACAGCATCCGTTAACCCCTGTGTGTGTGTGTGTGTGTGTGTGTGTGTGTGTGTGTGTGTGTGTGTGTGTGTGTGTGTGTGTGTAGAGGGCGTAGAGGGAGCTCTTGAACTCTCACAGCGGGGTCTCATGTCTGCGCTTCCTGAGCAAGCAGTCATGTGTCTCAGGTGGAGCTGCGTCTGCTCCCTGATAAAATGTGTCTCCTATTCTGCAATATATTGTCTATGTCTTAATATTTAAGTAGCCTTTTTTTTCCCAGGTCAAGTGGATGTTGACTCGCAGCACAGATCATTACCAGATAAAGTTAACGTGAGACAAACATCGACACGTTTGATTATTGTAACAAAGGAGGGGAAGGAGGTGCTCAGCTGTCTGCTGGTTTAACTGGATAATTGATGATTGATGGTGTTGGCATGTTAACAGGTTAAAAATCCTTTCAGCGCTCCGAGGGAGGTCGTCAATAACCAGTCGATGCTATCTGCTAATCCGCAGTTTCACTGGGCTCTTTGACTTGCCTGTCATTGATGTGCGTTCACTGAACTGGGGTCAGTGCAGCTGCTTCACTGTGGCTGGAGGCCGGTGGCTGGTTGAGACCTGGTTTATCTGTCTCTTAACAAGTTCTCATCGTCATCCTGGTCGATGATGCGCTGAAATGTAAAAGGTGTGACCTTCAGTTTGTTATAGAAATTATAAGGTAATAGACAACAACTGTATTGTCCCCGATGCGATTTGAAGATGAAACCTTGTGATCTGGTTTCCATTCAAGTCGCTCTGATATTTGTGATTTCCTGCCCAACTTTGGTGGAGAAATTGAAAGGTTTAATATTAACACTTTGTGGTTGGAGCTCTGATGGAGGAAGCATCTTCTTCTCTTTGGCCATATTTGTTTCCTGCAGACGAAATCTCATCTTTTTCCTCACCCTCCTCACAATGTTCCGACTGGTCCAGGATCCAGCCTAAACTCTGAAACCTAGACATGACCCAAGACTGGATCTCACACACACACACACACACACACACACACACACACACACACACACACACACACACACACGCACGCACACACTGACACACAGGCAGCCATAGATAAGTCCGTCTTGACATCCTGCAGACCCGCAGTTGCTTCTGATAGAAACACGAATGACTCAGTTGGCGGAGAGAGAGACGGGACGTGAAACCAGAAAAACACTCGCTATCAGCTGTTTGATGTCATCACACGCTGGACGGGCTCCGCTATCGCACACGGATCAAACACGCTAACGGTGACGCTTCTCAAAGCACGACCGAGGAGGAGGTAAACAAGTAGCGGCAAGCGAAACAAGCGAAAGACGCTTTGTTTCTGGTTATTTCCACAGTTTCTCCGACATGTTTTCCTTCCAGAACCAGACACTGATGATAATGTCGTGACTCACCAACCTTTTTGGAGAATCTTTTCAGGTTGGGGTTAAACCAAGTCTGGCTGGTTTAAGATTAAACCAAAAAACCCGGTTTGATCCTCTCTTGGACCGAGGTTTCTCCAGCGCAGGTGAAAACAATCGACCTCGGAGGTTCATGCAAACCGGGGCGGAGCTGCGACCCGACGAAGGGCAGGAAGGTCGCGCTAAAGACGATCAAATATTGAAGTGACCCCCACCCCACCCCCACCCACCATCCACCAACCCCACCACCCCCACTTCCCCAGCCCTCCCTTTGGCGAGTCTGCGGCTGAGCGCAGGAATTTTCCGGGTTATGATTCCATTTGGCAAATGTGATTACAACCTGGACCCTTTCCACAGGAAGAAAACCCACAAAGCCGGAGCGGCAGCGAGTCGAAGCCGCTGCCGTCGCTCTGATTGAATTCCAGCATTTTCTTTCCCTCCAGAGAAACCGAAGTTTGATCTTTACTAATTGATATATCCCGGCTCCGCACATGAATCTCACAGAGCTCATACCTTGGGCCAATTTAGCTGTTCCACTGGCTGAGTTTTAATTGAGTCCACATTAAAATTTACTTATAAAATAATAATGGGCTCCCATGCAAATGAGCCCATCCCGATATTGCTGCGGCTGCATTTGCATATCCACAAGTAGTCTGGGAGTTCAGAAATCAATATAGATGATTAATAATATATGGGCTACAGGAATAATTAAATTCATTTGATGCAAGGACTCAGTCAGCCTTGGCAAAGCAAAGGTGCAATTTTGCCACAATCTAATTTAATACAAGTTGCCTGGATTGCAGTTTCAATTACGAGGATTGAAATAATAATAATGTGAGTTAAAGAAAAATTACACTTTCAAATATATGTTATTTCATTTCTTTTCATTTCGTGGAGCGCGTCACCGGGCTGAATCCCTCTCTTTTCCTCCCACATTAACATATTGCACCAAAACGCTAATTTAAACTGCTCTTTAATTTATCGCGCCGGCATTAAGACGCGCGCCGCGCTAACGTGTTTACTCGCCTTAAAGACGCAGCGCGTCGCAAACTGTCACAGTGTTTGAACAAGCACCGGATGAAGCTGTCACCCCCCCCCACCCCCCACCCCTGCAGAGCAGAGACGGTCATGTGACCAGCAGCTCTGACTCTGGGAATATAGTATGTATATAGAGAGAGTTCTACAACCCCAGGGCATCGATGCCCCGGGCTCTGTCTTACAGGTCAGAGGTCAAACACTCTCAAATAGAAGTTTATCAACTGTTGGAGTGATTAAAAAAACATACTTTGTACCACTTAATTCTGCAGATTTTTACTGCATTGTAGCACTTGTTTGTTTGAAGTTGTAGCAGGGGAAGCCTGGATTGAGCCGACCATATTATATATGAGGGGGAGTTCCCACAGCCCAGTGGTCCCAAATTTCTGTTTTATTTATTTATTTTCCCAAAAACTAGGCCCTACTATATGTTACCACATTTCCATCTCATATTTGTACTTGGGTTTCATTGTCTGACAAGGGTTCTATTGGCACCTATCAGCACTTTTGCTTTAGCCAAAACCCTTTTTGATCAGCCTTTTTCGTTCTTTTATGACTTTTGTGACGATTTCTGCTGATGATGATCAAAGTAAACTTACTCATTCATTCATTCATTTATTCATTAACTATAAAGCGCTTTCAGAAAGTCTGTAAAATCGCTTAAATTGAAAGGAAATGTAGGGGATAAGACCATGAGATTTTGAAATGTGGATGTTCTAGAAATGTGGAACCACAGCGCTGTAGGCCTGACCCCTGTGGGGTGGTTCTAAAGTGGTTCTAAACATCTCATTTAGACATTTGTAACCTAAAAGAGTCAACTGTTCCAGGCTTTACACCCTATTATGTTTTTCTTTCCACATCTTGGTCATGTCTGATGTGTTATAGGTGTGACACCTAGGCCACGCCCCCTCTGAGGGGCCCATGACCTCTAAAAGGAAGTGGAGCCCTCATGTTTTAATGACCGCTGACCCTGGATGTAACCCGATCTGTCACATGACCGAGGTGACATGTTGCGCCGCAGGCTTGAGGCGGATTACGCGGCTCTCCCCTCCTCATCAGCATTCGCCGCACGCCGCAAAACAAACGGTTTCCTGCACGTTCGCCTGCGAACTGATGAGATTATGGCGATTACGCCGTCGACATCCTGTTAGGTCCCGGCCGCTGCCACGGCGCCGTCAACAACACCCAGAATCCTCCGCTGCCTGTAATGAACTCCGCGGCGTGTAATAACTGAGTAATCACATTATTTGCAGCCTCGACTTTATTCTGACGGAGCGGCCGCACGCATCTGCGCCCCGGCAGTAATTGGCGGCCGGGTGGCGAGCGCGAGCAGCATTTGCATCCTGCACTGGGGAGATGCTTCGCAAATGATGATGCCGAATTGTTTTTGCAACAGGAACGTCCAATCCAATAAAGTTAATGATCTCGAAAGACACGAGGGCGAGGAGGAGGAGGAAGAGGTGGAGGAGGGGGTGGGGGGGGCTGGTGTGGCGAGCTGGAGGGGGGGGGCTACTAAATCCATTAAAATGCAGATGTTCGCCGTCCGACGGAGGCCATGATGGTGCCGTTGTGTCGATGTAATTAAGCGTCTTTTTTTTTTTCCACTTCCCGGGACGTCTTTAACGGCAAATAATCTGCCTCTTCCAGGACGAGGCGTCGTCATGGAGACCATCTCAGATTATCCACCGAGCATCCCGCTCGCTGCTCACGCCGCTAACTCGATATCTAATAAAGTATGTAAGGCGCTAACTCTTCAATGAGTGACTCACTCACTAACAAATTAAATGAGGAAGTTAATCGTCCCAGTGAACAAACACCTGTAAGCAGGTGACACGGTATCCAGGTGCATCAAGGGAAATGTAGGAGCCAGTCTTGAGATTCAGGGAAAACATATTCAAACTTGTCTCTCTGCATGGATAGATAAATTCACTTGAAAATACTTCTTGAAATAAGATGTGAAGCGCTCGATTTGAAATTAAAGCGTAAGGTTGAACTCTCATTAAAATAAATTAACTCCTAAAGCCAGATAAATCCTATAAAACTTCTATATTCAAGGGTTTTTTTTAATATTTTGGTGAGAATATTTCAAAATTTGCAGTGCACACACATACACGCACCTTCCTCCACCTCTTTGCTTCAGATACTGCAGGAGGAGGAGGAGGAGGAGAAGAGGAGGAGGAGGAGGAGGAGGAGGATGCTTCCTCTCTGCCCAGAGTCCTCAGGGACGTGGCTTTGGACCGAGGCCCAGATCAATGTGACCTAAATTCAGATGCGAGTTAGCGGCTGTCTGTGGGAGAGGACGCTCTGCAAATGAGCTCCGACAGTGCCGGGGCCCCCAGGGGCCATGAGCCGGGGCCCCGTGTCCATTCTGGATCTTTAATGAATTCCAAATGGAAATCCAGGAACCCGAACTCCAGATACAGACCCAGACTGCAGTTCCTGCAGCCGACCACAGCCGGAGCCCCGACCACTGAGTGCTGATAACACGCGTGTCAAAACGAACGCCTCCGACACGGGACGAGATCGGCAAACATGCAGGAAGTGACAGGCGAGTTCATGACATTGGTGAAACCTCTTCCTTTTTCCTTCTCCTCGCTCTTCTTCCTCCGTTTCTCATGTTTATTTTCTCAGGAGCACGTCAAAGATCGGAGCGGGGCGGGGTTGGGGGGGTTGGGGTCAGAGGTCAGGGCACCCTGGCACTCGGTGAGGATGAGGTCCAGCATATTCGCCGCACCTCCTCTTTGAGATGCAGGGTGAGGCGGCAGCAGAGGTGAGCGAGGAAAACTGCCAACTTAAGACATAAAAATTCATATAAGGTTGAGCTCGGAGAGTGGAGAGATGGAGATTTATCGAGAGCCGTCGTGTGTTTGGAAATGTGTGACGTGCATTCGATGAGAAATCCACGAGCGAGCTCTGATTTGTGACTATTTTTATAATGATTTTTTTTACATAAAAACTTGAGGTAAACATGTCAGGGGAAAATGCCCAACACTAATTGTTTCTAATTAATCAGTAGTAAAGTATACGTTGTAATCAGCCACTGCATTTGTACCGTATTATTAAGTAGGTGGTGCAGTGTTTATGTGTTTTGTTTTGGTTGGTGTTTTGATTGTGTGTAATTAAGTTTATACGTGTATCAAGCAACCCACAGACAATGTGATCTGAGACAGACCAACACATGACACATGCTGAATGCCCACACCTAACCTGTCACGGATAGGTGCTAAGAGAGACTTGGCAAGGACAAACGCATCCGTCATCCATCAATCCATCCATTATCTTATCCGCTTTGTGTCTTTACAGTGTCTCAGGGGTCTGTCGGTGCCTATTTACAGTCACCAGTCCATCGCATACCATTCACACTCTCCAGCTGACCTTCATGCATGTTTATGGACTGTGGGAGGAAACCAGAGACCCAAGAAAACACACACACACACGCACACACACACACACACGAGGAAACATGCAAAACACAGAGAGAAATTCCCTCTCTGGATTTTAACACATTTCCACAGTAACAAAGACACGAGGACTCAATTTTTTTCATTTTCCACCACGTCCTAGTCCACTTTCTACAATCCAGACCAATTTTTTTTCTTATACATAGATAACAAAGAAGGACAAAATGCAATACAGACGTGAAAAATGAATGATAAAACAACATACTCACTTAAGCCAAGCATGCAAAGCAACAAATGGAGTCGTGAGCTCCATGCTTTATCCTCCTCTACAGGTGAGGAGGTGGGTGAGGAGGTGGGTGAGGAGGTGGGTGAGGAGGTGGGTGAGGAGCTGCAGCAGCATTGGTGGCAGCGTGGGACTGCAGCAGCTTCCTGATTGTCTCCAGCGCAGCATATTCTAATTGTTGATTGTCTCCAATATCATATGGTAATTGCTGCGAATTAGCATAATTCATTAACATTTGGGCCTAATTACACGACGAGTGGCTGCAAACACTCGTCTGCGCCGCGACTTCCTTAACGCATGATGCGATTAACGCGCCGCTCATTTGCATCCAGAGAAGAGGGTGAAATATTAAAACCGTTGTTCGGAGATATTCGTGATTAGTCCCTGATCAAATGTTGGTTCTGCCGTTTTAAAAAGGTGGCGGCGGAGGAGGCGGAGGCGGAGGAGGAGGTGGAGGCGGCGCCCTCAGGTGACAGGAAGTGTGCGTTCACGTCGACGCTCTCGCATGCAAATGATGAAAACGCGCGGCCGGTCGCGTTTTAGCGAAACAAACGACACGGCTGCGGCTCCACTTTGATGTCAGAGCTTCAAACAAAAGGAGAAACCAAACTGCTTTGATTTCATCAGAGCCGCGGTCGCAACCCACTCACATCACTCACAGCTGCCGGGGGCAGCAAAACACACACACACACACACACACACACATACACACACACACACATACATAGAAGTCACACACACACATGCATAGAAGTCACACACACACATGCATAGACGTCACCGATCTACGCAGAAATACCACGACAGCAAAAGAGGAGGAGAAAAGAGGAAAGGGAAAATGAAAATGAGACAAGATTAAAAAACACTATTTTGAGCCTGCAGGGAGAAGGAAATACAGTTGAAAGAAAGACTGAGAAGAGACTGAAGGGACAGGAGGGAACAAGCAGAGAAAGGAAACAAGGTGAAGCGAATGCTGGAGCGTGATTGGTGGAGCGTGGAGAGCTGCACCTGCTGCTCCGTCCGCCAGCAGCTCAGGTTCAGCCCGTGAATGGGGGCGGGGCCTCACGGGGCCTCCCGTCTGGGGACGAGGGGGCCCCCGCCCCCTCCCCCCTCCCTCCCACCCCCCAAACGCGAGGATGGAGGGGCGGGTTAACTCGGAGGTAATTGAAGCGGAGCTTTTGTAAGAATCTGCCTCCAACCCACAGGAGAGCGAGCGGAGAGGAAGAACGAGGGTTTTAATGAATGGAGGCGTCATTAAAATGATAACTGCTTCCTCTGAGGTCGCTCCCGCTTAAACGAGCGGGAAGAGAAAAGATGGAGCTGAAAAATCTTTTTTTTTTCCTCCTCTGTCATTCAAACGATCACTGGCGAGAGAGGGAGGGTGTTTGCGCTCTCTCTCGTTCCAATTACTCGTCTCTCTCTCCGCTCTTAAAGCCACGGCGGAGGCGACGCACCGACACGCTAACGCCTCGGCGGCGGCCATGTTGGATCCTTCAGGTCAGAGGAAACAGGAAGAGGATCAGACGGGAACACGACTCCGCTGAGGAACCATTTGTGGGAACGCAACAAAGCAGACCAACAGGAATGAATGTCACTATAAAAGGCTCCTTATTAGCAACACGGCTAGCTGAGCTAACTGAGCTAATTGCTATAAAGCAGCAATTAGCGACATCTGTTTACATTCAGTCTGGTTCAAAAACAGGCCGATCTGTCACAATCATTGTAAATCAGTCTGAAGACAAATGTGAAGCAGGCACTTTTTTGATTCAGCCTTTAACATTTTGCTGTGTCTACAGGTGAGCTGGGCTTTAGTAGAGCGACTTCTGCCCATCCAGTGAAAATGTTTTAAAAATTACACCCAGTTTTGAACTCTTAGTTGTCTTTAATATATATATATATTTTTAATTAATTAATTAATTAATTAATTCTTATTTTAATTTTTATTAATATTTTATTTTTTAATTCTTAATTTTCTGTTTATTCTTATTTTACTTTTTCATTTTTCATTTTATTTTTATTATTTTTATTTTCCCTCCCGACTTCCATCAACACTGAGCTGGATCCAGGACCACCTCTACCCGGCTCATCTCACTGCGGTTCCTCCTGCCTGCTACTATGGACTGATTCAATTCAATTCATTGATTTATATCCTGAACTGTTAGCCATCAATAATGTTTTGTTTGTGCCCGCCTGTCCGTCCTGGGTGAGGATCCCCTCCTCTGTCTCTCACCCTGAGGTTTCTCCCCTTTTTTCCCTCTCAGGGTTTTTCTTGGGAGTTGTTCCTCAGCCTTTGCGAGGGTCTAAGGACAGGGGTTTTTTTCACTATGTACACATTGTTGCTCTGCTTGTAAAGTGCTCTGAGATAACAGCTGTTATGATATGGCACTTAAAACAAATAAAAGTTGAAGTTGAAGTTGAAGTTTAATCTCATCATTGTTAAACAAAAAATCCTTTGTTTTACTATCCATAGTCTTAACCCACTCCACACCTTATCAGTGTCACAGGGGGCTCTATCTAGGAATATAGAAATACAGGGCGTACACCTAGTTGAACTCAAAATACACATGTTCATTTTTCATATGTTTGACTGTTTGAATAGACTGTTGAGTTTGAACATCTGCGACCCACAAATGCTTTATTTACAGTAAACATTTATGTTGTTGTCGAGCCAGAGAACCAATATGACCATCCTGCTAAACACCGTCACGCAAACGACTTTACCGTGACTTTCGACGTGATGTGACATGTTGTGACGTGACGTGTGAAGCTCGGTCCCGCGAGTTCATGCTCCGTGTCACAGACACGTCGTCAGACCTCGGGGACTGGAAACAATCAGCTGCGTGTGTATTCTTGTCAACACGTATAGAAGAAAAAGAATGAAAAAACGTGTTAGGATTCAGTCCAACATTTGACTGACTCCCTCTCTCTCTCTCTCTCTCTCACACACACACACACACACACACATCTAGAGCGATGCAGAGTGTTGGAACATGCAGAGCTCAGGCGTCTGCTAATTGAAAGCCATTATGGGCCCCGTCATCACGCCGTTACTGCAGGGACGGAGCCGTCGCTCTGCAGCACGAACCTGCAGCTCCACACAGTTTCCTGCGGTCGAGCGAGCAGCTGTCGGCCACGAGGCTGCGGCGTCAGAGGCCAAGAAACACACAAACATTGCATAAGACAACATTTACCCCCCCCCCCCCCAAAAAAAAAGAAAAAAAACAACACAGGACGTCGACGAATGCATCAAATGAAAATGATGCAAGCGTGTGCGAACACCAGCATCTTCATTTTGCTCAATATTCTTCACACAATCAGAGGCGGGCGTCGGCGTGTTTATCACAGAGATGACTGATCATAATATCTGCCTTATTGCTCTCAGCAGAAATGCCACAACCATCTTGCAGATTACTCCTTGATGAGGAAAATGCAATTAAAATGTCAAGTGCGTTTTATTAGATTCCACCACCCTGCAGGGTTTTAGCAGCCCCGGGAGTCCCCCCGATGCTCGGGCGATGGATGGCACATATAGAGCCGCGAGTAGCATCAGCAGCGCCAAAATAACAGCCGCTCGCTCCCAGGTGAGCTGCCTCTCAACGTCAGGCGGGGGAGGGGTGGGGGTGGGAGTGGGGGGGGGGGGGGGGGGGGGGGGCTGCTGCGTTCCCTTCCCACTTCCTGCTCCGAGCTGCTCCGTCACGTCCAGGACGAGCTCGGACCGGGGGGCAGACGTCCCCCGACCAGTAGGTCGTTTTACGATCCGAAAGAGCTTAGGACAGCGTGTTCATCAAGCGTCCGCACGGACAGGTAAACGGCCGATCTTCGGTCTTTTGTTGTCTGGAAGTTGACGTGATTTGACTGGAAACGCACGAGTCGGAAAACTCCCGCACGACGCAGAGCAACCAGGGGAATCGGTGTCGTAAACATATCTTCATCTCTTGTTATGTTTTTTTTCCACCCAGCAATAAAGCATCACTATCACTATATCATTTTCTGCTATTTCCACTGAACTTTTAAGGGTCTTGGCTCGACCACCTGGCAGAGTTTTAGGAGTGATCTTCAGCTTCATGCCCGCATGACTGAACAACAGAAGATTTTTGACATCCTCAAAATTGGTTCCAGTTTCCAAACGTTATTTTGAACCAAACCATACCCCCAAAAAAACCCCTGAAAAGTTGGTTTTCCAGTCAGAGACCAAAAATAGTCAGTTTTCTCTTGTGAACCATAATTTCATCATCTCAATTTTGAAAACAAGAAGACGGAGGAGAAGTCAGAAAAACGTGGGATGAAGCGCATGCAAGGAATTCGCAGAGGTCTGAGATTATAGACGTTTTTCTAACCTTACTTTTCCCACTGTTTCGTTGACCTTCAAAGGCTTCACTGTCATTTGAGAGAGGTTGACAGAGGTCGAGGAAGCATTAAAGATCTGAGACCCCAGTAGAGAACAAGGCCCCTGACATGTCTATCTGAAGGCCTTAACAGACTCATCCATAAGCATCCTAATAGCACCAGTGTTGTTGTGGATTTCTTAAAAAAAAAATCATTAGAAATGTTCATTTTCCTGGTTTGAGTCAAGATTTGTCTATATTTCTCCAGCTTTCCCTCCCTTTCATTCAGACATAAAGTACTTAAAGTGTGTATTTTAATGGATAAATGATGGAGGAAGCTCATCCTGAAAGCTGAGAAAAGCTCCTTCAAAGTCTCTTAAGGAAACGTGTGTTAACATGTGCAAACACCGGGGCGAACTTTAACATGCTGACGGGCTGTTTTCACTGACATTTTAAAATGTCACATATTTTCTCAAAGTAGAATAAAACAGTTTAACACAGAAATACACACACAAAAAAAAAAACACAGAGACTCCGGAAATATGAAGTCACGTCCTCCCAAATTTGACCCAGTTTTTTAACTTTACGATATAGTTTCATCAGTCGAGGTTTGAGGATGGCGTCACACGGACACGGAGAGCTGGAAAATATTCAAATGACGTGACATTAAGATGATTTCCGGCACTATCGTAGATCTGCTGATGACGTTTCGTCCCCATATCGAGTGCTCGACTCACCTGATGTGACAAGGTGGTTAATGACAAGGAGCTCTCGTCTGCTCTGAACTTTCATGTCAGCCTTAATTTTACATTAACAAAGTGTGTGTGTGTGTGTGTGTGTGTGTGTGTGTGTGTGTGTGTGTGTGTGTGTGTGCATCGTCTTGACCTTTACAACAAGAGCATGTTTGGTCGGTGTTGATGAGACGACGCTGACAGCGGAGCCGGGAAACACAAATAAAACAGGAGAAGAAGAAAATAGATCTTTTTAATGGAGTTTAACAATCGGTCTCTGGTGGACTCATTAGGATGACCAGTTTGACTTATTTTACAGCCACTGGTAATTAGTATCTGCAGGAGTTATGGCCATAATCAGCCAAGTTTTCCCTTTGACTTCATCTCTGTTCACATTAACTTTGCCGCTGCCAGTGAAAGGCGTCGGACGAGTGAAGAGACCGCGGCCGTAAAACTCATAAAACTGGAGGGTTCCTTCAGGGGAGCTTTAACACAGAGATATGATAATCCCTCTCACTTCACAGTGGCCTCCTCCTCCTCCTCCTCCTGCTCCTCCTCCTCTTTCTTCTCCTCGTCTGCCTCCTCTTCTTTTTCATCTCTATCACATCCTCTCCTACCTTCTCCTCCTCCTCCTCCTCCTCCTCCTCCTCCTCATCAGCGTGATGTGGGGTATTTGGGGCGACGGTGGCTCTGCGGGCCTGTGATGCCGCTCATGAATGATGAAGAGCAGCAGACGAAGGCTCTCTCTGCGGAGGCAAAGACAAATATTTGAGTTTGTTTATCAGAGAAAACATTTTGCTTCGTCTCCATCGAACAATCCACACGAGGAAACAATGAGATCCTGAATGTGCTGCAGGAGTCCAACCATCATCGCCCTCACTCTCACTCTCCTCCTCCTCCTCCTCCTCCTCCTCCTCCTCCTCCTCCTCCTCCTCCTCCTCCTCCTCCTCACACACAGACTCAGGTTTCTTCACTGTTGCGTGAATGTTGGATTCAGATGCGATTGAAGCAGAAATTTGTCTGTTTTTGAAGGTTTTTTTAGACTCCTCATCAGTCATACCTGGCGCCCTCATCTTGACTTTCAGGAAATAACAAGAAAGCTGTTCAAAGATTCTATGTGTTGTTTTTCTGCATGTATTGATATCAAAATGACTCGTCCATAATCCTTCAAATTAGTGAACAAATATCATCAAGTATCCACATAACGCCGGTTATACTAATCGTATCTTAGACTTGTGATCGTAATCCCATTAATTATATATTAAACTTGTCTTATCGGTTGTATTGGTAGTACTAATTACATTAATTATATCCTATATTTGTTGCATCAGTCATCAAAGGTAATTTTACCGCCGCGCTCGTAAACAAACAGCGTTAGAGGTTGGAAACAGAAACTTCTCTCATCAAGAGCCAACGAGACGCGCGTGAACTCATTTCGCCGTTGTTGTGTGTTTTATATCCCGCTCTTTTTTTTTTTTTTTTTCTTTTTACTGCCCATCTAATGGCTTATTTATTACATTCATTCTTTATGAGCCGGGGCTCCTGTGTGGCCTCATTACGACTCTCGCTCTGCTCTGGAATTCCAGGATAATTACGAGCTTCATTGTTTTAATAAGCGCCGCGGTCAGCGCGGCTCCCCGCTCCGTCTCCTCGGGCTCCCGACGGGAAACATGTGAGGGCAGCGCCGGGCCGGACACGCCGGGTCCACTCCGCAGGTAAATATTTACTGTGGCGTAAGGAGCGAGATCCTCGAGCCCCATCAACTGTCTTATAAAGTGTTGATGATGAGCCTGAGCTCTCTCTCTCTCTCTCTCTCTCTCTCTCTCTCTCTCTCTCTCTCTCTCTCTCTCATCATCGCCTGCTGATGCAACCGTCTGCTCCTCAAATCAAAGCTTCTCGCTCGTCTTCAATCGTGAGGTAACGACATGAAAACGTCACAAGACGACTTCTAACCCCACTTCGTCTGTGTGTGTGTGTGTGTGTGTGTGTGTGTGGAGAAAAGCCGCAGCAGAAGTTTCAGGCGGATCGGGCGATCAATCACACCTGACCTGACAGGTAAGCCACATGTAACAGGGTCAGAGGGATATCTGCGGTGATTTATAATATAATTATACAAAGTCCCCGTTCTGTTTCGCTCATATTACACATGCGTAACGACAACATCGACCCTTGTGTTTCCCGCTCCTTTTTTATAAAGGGTTATCGCACATTTTCAGCGCTCTGCGAGTCGAGGTGAAATCTCAGTATTCTAACGTTGTTGTGTCTAGGGCTACAAGTCATTTATATGTCTGACAGGGGATTTGTATCTGTCACCTCGCTGCCAAAAGAAATAAACAAGGATCGCCTCCGAAGATGAGGCCACGGACGGTCTGGACTTCTTCTCCTCGGGACGCAGACAGGACGAGAGGCCAGCAGACACACATGCCTGCAGCACATGGGCGACTCTGGGTCAGGGGAAGTTTTTCCATCCACGGATCAGAGGGTCGATGGTTCAGTCTCAGCCCCCAACCCAAGATATCCTGATCTCAATGTACCAAAGTGTGTGAGGGATAAAGTAGAGCAGATGAACCATGCAGTGAACGAGGCTTGCGTCTGTAAAGTGCTTTGAGTGGTCATGAAGACGTGAAAAACGCTCTATAATTAACAGCCCATTTACCATTTACACGACATAGGCGCTCCTTTAATAGTTTCTAAGAGCTGGAGGGGGGGGCGTGCGTGGCTTTTTGTCGTCCCACAGACTCAGGAAACACAAAGATGGTTTTAGGAGATGGAGGAGAGAGCTTGGTTAGATGGCAGTAGGTGGTGGTCCCCTGGGCTGTGATTGGAGGAGGGGCTACTTTGGAAGACTTACAGGTACAATATCCCTATGAAAAGTGTCGGAGAGAATAATACGTCTATTGTTTGATACTGAGGCCACCTGAGAGTGGAGGTTTGCTGAGAGAGGTGAGGGCACCAGGTTATGGAGATCTAGAGTCAGCGCCCCTAGATCTATATGAGCTGAAAAGGAGGAAGCAAGCATGCATGACAAGGAGGAAGTGGACACCTGGAGATATACAACAATCATTGAATAATGAGAATAATGACCAGCATCTCCAGGACTAGGAAGAGGACAGAGAATAAAGATACTCTCTTTAATTTCAGGAGAAGAACTCCTTGACAAAGGGTCAGAGTGAGCCTCTGATCTACTTCCTGTTCACACTACTGAAGGTTCATCTACCCACCGCTCAGACGTGATGCATTTAACCTGATGTACACCCACACGACCTCTGACCCCTCCGCTCCCTGTGGAGCCCGTTCACACACTGCGACTCCATGATGGACCCCCCCCCCCACGAGTCCTCGGAGGCCGCTCGCTTCAATCAGCTGCTTCCCGGGAATGGAGAGAGGATCCAGCACGGCCGCCATCGAGTGGATAATGGACGTGAGGCGGGTGCCCCCAGAATCCATTTGCGCCCTCTGTCTCACAGCCGGATCCACTGCCCCTCCCCCCCCTCCGCACACCGCCCGTTCTCCGGAGACATCTCAGGGAGCCCGTGCTGCCTCCTGGGGGGAGGGACGTCCTCCATCACTCCTACGCCACATCACCGCTGGACGCCGATCATCACAAAGCAAACACGCTCACTCTGAAGTGGCTCAAACGCAGAGCTGCTCCTTCCTCCTCCTCCTCCTCCTCCATCCTCCTCCTACATCTCCATTATCTCGGAGCCGCCTGTGTCATCACTGCTCATGTTTTATTTGTTTTATGGCTTTTACTTTGAAGGGTCAAGACAACATTTATGGTTTTTTTTCTTATTTCTCCATGTGTGTATGTGTGTAAATGAATTTGACTTGGTGGAAGAAAAAGTGCAGGATTAGTCCATAAAGTTTCTTTACAATTAGTGTATGTGGAAATGTTTACAAAATAAGGGGTAGGTATTGAAGGTTTTTGATAAACCCCTACATTTCATGATGGCATCTGCGATCTTTTGCTTCATGTGCCATATCTTTGTTCAAAACACAATATATTTGACATAAACTCATAGAAACACGTCCAGGGGGGTGATATCCGGTAAACAAGGTGGCCAAGGAATTGGGTCATCCCTTACAATCGGTCTCCAATAAACCCCAGCTATGGAGACTTTGTGGGCAAGAAGCAGTGGTAGTTCCTGATTTCGATATGTTATGTTTGAAATCAATAGCATCAACATTTCAGTATCGACCTGCATATCAGCCTAGCAGAGAGTGATTGGAGGTCTCTGGGTCTTCAATGCTGAATCCATCAGTTAAACAAGTACTGTCTGTACTGCCCCTGTCAGAGGCCCTGGTGATGATGATCTGCAGGACAAAGAGGAGCAAGATCCGATGCCCTACAGGTGGCACTAGCAGAGGAAAAGGGAATCAGAGAGACTCTCAAACTTAGAGCTTGAAGACACTGCAGCCACAGGTGATTCCACACTGCTGTGTTTTTGTGGTCTGGATGACACATTTTAGGAATTAAACGAAGAAGGTCTATCATGCATGTTGTGAGGGTCTGGGTCTTAAGCACATAAGACGAAGGCAGGGGGACAGGTTACCAGTTAACCACAGGCCACACCCACGCTTTCTCACTCACACCTACTATAGAAGCAATCTGCGTGTCCAATCTACCTTAAAGCATGCTTTGCTACACAGACACGGAGAGAACATGAAAACATGCTGAACCTGAAGATCTGTTTCAGAAGGGTGGGAGTTCACGGCTCGACTGTCTCACACATCACGGTGTTTGTGATGTGTGCAACGGGTTTTGCTGAAGGTGTTTACAGTGTATGTGTGTGTGTGTGCGTGTGTGTGTGTGTCTGCAGAGATGCTGCGACATGAGCGATGATGCGCTCGTCGCTCGCTGCCGCAGATGTTTGTGGGATCTCGCGCGGCGGTGCCCAGCTGTCTCTGCTGATGGTCTGCGCTCCGCTCCGGTCCCAGCTCTCCGAGATGTTTTATGATGAATCTACATATTTGCCGTCTCCGGGGGGACACACGTTATTGGGAAGCACTCGATCTCTGCCTCCATTTCCTGTCTGCTCTAATAGCTTCCAGGTGAGAGGTGTTCCTCCAACCCCCCCCCCCCCCCATCTCCATCCCCACCCCACCCCATCCTCCCCCAACCCGGGGGACGCTTATTAAAACTGTTCTCCTATTGATACACTCGGTTTGATGCTTCCCACGTCTGACAGAGTGCAGATCTCGTGTTTGGCCTGATGTTACAGGAAACAGAAGTGAGCGATTCGACCTCGACGAGCTGCAAACAGAACGTTGTTAAAGCGTCGAACCCGAAACCCGAGACGACGCATTTGGTTCTCATCAGTTTCCTACTCGAAACCTCGAACAATGGAACGAGATGAAGTCACAGAGGTCGACGCCAAGCCAAACATCCTGCTCCTCCCCCACACCAGCAGCACCAAGGGAGGAGGAGGAGGAGCAGGTGGAAAGGGGAGTCCTGCAGGAGGCGCTGTCCTCCAAAAACACCTCTCTGGGCTCAGACAGGGGAGCAGGAGGAGGAGAGGAGCAGGGGGAGAAGGAACGGTAAGGACACAGGGTAGGGAGGAGGGGAGCAGGGAGTGAGGAATAAGAGGAGGTGGGTGAAAGGGAGGAGGAGAGAAGGAGAGGGTGAGGGAATAATGGAGGAGTAGAGAGACAGAGGAGAGGCTGAGGAGGAAAGTGGGAGAAAAGGGGAAAGGAGGAAGAGGAGGGAAGACATCGAACACCATTGATGAGAACTGTTAAAGGGTCTGTAATGACTCTGTGCGTGTGTGTGTGTGTGTGTGTGTGTGTGTGTGTGTGTGTGTGTGTGTGTGTGTGTGTGTGTGTGTAAAGCTGCTGTTTTTCTTCTCTCATGTTCTCACTCAATCAAACAACGTCTCACCTGTTGAAAACCAAAACACCTGCCACAGTGTTGACCTGGTGCTGAGGTGGAGTAACACCAGCTCTTGATGAGTGTGCATCACGTTTCAGTCCCTGGGCTGGGTCCCTGGTCCTGGTCCAGGACCTGGCCCAGGACCTGGCCCAGGACCTGGTCCAGGACTTGGCTCTTCTCCAGCGTTGGCGAACATGAACCCTGTGCCTGTGATTTACCTGCTGCAGGTCTAATCCCAGCTGCCGAACATTGTATGTCATCTCGAAGGCCAGGTCAGCTTTCCTGTGTGAGATGACTTACAGTCTTGACACACACACACACACACACACACACACACACACACACACACTCACACACACACACACTCATACACCCTAATCCCTGAAAGTGGGCCTGTGGTACGATCACAATGACATCATCAGCTCAGAGGAAATGGACTAATTCCTCAGCATTGCAGATGTGCGGCAAGCAGCAGTCACATGATGTCACCGCAGTGCAAACCAAACACACCTGCGTGATGCCGTCGCTCCTCTTCCTCTTCCTCTTCCTCTGCTTGTCAAGAAACATTTCAGTTGCTCACGAGGCCAAAACATTAGTGACGGCGTGTCGCAACACAACGTCAGTACAGCATTCACTGAAGGTGACGCTGATGAGAGGCAGACGCAGTGTTTGACATTGTTTGACCAGCAAAGTAAACTACGACTGTGGCTACTTTACATTAGCTTTTAGCTTAGCAATAGCAGTTTAGCTTAGCTAGCCAAGGCTAGCTGTGTTTATCATTTCCTGTTGACCTGTTTTGACGACATTAGCGTAACATGTGGCTAGCAAACATTAGCTGTGTTTGTTTATCATAAAATGACGATGACATTGACTCACTTTGTCACGTATGACAGTGACTTGTGAAGTCAATAGCATGAATCAAGCTAGCACAAGTTATGTTTGTTTTTCCATGTATGACAATCTCCAGTATGACATGATGATAGTACTGGCTTTCTGGCGGTATTGGTCAGCTAATGTTATTTATGTTTGAATTTCTGCATGTGATTTGATAACCATGCCCTAGCATGGCCCTTTCCACATAACCTATTCCTGTTGCAGCCTTCTTTTAACTAGCGTTCAAGCCTTGCACGAGTAGTAGTTCTTACACTATTGCACGCTCATCCCTTGATAGTTTAAAGAATGCGGAGCAGTATTTATTGCTACACTGACATCTCTGTTGTACTGTAGCCTTCTTTCTATTCCCATGTATGCCACAACTGAATATAAATGTAAATCCATGTAGCAACCTAGCGCACATTAGCTTAACTTAATTTAGCGTGTCCACAGTGCGAGCAGCTTCTCTGGGTGATGCAGCTCTTCTTCTTTTTCTTGTCTCTGTGAATCTGAGCAGTTTCCAGTTCAGCTCCGTCTGGCAGCTGCAGCATTTGGACCGGGACCTGCAGCGCTTGGACCGGGACCTGCAGGATTTGGCCCGGGATCTGCAGACTCAGGGAGGGTTGCAGGTTTTGTTTGCGTGTTCGCTGCCTCGGCTTCGGGCGTTGTCTCCCCTAACGAGCGCTGTGCATTGGAGAACCCTACTTCATAACTCATCACGGGCGGTGCTGACGGTGGAGGGAAAGTTAATTGTGCCTAAAGCGGAGCCTCAACAGGCGACTGCTGCCAAACCCCCCCCCACCTCCCTCCTCTCTGCTGCAGACTCTGATACTGGCCTGCTCTGGTATCCACGATAGAAACCAGACTTCCTGCTGAGGCTTGCAGACCTGATACGGCTCTGAAAGGACCAGGTCTCTGTCCCGGTCTGTGGATGTTCAAGTAAACACTGTTTGAGCGTCCGCCTCCTCAGGGATTGCGAACATTGGACAGAAATGATCAATAATCATCAACAGGAGCAGAAGCAATAAAACGCATTCTGATTTTAATTTATGTGAACACCGGGTCCTGGCCCGGGTCCAGGCCTCTGGATCAGCGCCCACATGGTTTTTCTATCAGTGCTGTCGCGCTCTTTGACGCCCACTTCCTCTGTTTGAAACATGACGAAGGTTGAGGGCTCCTAACGAGCTCCACCAATCACCCATCAGGTCCTCACTCACCTGTTCCCAGCCTCCGGGACCAGCACCTGGTCCTGGTCTCCACGCTGAGAACTTCACATCCGAAGGTTTCTTTGTCGAAATCGTTTCCTCAGGTGAATTCTTCCCCTTGTTTGGCAGCTTCATTAACACGATCTCTGCGGATGATACTTAATGTGTTTCTCTCCTCATAGATAAAAATAATTATACTATCCATGCGCTCAGTGCGTTTGATGCTCTGAAAGTGAAGGATTGTGGGTTTTCCAGGAGGATCCTGACTGTCGACAAAGACCTGGATCTCAAAAGCTCCTGAATCACTGCGTCCAAACAAACGTCACGTCATCCTCAGACGGATTTCTCTCTTGATCCCGGCTGATGCTTTTCCCTGCTGCAGCCTCTCGCTGATTCACATCAGCTCAGCTGTCAAAGCCTCGTCCTCACGACCCTCTGCCAACAGTTTCATCATCATCAACTGTCGACTCTGGAGGTCGGCGGAGAACAGAATAAGACCTGAAACACACACACACACACAAACACACAGCATCCTGAAGCTGAAAACTTCCAGAGTCTGGAAATCTCTACCAGTCATGTCCGTCCCTGGACTCTGTCCCACTTCTCGGAGCAGCTGCAGTTTCTGCACAGGACTCTTATTCTGAAAAGTGATTTGAGACCCATCTAAAGTGGTACAGGAAGAATGATTCAATGAGAGGAATTTTTAGTTTAGTAGAAAACCTAAATAGAATCTCTCTCCTTTATTCGAAAGAATCTTTGGAAACTCGACTTGAAACCAGGTTCTGTCTATTCTGGTTCAGTCTTTAGTGGACTGTATTAAGATGTTACAGCTGAGGCAGCTCTGATACTTTAAGGAGACAAGTCACATACTTTCTCAAACACACACACACATACATAGTCAGACAGCTGGAACTGCATCATTCAAGCCAAATGTATCTTTATTAGACTGTTTCTGTACAAAAGCACTGATCACAGGAAAAACCCAACAGAAACATGCATCTATTTACAGCGTGGTCAGAGACAGAAGGAGAAGCTGCGTCTAAAGACATTAATTAAACATTGTGCTTTGATATACTTTGATGATATATTTCATATTTCACAAAGATGCAGAACCTCTGCCTCTTTCACATTGAAGTAAAACATCGATAAAAGTTTCCGTTTGCAGTTTTTAAAACCAGCTCGATGAGACGCAAAACTGACCGCAGGAAATGTGGCGAGACGACAAGGCGCGACGTTGTCGCCCTGCGGCCCTGGAGGGGGGTGGGGGGGCGGGCGGGGGCCGGGGGGGGGGGGGGGGGCAGGGGCCGGGGGGGGGGGGGGGGTGGCTTCTGCTGAAGACCGCTGTTCACCCGCTGCCCACACGGTGGCGTCGCGCAGCAACTGACAGTTTCCGTCAGTCCCGCATTTGCATAAAGTCGTATTTAGTGTCTGGTGGGGCTGGGTGGGGCTGGGTGGGGGGGGTGGGGTTAAAGGGACGTCGAAGGTACGTCTGCGTTTCTACGACAGCTGTGATTTCTACAACTTTCAGAACCAAATAATGTGTTTTTATTTTCCCTCCACGCAGACGTGGTAAACGTGAAGAGACGTCGACGAGAGCTGCAGCTCGGGCCCTAACGCGTGATGATCACAGTCACGCAGCGTGTTAGGAAATGCAATGTATGCACTGTAAGATTGATGTGTGTTATTTATTGTGTTTCTTTTAGAGGTGTCGGATCAGTTGTGTACACTTTTGCATTATCATAGACGGAGGATTCTGGCTTTGGCTGTAATTGAGGGTGAGAGACTCTACGAGATCCTCAGAGAAAGAGAATAAAGGTGCTTTTTTTCCTTTTTTTTGCATCTTCTGTGGCTCGTAGACAGCACACAGACACCTCGCGCTGCTTGAGCTGGATGTCCTGTGTGTTTGGGAACGTTAACCTCGAGGAGCTCGAGCTGAAGCTTTGGTCGAGCGCGTTCACGGACGAGCTGGCGTTGGAGCTGGAGCTGGAGCGCGGTTGCATAAGGAGATGAGCCAGTTTGTGTGTGAGGACGAGAAAAGCACCATCGACAACACCGACCGACATCAATGGAAGTTTCCTGGAGATCAGTGACCCAAAAACTCAGTCTGGTGGTTTTAAAATCTGCTTCCTGTTTTAACTTGTACGGTCATTCTCACCAAAAAACACAAAGACTAAGATTGGCTCTAAGATTAAAATATTGTTAAAATATCATCTTCTAAACACCGAAACCAAGAGAAACGCTCGCTCCAAAGCAATAGTGGAGGAAGATTGTGACGTAGAAATGTCCCCTGACGGTGCACGTCCCTTGAGCTTCATCTTTTTTCACACTTGTAGCTTTTTTCTTTTTGCTAAGTTGCTCTTTAGTGCCCGACAGAAATAGTGCATTAAGAAATAACATGATTATACATTTCACAATAATACACAAAGGACGAGAAGAACCAGGGAAACACAAACGATGCTGTTTACAAAAAGTTAAATATCGTAAAAGCGTTTTTTGTTTTGTACAAAAGTGATGAAAGCATTTTTTTTTTTTGCGTCCTGTCGGACCAACAGGGCGGTGGCGTCGAGATGTTCTCTGGTTATAAAAGGCTTCGCTCCTCTCACCTGTCGATTCTTTAATATCTAAAAGGGTTAAGACGTCACATGTGTTACGCGTATATTGGAGACTATGTTCAGGCCTAAATCACAAAGGAACTTTATAAATACATAAAAAAGAAGCACGATCAAGGAACAAGAGAATCCACGCGGTTCAGCCAGCGGCTGCAGCTCCATGCCGCGGCTGAACCGCCGCAGACCGACAGGAAACTAAACCATAGAAACAAAACGTGCGCTCCTCTGCGCCGACCACCTCACTTCCTGCTTCCTGTACAATGTTTCCTTCAGGGGCTGTGGTACAGAAAGACCTGGTCTGGACCTGGTCCGGTCCTCTGGTTTTTTGGGGGGGAGGGGAAAGGGGCGGAAGGGGGGCGGGGAATCTGGACCGAAGACGAGGAACCGTCTGACGGCCTCGCCTCAGTCGCAGCAAAGAGTCTTTTACGTCCCGTTTTTTGGACTCGGTCCCACTCAGGATCAGGATCAGGGTCCACCAGGAGCTCCTGGTCCCACATTAATGTTAACGTTCATGCGCACACACACACACACTGATGCTGTGTGTCTGTTAGCATCAATACTGCTAATGCTAGCATAGCATTAATGTTAGCATACACCCTGTGTATGTGTGTGTGTGTGTTGGTTAGTGTCAACACTACTGCACAGCTAAAACATAGACATGTCCCTTTAAATTTAAGCTTATTAATGAGATGCAGAGCCTCCTCTGTGATGTCATCGTCGGGGCGGGAGCTCGAGGAGGACACGCCTCTTCCTGTCTCACAGTGGTGCAAACTGATCTGAGACCTGCAGAGTCTCGTTACTCACGCGACACAGAGCTGCAGAGCTCCGCCCAGCGCTCACGCCGCTGACCTTTCACCTCCTATGAAAGGGAGTTGGTGAGGGGGGGGGGGGGGTGAGGGAGTGGGGGTGGGGTTGGGTGGCGCCGCAGACGTCTCAGACGTGTCCGGAGTCCAGCGCCTGCCGTCGGCAAGATGGAGTCTGTGTGACGCGAAGACAAGAGGCGGCGAAGAGCAAAAAACTTCCTCTGGCGGAGCGATGGACTGGGGCGGGGCTGGGGGTTGGGGGCTGGCTGCCGTTGTGGTTGGCGTTTCCGGTGGTGGGCGGGGCCATCAGCGCTGGGGTGGAGGGTGGAGGGGGGGGGTCTGACGGGATGGCGGAGGGTCCTCCTCACATGGGCGGGACGATGAGACCTGCCATAGCTGAGAGCAGACAGATGCAGGTCAGACGTTTGTCGAGGCCGCATCAGGCATCATCATGTGATCATGGCGTGTGGGTGGGTCCCAGCGTTGTCATGGAAACACTATGCAACTACAGACAGGCCTCAACACTGCCTGCCAGGCCTCAACACTACAATCAAAGTGAATCATTTTGCATTTTATGACGTTTTAGACACGGAACGCCGTAAAAAAAACAAACAAACTCTGCTTTGATTGCTCGAAACCAAGCGAATCGACTTAGCGACCAATCGGCAACTCAAGTTATGGATCAACTTTGACCGTGAACGTGTTTATCATGACAGACGCCAACGTGCCCGTGTGTCCGCGGACAGGTGGACAGCAGAGAGGGGGGAGATAGGAGGGGAGGGCTGACAGGTGGGAGGGGGTGGGGGGGGGATGCTCACCCTGAAGGTTGCTGCCATTGGTGGTGGTGCAGGTGGGGGGCGGGGAGGTCTGTGGCCGCACGACAGGGGCGAAGGCGCTCTTCTGTTTGACTGCAGAAACCATATGGACAGAGAGAATGAACAAGGGCCTATGGGAGCAAGAGGAGGAGAGAGGACGAGGAGGAGAGGGAGGAGGAGTAGGAGGAGGAGGAGGAGGAGGAGGAAGAGGAGCAGGAAGGGAGTCCTGACGGTAACGAGCAGGCGGGCGGGCGGAGGAGGAGGAGGAGGTGAGTGGTCGGATGAACGTGAGTCATGCAGCAGCAGGACGATGAAGAGGAGGATGAGGAGGAGGATGAAGAAGGAGGATGAGGAGGGGGGTGGGGCTCCGAGTACAAACAGCTGCACCACATCTGGCAAAGTTGATCCATAACTTGAAGGACTTCAATTCCCACACATAAACCAACCTGAGCGCAGCAGCGGCTCCACCCACACACACTGCACAGGTGTGTGAGTGTGTACGTTCATGTGTGTGTGTGAGTGTGTGTGGGTGTGTGTGTGTGTGTGTGTGTTACTCTGACTGACTTCTGATCAACCTTAAAGGGACCGTTAACATGTCCTCAAACCCTCATCTGAGACTGATGCGTTACCAAGGCGACCAGTCTCTCGTCCAACTGGTCAGAAGCTGCGGTAGCTGGGATAGCTTAGCTTAGCGTAGCTTAGCTTAGCGTTAAGACCACATTAATAAGAGAGGAAACCTCGAATTTTGGATGAAGATCAAAGTTAATCAAATAAACACATCAGACACTTGAACATCTGTGTTTCCATGACAACCAAGGAGGGGGGGGGGTGGAGACGACCTGCTGATGATCATGCAGCCGCTAACGAGAGGAAGCTGTCTGTCTCTTGTCCACAACGAGTGAAAAGGGAAAACAAAAAAAATTAAAAGAATTTTACTAAGTTTGTTATATTAAATTTATTCAACCTATGTTACTATGACAACCACCCACCCTCAGCTGATGAAGAACATGCGATGTCACTGAAAGCTCAGGAGCAGCGCCTAAACAGACTCTTTCTAATGGACAGAGGCCCGGCTAGCTCTTCCCTTCTGATTCCATTGGTTATGCTAAGCTAAGATGCGCTATGTCAAGCTAAGCTAAGGTCTCCCAGCAGCGGAGGAAGAGGTTTTAGTGCTGGTTGGACAGGCCCGTCAGGAGCTGTGCGACTGTCTCGAGCTGGTGATGAGATGAAGCGAGAGAATGTAAACGTGATTTATCGCTTCGTGCCAGCAACCATCAGAGTGTCCTGCGAGGCTGCTTCCTCCTCCTCCTCTTCCTCCTACTCCTCACGCTTACTTCCTCTCTGTTTCTCTCTTTCTCTCTCTCGTTGTTTCTCACTTCTTTGCAGCTGATGTTAATGATTTCGGCCCAAAGCGTGAATGCATGACGGATGCAGTGAGGATGTTAGTGGAGGTTAGTGGAGGTGGAGGTGGAGGAGGAGGATGGACAGGGACAGTCAGAGGAGGGAGGAGGTGAACGATGCGTGGCGGTGTTCAGCCGACACACACACACACACACAAAACACACACTCGCACGCACGCACGCGCACGCTCAGCCCTCGGTGGAGGGGAAACTCTCGAACCAGCCAGGCGAGATGCGAGCCCACCTTTTGTTTGGTCGCCAGGGACGACAGCATCACCTGGCACGGAGACGCAGGCTGCGCTCGCTACCTTCTAAACGAGTCTCGCTGAGACTCGCCGCGCTCTTTGAAACACGAGCCAGAACAATGGAACGATCCCCCCCGCGGGCGGCGTTAAGACGCTCAGCCGGCCTCCAAAACACACCTGCGCCTCCTGAGCCAAGCAGCTCCTCCACCGCAGGCGAGGCGGTCGGAGCTGCCCGCCGCCGCGTTGCCACGGCAGCAGCGAGAGCATCGGCTCGCTCGCCTCCCACGGCGGGGAAAAAAAAACAAACTTTTATTGTTCTGTTGCGAGCTGTGATGGGCAAACGAGGCGCCCGGGCGCTCCGGGCTCCTCGGGAAAAGCAGAGAGGGGAGGAAAGAAACCTCCGGGTGGCGAGGTGACGCCTCTGCAGCCCTCTGATTGGCTGCTCGGCAGAGCTGTGCAAGGATTCAGAGTTTAAGAATCGGCCTACGTTCAATTCATGAATAGGAACTGAAGTGACTCCGCCCACAGGAAGTAGAACTGAAACGTGAATTGGAATGCCAGGGAATTGATTTGATTTATACAATAATCATATAATTAAAGTCAGAGTTGTCAGCACATAAAGAAAACTGTGTAATATTGTTATGATTTCAAAGGTCCTGTCCACCTTGCATTGTTTGGAAACCATTTTCGTTAACCTTTGGTTAACGAAGGGCTTTCATCATGTACGAGTTGAAATGAATCTAATTTACTTAATGGGGAAAATATTTGTTCCTAGTAAGATGTAATATTTACAAGCAGCCCATTTAAACACTGTTTCAATGCACACTGCGCCTAAATAATGTATGTAAATGTCTGCATTTCATTTAATTTTAATTCCACTTCCTTTTATGGGAATTCTGCATTCCCAGTTGAACTGAAAAAAAAAAAAAAGTCATTTTCACTTAAGGTCTGAGGTTTGCACAGCTCTGTTGCTCTGAGGACTCACAGGTCGAGCAAACAGCTATTTCCCTCCGAACACGTCACGCACACACACTCCATCACCTGATCCCAGGTCAGAAACATCATCACTGAATGGACGCTTCCCCTGTCACAGTCTCAACACCTTCCACATGCACACACTCGACACATCAGCTGCTTCCAGCTCCTCGCATGCCTCCTCTCCCAGCATCGACTGGTCTGAACTGGTTGAACCTCAGCGTGTGCGCGTCGCTCTGACTCACTTGCGTAAGCGGAGTTGGTGGAGCCGTTGAGGAAGCCGGGGGAGCCGGGCACTCCCAGGTTGGTCATCCCGGCTCCGTATCCGTTCATGGTGGAGGTGATGGTGTTGTAGTTGGACTGCTGGGGCGTGGAGCTCGGCACGTAGCCGCGAGGAGACACGCTGTTGGAGTTACGGGAGTAACCTGAGAGCAGGAGAGAGGGAGGAGGACACGTGGATGAAGCTGTGAGCTGGAGAAGAGCTGCAACAGAACCACATGTCTGATCATCTTCTCAGTCAGTGGATTAGAGAAGATGTCTAGTTTTAACCACAAAACAGGGATGGTGAAGCCTCAAGAAACCAGAAATATACACAAACTAACTCATCAGAGTAGTTGGTGATTATCTTATTAGTCATTTATCAGTCCAATGATCCCTCAGTCATTGCAGCGTTTTGTCAGAGAGCATTAGAATAATCAGCATCCACCAGGAAACAGTCCGAGCACCATCACCTGTTCGTTCTGCTTGCTTTTTTTTCGCTGTGAAAAAAAAAGCTGGAAACTAAATGTTTATTTACCATCATCGCTGTTAATTTGAACCTCCGGCAGCTGTTTCCACCTGCAGACATTTACCTGCACAGCTGCAAACCAGCAAATAAATGAGCTGGTCCACTGGTTCATAAACTGATCTGGAGTCTGTGCATCATCTCTCTGCCTCACACACACACACCTGTGCTGCTTATGTACGAAAATCCCCTCGCTGTGACATCATCATGTAGCTGCTGCTACAGCCCCCCCCACCCCTCCCTCCCCGTGCTCCCCCTGATTGACCCTCATCCAAAATGCATTGAATACCAATGTTCCCCGCAGCGCTCAGCCCGACCTCCGACCCCCTCGTGAGGCTCTGCAGTTCCCAGCGACCTCGGGCCGAGCGGAGCCGACAGTGTGCCAAGCAGCACATCAACTCCCCCCACCTCCTCCTCCTCCCTCCCTCTTTCTCCCCCCCCCCCCCCTCTTTCCTGGTCCGGGCCGGCGTGATTCCCAGCGGGAGCAGCTGGAGCTCTGCCGGGGGACGAGGGCGATGGGAAACACATGTGGCTGCAGCTTTCGCCTCGCACCAAACGACGCGTTCCCGCTTTTTTTTGCCACTGAATCCCGGGAACACGTGATCACCCCGGGAGCTGCAGGATCGCCGCTAAAACCTGAGAGAGCCCGCTGCAGGCGACAGCGACGCAGGATTCCCTCACTCCCTGATTAATTCTGCGAGAGACGGAGTTAAACTGGGGTCAGAGTCAGAATCCGATCCGCGTGGAGGGCTCGATGCACGTAAACGAGCCAGTTATTAACTTTCAGCGGCTGCAGCCTCGTTTCCCATGACCTCATGGATTCCTGTAAGGTGTTCGCTGCCGGGCCGATGTGAAACGCAGACCAGGGGCGGTGGAAGGAGGGGCGGGGGTGAAGGGGCAGAGAGGGAGAAGTGGAGGGGGTGTCTGGGGAGTAAAAGCAGCTCCTTCTACTTCCTGTCGCTGCCTGTTCACAGGCTGTTCGCTGCATGTTCTCCAGAGCGTCAGTGACAGAAGCTGACAGGAAACACAGACTTGAGCCATCATCCTTCACCACATATATGTGTGTGTGTGTGTGTGTGTGAGTGTGTCTGTGAGTGTGGGTAGTGTTTGTTTGTGTGTGTTTTCTATCTCAGAGACACTGTCACAGCAGGACTCTACTAGACTTAAACTCCTAGATTCTGCTACAGAGGGATGGTTGGACCGGAATGGATTTGACTTTAACTGGACCGGACTGAACTTAAACTATCTAGACTCTAGTGCTACTGTTTCTCAATTCAGGCCGATTGGAGCAGCAAACATCTAAAACATACAATGGATAATGAGGGCCAAAACTGAGAAACTCCTACGTCCTACTGAACAAGACTGAACTCTAATACACTGGAACCTGCTGGACGGTACTAAACTGGACTGGACTAATGAACCGGAGTGAATTACACCATTGTATAGGAAGTGACCTAAGATGGGGACACATCACAAGATTCTACCCCTGGTCTTACCCTCAAGCCCCACCTAAATGAGTGTGTGACAGGTAAAGACTCAAAGACTCAAGTGTGCAAAAGCAAAACCTGTGATTTCTCATACAGTAAGTCATGGTCCTTAAATCAGCGATCCTCAGTCTTTTTAGACTTTCACTCCCATCATGGTGTGACTGTGGGCGGTGGGCAGAGCTCTCACCCTGGTCGGCCTGCGAGGCCTCGGAGATGTTGACGGCGAGCTGACTGCTGAAGGAGTTGACTCCCATCATGCCTGAGTGAGCGGCCGAGCCGGTGAGAGACGGCAGCTGGTTGTGACTGCGGGGGACGCTGTAGAGCGCCTCGGTGAGGTCGGCCGCACGCTTCAGGATGATCTCCTGTGAGGGGACGGAGGGGCGACGCTGATCAGAACACAGAACGGCTGCATCTCGGTTGTGAGGTGATCTCGTGCGGGGTCAAAGGTCACAGCGGCTCACCTGGTTGTTGTGTGGCATCCCGTAGAGAGCCTCCACCAGGTCGGCTGCTCGCTTCAACAGCACCTCCTGACACAGAGAGAGAGAGAGAGAGAGAGAGAGAGAGAGAGAGTTTCTGTCAGACCAGGTTGTTTCACATTTCTCTTATATAAATAACATAATAAACTTTAAACATTTCCTCCACAGACTTCAGAATCACAGCATCAGGGAGAGACTTGCTCACACCTCTGGCTATGAACCAACCACCTCCACCTGCTCCACCTACACCTGACGCCACAACCAGGAGGCCCTGGGAGCATCCCCACCCCTACTTCCACACCCCGTGTTCAAAATGGCTGCTGACGTAGATCGGATGAAAATGATGAGCAAGGAAGGGAGGAGCGATTGTGTCCGGGAGGTAGAAGAGGAAAGGAGAAGTGTGCCCACACACACACACACACACACATACACACACTCTCAAATACATAAATACACTCGCTCTCACTAACTCGCCCCGGGGCCGTTTTCCCATCAGCCCATAGGAGAGGAAGTGTCCAATCTAAGTGCTTGCAGCTCAGCAGGTCGCCGTGGCGATGGCTGTTAATAATGATAAAGGCAGTAATAAATAGATGAACACACATTTACACACACACACACACAAAGAGCAAGGGATGAAAAAGTAAGGACCGAAAGTGAAAATGACTGGAAGAAAAAAGTAAGATTGGGAAACTGTAACAAGGAAGGAAACCGCACAAAGAAAGGAGATGAATGGAAAGGGAGGAGCTAAGAAATGGAGGGAAAAAGAAAGGTATGAGAAAAAAAAGAAAGGTGAGAAGGAATGGAAGCAAAAGTGAAAGCAAGAGGGGAAAATATCAGGAACACATGAGAGGAAATAAAAGAAAAAGAAGTCTATGAATAGGATGCTCGGAAAGCAGCGTACGTAAAGGAAGACTCCCAGGAGTAGATGAAGCTGTGTATCTGTGCGCACGCACGCACACACACACACACACACACACACACACACACACACACACACACACACACACACACACACAGACAGATGATCAGCTGATAGATGAGACAACAGAGAGGAGGAGGGGGAGGAGGTGTGGAGTCCCTGAGGAGCAGCAGTGGGGAGGTGGAGGCCTCTGCTGGAGCTCCCTGAGGTATTACAGCAGAGGAGGGCGAGAGACACTTACAGACACAGAGACAGGGACACTAAGAGAAGGAGGGGAGGGTCACGTGACCCGTCTCTAGCTTTTTAGACTCTATCTCCATTTCCTGCTCAGAAATAATAACCACTAAAAACTAACAAATAAATTGAATAAATAACGTAACAGCTTCTACTTCTGCACTGTGCCGTGACCTGCACGTGTTTTACGTCATGTTCGTTTTTGTGGAAACGCTAAAAGTCTTAAAAAAAAACGCTGAACTCCACAACAGCCAGCGATGAAGACCACATGATGATGAGTGAAAGCCTCACAGGCGTTAAATGCTCCTGCAGGACCTGAACGTGTCCTGACCGAGCCGACGTGGCATCTTTGAAGTGGTTGTCAGACAGCTTACTTTTACTGTACCAGATAATGTGTGTGTGTATGTGTGTGTGTGTGTGTGTGTGTGTGTGTGTGTGTGTGTGTGTGTGTGTGTGTGGTTCTACTCTGGGTTCTACCCTGATTTTATTTTCAGCTTGTGGTTGAGCTGCAACGTCCAAACAAATGTCTCCTGTGACTCAGAGGAGACTCAGTCTCCATTAACCACATTGTTTTCCTCCCAGCCAATCAGAGCACAGCTGGCAACCAACCGGGTTTCCACACACACAAAACGCACACACACGCACACACACACACACACACACACACACACTCACATTTCCCACGACAGCAATGACCTCCACAGAGACGATCCAGCACAGTGAAATGGAAACAGAACAACATCCAGCGTTTTTTTGTTTTGTTTTGTTTTTTTTCCCAAAATGTTTCAGGTCCTCCAACTTTGCCATACACACCGTGTTGTGTTCACTGTCACTGCACCAGCGGAGGAGATAACTGAACTGGTCTCACTGGTGATGATCTTAACACGTGAAGCTGAAAACTCTCTTTATAACAAATGAAAAAAGTGGATGCCTGGTTAAGGCGAAGAAGTCTAGATAAGTCTAGATTCTCTGGACTCGCAGACTGAATTTGGAGACCATGTTTGTAGTCTCCTGATAAACTACAACTGTTAAGATAAACCAGGAGTCCACAGATTAACAAAAATCACTTTGTCTCTCCTCTTTCATCTCTGACTCTAAATACTCTGCTAGCCTAGCTGAGTGCAAGCAATGGGGAGCTGTACACGTTAGATCAGTTTGTTGAACTTGGACTTAGAAGCTACAGTCTCTCTGTATGACATCATGCGGTGTGTGCATGTGTGTATAGGTGTGTGTATGTGTGTGTGCGTTGAGTGAATGGCCTCCTGTCAGTCAAACCCCCCCTCCCTCCCCAGCATCTCTCTATTGAAAGACAATCTGTTAGCCTGCAACTGCCAACACTCACTGTGTGTGTCTGCATATGATTCACGCTGTATATTTGTGTGCGTTTAGTTTGCGTTTTCACAACATTATGCACTTTAAATTCCTTATTTTATTTTTCTCAGCTTCATTTCCCTCTCTTCTGTTCTGTTTCTGTCTTTTGAGTCTCTTTGTCTTTATTTGATTGTTTTGAATTTTACATTACTTTATCTTCTTTCTTCCCATCCGTCTCTTCCCCTCATTCCTTCTAAACCTTTTTTTCTCATTATATGACTTCTGAATTTGTCTGCTTTGATTTATTTTTTTATCTTTAAACTAAAAGCCATAATCAGCTGTCTTCAAACAGGTGAACACTGGAGCCACTGGGTGTGTGTCTGGCTGTGTGTTGCTCTGCGAGTGTGTGCGTGTGTGTGTGTGTGTGTGTGTGTGTGTGTGTGTGTGCACTCCTCCTCTGGCTTCATTAATCTCCATTAGAAAACAGAAGTTAGTTAATGTCTCCTTCGCTCGGCTGCAGCAGCGAGACGCCACGAGGCAGCAGCTGCCCGTCACGCACACACACAGACACACACAGACGCACACACACACACACACATACAATCTGCGCACACACACGCAGTTACTCGAGTATCACAAATGCTGAAACACACACCTGAAAAGCTCCCTTCACAGACACTAAAGGCACACACACAAAAGATTTTGGCTCTGTTTGTTTGTGCATAATGTACACTTTGTTGTGTGTGTGTGTATGTGTCTACACAAATGCAGTGTGCATGTGCATGTGTGTGTGTGTGTGCGCACGCGTGTGTGTCCTCCTTCTATTTTCATTAGGTCCTGACAGACACAACAGCCTTCTCAAGTTAATGACGCCTCCGAGGCCTCGCTGCTGGAGCAGGCTGCTCTGCGTGTGTGTGTGTGTGTGTGTGTGTGTGTGTGTGTGTGTGTGTGTGTGTCACCGAGCGTATGTGCACTTGTTCATTTGTTCCCTCTCTGATCTGTGAAACACACACTCGCAGGGCTGCAACTACTCCGACCCCCTCCTTCCCTCCAAAAAAAACCCAAAAAAAAACAGACCGACTCCACCACAGAAGAAGAGTGGGGCCGTGCCTCCCGGGGTCTGAGCTCCAGGCAAAAACCGATCAATAACCGTAACAGTCCTGATCGATCACAAACGACGACTGTTAAACACAGCAGGGCGACGCCCACCTGCACGTTGTGCTTCTGATTGGCTGCTGTCGACAGTTTTTTCTGTTTCTTATCAAAACAAACGAAATCTTTCGATTTCGAACGGCGCGGACTCTGTGACGTCACTGTAAATGATCGGCCCTCGTCGTGACAGTTAAAGTCTGTAAAACAGAAACATAACTCTGGCAGAGAGTTTTTTCTCTTGCAGACGGCCCAGCTCGAGCTGGCAGACGTCTGCTCGGACGTCAGGCCCCGGTTTTTGGCCGTCCGTATCTGTCAGAGGTCTGACTGCCTCCACGCCACACATCCCATTCACACCATTACACACACATCAGCTGCTCAGCCACACCCTCGCCCTCTCTCTCTCTCCCTCTCTCTTTCACACACACACACACACACACAGACAGCGCCATTGGATTCCTGTCAGCGCGAGTGCCGGCAATCAGAGCGCTGGGCGCTTTAACGGCGCTGAAAGGCCTGCCCCGATCGATGCGGTAATGCACTGGCTCCCGGTTATCATCATCATCTCTTATCACTGACCCACACCTCTGAGGGAGGAGGGAAAGGAGGGGGGAGGAGGGGGGGTCTCTGGGTGTTTCCCCTCAGCTGTGGGAGGAGGAGGAGGAGGAGACGGAGGCCCGTCGAGCCGGACGGCTGATTGGACGATGACAGGTCGGCGTGCCGGGTGATTGGCCGGAGGAGGGAAGGGCTCGGACCATGTGACGTTGGTTAAAATCAACACATCAGCATCTCTTAATAATCTGACCGTAAACACTCTCCACCCACATACTCAGAGCTTCCTGTACTGAGGGTTCGGACTTAACGTCATCTGGGGATGATTTTCGGTCTCCTCGCTCCTCTCCTTTCCTACCTCTCCTCTCCTCTGTTTCCTCCTTCTCCTTCCTCTCACCTCTCCTCTCCTTGTTTACTCCTCTTCTATCTACTATCCTGCTTCTGCCTCTCGTTCCTCTCTCCTTTCCTTCCTCTTTCCTCCTTTCTTTTTCATTCCTCTTTTTCCTCCTCTCCTTCCCTCTCCTCTTACCTTCTCCCCATCCTCTCCTAACATTCCTCTCCTCTCCTTCCTCTCCTCTTTCCTATCCTGTTTCCTACTTCCTCCACTAGTCTCCTCTCTTCTCATTCCTATCCTTGTTCCTCCTCCTCTCCTCTCCTCTTACCTTCTCCCCTTCCTCTCCTAACACTTCTCTCCTTTCTATCCTGTTTCCTACTCCACTCCTCTCCTCTATCTCCTTCCTATCCTCTTTCCTACTCCTCTCCTCTCCTCTCCATATAGTTTCCTACTTCTCTCCTCTCTCCTCTCCTCTCCTCCTCTCCTCTCCTCCTCTCCTGAGTCCAGCCACAGCCTCAGAGAGTTTTCCTCCCTCTTCCCCTGGAGTTCGACGTGGACTCAGGAGTAGTTTCTGGAGGAATCCGGTTTGAGTGAACGAGTGAGCAATCGATCGTTTCAGTCACTTCTTCTCAACGTAAACACGAGCTTCTCTCTATCACGCCAAATTCCTCCCACCAGCCCCTGCTCCCCTCCGCCCACCCGACCTTGCCCTTCTTCCGTCCATCTCTTGACATATTCCTCCACCCCCCCCCACCCCACCCCACCCCCCCTTCTCTCGCTCTGTTCCTCCGCTTTTCTTCCTCTGGTTTCTGGGGGCTTAATTACGGGGGGCCGGCTCAGAGGCAGAGGAGGTGCTGGGCGAACAGGGATCAGTGTGACCCTGGAGGAGAAGCCATCAGACAGCAGCCTTAACAATGATAAATCACCCTGAGCTGAGCTCCAGCTCCAGCCGCCGCCCCGCTGATCTCTATAAAATATGGATGGAGCGGCGCGCTGAGCGGGACCAGCGGAGCCGCATCGAGCCGGATCTGCAGATTAGCGCTTATCAAGCGGGGAGGTATTCTAATGATGCGGGACATGGAGTGGGGTTAATTCCATTCAGAGGAAATGGATTGAAATTCAGCTCAGGAGTTGAATATTGCTCATTATTCTCAATGAGAGCAGGAAATCTCCTCATTCATGAAGTGGGCTGGAATTAATAATCCCTGAACGGAAGGACGCCCCCACCTCCCGCTCCCCCTCCCGTGGGTCTGGATTGAGGTCAATGATCAGAGCTAAAGGTGCACACGCAACACGCCAAACACGCTTAATCTCCACCTCATGGTTCAGGAATCACCAGCAAAGCAAGAAGAAAGGAGGAAGCTTTACTTTCAGGCCACAGCAGAGAGAGGAAAGGGAATCTCTACCTGTACCAGGTACACACCCTCACCTCTACACACTGCTTAGTGTGTGTGTGTGTGGGGGGGGGGGGGGATAAGGGATTAAAGGTAATTAATTAAAGGAAAACCTGAAGGAACAGAGCTGCTGCTTTCATGGTTTTAGCCCTGGTGACTCAGAACCTTTTCACCTTTAGCATAGCGCAGTTTTTACCTAGCGCACTGTTACCTTTTTTATATTTATACTGCTATTTCTACTGTTGTTTACATCGACTTTTTACATTTTGTAAACTCATTTATTGTGTTATGCAGCTGTGTGAGCTCAACAGCTACATCTATCTATCTATCTATCTATCTATCTATCTATCTATCTATCTATCTATCTATCTATCTATCTATCTATCTATCTATCTATCTATCTATCTATCTATCTATCTATCTATCTATCTATCTATCTATCTATCTAGTGCTAACAAAAGTGTTTCCTTGCACATTTCTCTGACATCTCATACCTCATGGTTCATGAGGAAAAACCAGCAAGGTTTTGTCTCCAGGTTCCCACCAGTTTATTTTGGGTGTGAGCGCTGTGGCCAGAATTACGGGACGAAATTAGGTTTGGAGGCCAGAATCGGCACAGCGCCTTGCCCTGCGTGTGACTGTGTGTCCACTGGTTCAGACAGACGGGCAGCTAACAGGCAGTTCGACAGGCGGCGAGGCCAACTGGTCACCGATGACCCCTGGGGCTGCTCCTGGATCAGATTCAGGTTCTAATTTCATTCCCAGTCTGGCTTGGCTGCAAGCGGACACCTCAGTGTCGGACCGGCAGACTCCTCACTACTCCTGCCACTCGCCCTCCCTTTAAAGGGGACCTAGAACGGTCTAATGGAGCGTTTATCCACGTTAATATAGAAGCTATGAAAAGATGTTTAATCATTAAAGCATTAGATGCTATTTTACAGACATTTACAATCCTATTGTAAGATGTGGGTCCATTTCTGGCTTTTGCCTGCCAGTCACAAACAATGCCTATTGTTATTCAACACAGCGAAGGTTTTTCCATTCTGGGTCCCCTTTAATGTGGACGTGTGTGATGCATGGGGCTGGATTAGCGAATTGCCGGCTGATGGGAGGTCAAAGCAGAGGGCGTTTGTCTTTACTCAGGTAACAGCCCTGCGCCCCGCATCCATTTTTCCTTTTCTGTGCTAATCTATCTGTGGTTATTCCAGAGCAGTTTCCTGGTTCCTGTCCCGGCTGCTGACACGCTCGCGCCCAGGCATCGCCCCATAATCCTCCAGCTGACACACTGCGACGAGTCAATCTGTTGAGCGCCGCCCTCGCCTGTCCAAAAAACCCAAGCGTCGCCGTCCAAACATCTTCCTCCTCGCCCCCTCCCCCTCCCCCGGCCTCCGCCGAGCACCGGCAGGTGAAAACAAAAGAGAAGTGACAAGTCGAGTTAACCCGTCACTGCTCGCTCCCATGATCCTCGCTGTCCCGCCGCCTCGCCGGCCCGCGCCGCTCTCCCTCCGCCCGTGATTTTCTCTCTTGTCCAAAACGTCTTGGAGGAAAAGCTCCGCGGCTTTATTGAGTTTTCTTTTGAATAAATAAATATTTAAAAGGCGGGTTTGTGCGTGTATATGTGTGTGTGTGTGCGTGCGCGCGTGTGTGTGTGTGCTCACTATTAGTATCAATTTACAAATAAACTGCTTTTTTGGTGACTGGATCTCCGATGTCAGATTTTGATAAATGGTTTCAATTTGGCAGCTGCTTTCGAGTGTCAGGGTCCATCTGACGCTCGCCGCCCGCCGCCACCGCTCGCTGCCTCAAAGAATCTGCCTCAGTTAGCCCCACAGCCGCCAGCCGCCAGAATAATCTCTTCATACTAACCCGGCCAGGTGTGTGCGTCTCCGTGTGCGTGCGTGTGCATGTGTGTGTGTGTGTGTGTGAGCAAACACTGACACCGGGGCCCAGATTTCACCGCTGATGTTCTTCTACACAGGACTTAAAGGGGCTTCTTGTGTTTTTACAGCATCAGTAATAAATTAGAGCTCCTTGCTCTTCCTGTTTTAAAATATGCATATTTCCAGTCAGATGATGGCGGCCGGGGCTCGTTACGTTAGCCGGAGAACATCTGCTCGGAGCTAAAACCGTACGGCGACGTGAGAAACGTCTGGTTCGACTTCGCCAAAATCTCCTATTTCATCAATAGTCGACTGACTCAGCCCTGCATGTCACCCTCACTTTCATCATCTTCTTTGTCTATTCTTATACATTCTTATACGTATACTGCTCTCTGAGCCCAGGTGGGAGTGAGCCTGCGTCTCGTCATCGGCTTATATTTAACGCCGCGGCTCTCCTCGCCGTGGCGGCAGCGGCTGGGTTGAACAGCTGCTTCCTGTTCGGAGGCGCTGGAGCGCTGGGCTGGCAGCTAAGAGCCGGCCGCCGTGCCAAGTGTGCGCCGAGCGGAACCCACAAATCCAATCAGGCTCCTCGCTTCCGCTAAGAAGTCAAGCAGAGCGGGAAGAGAACGGCGCCCCCCACAGGAGCTGACGCCCTCCCGGAAAACACGTCTAACGGCGGTTAAACGAGAAGAGTCCTGACAGACCCGTGACCCCTGACCCCGTTTTGTCTCCACTGACCTTGGGTAACCTCTCGGGGTCCCCGGGATGGCGAGGGATGACCTTCTGTAGCCTCTGGAAGCCGTAGTCGATGGTGGGCTCGTTCAAGGCTGCGGACAAACGGAGACAGCAACGGTCAGGGCGAGAACGAGAGAGCTACTACAGTTTTATGAGGCTTACTCCTTCCACATGCACACAGAAATTCCAGTTCCAATTCCAATTCTGATTCCGATTCTGAAAGTGTCATCTTTGAAAGCTCACTACATGGCACATCATCTTTGTGATCACAACTCCTCCAATTCATACATTCAGTTAATCAAACTTACTTAAAACATTTAATCAAAAACCAAAGGAGAGGAGACGATCGCTCTTCATTACGATGTGAAGGTGCTATTAATGACTGATTCAGTGTGATGAGTTATTAAGATCTTAATCGATACGTGGCAGCCTCCTTTCCCGTTATCAATAGGCAGTAATCAGGAGGTTATCAGTCTAGCGGCTACATTACGAGACATTAGTGAGGTCTGATAGAGACTGATGCAGACCGTGAGTTAATCACACACACATGCACATGGAAAACAATGAGGTTTCTGCTGGGAAGTTCACAGAGGAAACACCAGCTCTGATCGTTCCAGATCCTCTGAGGATAAACCAGAGAGAGAGACAGAGGAAGAGAGAGAGACAGAATGAGAGAGAGAGAGAGAGAGAGACAGGTGTGTCAGCTGATCTCTCTCGTTTCACTGTGTATTAAGTGTGAGACCTCTCACTCCATCTGTCCTCGTCTCTCTGCCTTTTCAACACTAATTCAATCCAACCTTCGCTCTCCCTCTTTTCTTTTTCCTCCACTCAGTCTCCTTTTCAAACAACCTGCCTTCCTCTCCTCCTCCTCCTCCTCCTCCTCCTCCTCCGGCTCCTGCTCTCCCTGCACAGAGAGCAGAGCTGGAGAAACACCCGGAAATGAGTTCAGGGAGATACTTCTCCATAATCAAGCCCATTAATCATAAAAGGCTGTCAAATTTGACTTTGGGGACAATTTGTCAGCCGCTCTTGCCCACTCCGCTTTGTCACCGTTGGCTCTTGTTCTCTGTAAGGATGATTGACACAGCAAATGCCGGTGAGTAGAATAGCTAGTTTGTGCTAATATGCATAACCGTGGCTTTCATGAATAAGAATAAGGCAGCTATACGGCAGCGCAGAGGGGTCTCCTTCAAAGGGCCCCGCCGCCGTTTGTCGCCTGCGCTCCAAATAGATGTTATTACCATTATAACAATATTTGTTTTCTTTCCCCGGGAATGGGCGACCGCGAGCTGCTAAATCAAATTTGTCGCAGCCCGTTTCAAGCGGCGGAGGAGAAAAAGGGGGCTTTCAAGGCTGCGACTGGGGTGGGGATGATATCTGAAGGGTGACAGAGCGCTGAGGGACGTGGCCCTCGCCGCAGGGGCTGCCATGTTGGATTTCTTGCCCTCCCGGAGAGGAAGCGTGGAGCGGCGCGGCCCCCGAATCTATTAGCTCCACCCGACTCCTGGCTTTGATCCCAGAGAGACTTTTTGGAGGGATGCGGAGCAGCAGAGGATGAATGGAGATAATGCGCCGGGACGACGGCAGGATTGCCTCGCCGCTCCGCGTACATACGTCCCCAACTTACGACACAAATGAAAGGCACTATGGGAAATGCGGCGATTGAATAAAAAACCCATTTACACTCGGAGAGCGAGTGAGCGGGCGAGTTAAACTCTTCGTCTGCGTCCGAGGAGGAAAAGCGCCGCTGAGGCCGACGGCTGGCTCGAGGCACCATCATCATCTTCATCATCATCATCATCATCATCCAGGCTCCTAAACTCCTTTGTCTGCTATCAAAGTGTACAAACTCTGCAACTCCATACCCGGGGAGAGGGTGCGGATGGGGCGAAAAACAAGGCGGGAGGAGTGTGAGCCATTATTCATCCATCCATCCATCATCTTACATAGACTGGGCGAGAGCAGGTAAAACACCTTGGACAGGTTAGATCTCCAATCACCCTAGACGCCTAAATGTTTTGGAAATGGGAGGAAATTGAAAACCACTGTGTGGAGACACATGGAGAACATGCAATCTATCTATCTATCTATCTATCTATCTATCTATCTATCTATCTATCTATCTATCTATCTATCTATCTATCTATCTATCTATCTATCTATCTATCTATCTATCTATCTATCTATCTATCTATCCATCCATCCATCCATCCATCCATCCATCCATCCATCCATCCATCCATCCATCCATCCATCCATCTATCTATCCATCCATCTATCTATCTATCCATCTATCTATCTATCTATCCATCCAACACATGTGCTCTTTGTTCCATTAACTCTTCTCAATGACTGAAAGTAATTTAATTACTCTGACTCGGGTGTGCAGTCGCATTGGCAGCAGAGAGTGATGGGTAGTGTATGAGCAAAAGCGCCATCCATCCATCCATCCATCCATCCATCCTTTCTTCCATCCATCCATCCATCTGCATGAATTGATACTAATACTACTACAATCATTAAAAGGAGCAATGATCCTGGTACCCAAAAATTTTGCTGATATCACTGTATTTCTCTGTTTTTTTTACTAATTTCCTGTGTTCAACATCATCGATCACTACCAACATTTGGTTGTTTGTTTCTTCAAGTTAAATATTTTCGATAACATTTCTATAAACTGGTATATAGCTTTTTAATAATACAGCTGAATAGTACTGATGATTTTGCTCAAGCTGAGATTCAAATCAACACTGTTGGACAGGGAACGAGGGATGAGCGCTTCCCGTCTTTCTCATCAACAGCGTCGCGGGAAGAGGAGGCGATGAAGACGAAGACCGGGGCTTTTTCGATGAGGGCCTGGACAGGCGGCTCGCAGAAATTAAGCCCATTACTTCCCCTTTATTAAAATCTCACCGCTCTTTGACCCCAGCGTCCCATTGGCTGCTCGCAGCGCCCCGCGCTCCTCCCGGCCAATCGATAGCGGCTGCCTCCCTGCAAAGAGCCGGGTAATTGGAGAGCGGCGGCTGGCAGCGCGAACCCTGACCCCCCCCCACCCCTCCTCCCCTCGCACCCCCCCCACCCCACCCCACACGCATTACACCGCCCATATGAAGACAGATTGCCTGATTTAGTGTAAACATATGCTGCAATTCCAGGCATCAGTGCCACTTTCTCCATCGTAATTTGTATTGATTTCTCTCTCTCTCTCTCTCTCTCCTCCCTGAGAGGAGGCGTAGCTGCTCCCGCTGTCTCAGAAATCACAAGAGGAGCAGGGAGGAGGAGAGATGAGGAGAGGATATAGGAGGAAAATAGAGAAGAGAGAGAGTGAGGAGGAGGAGGAGGGAAGTGAGGAGAAGGAGGATGAGAGTGATTATCTCTTGACTCTCGTGTTATTCTCTCTGTTTGCCTTTTTCTCTCTCTGCTCTGATGATGATCAGACGCTCGGCTGATCCTGCTGATCGCCGCTCTCTGTGATGAGGCCACTAAGTGACTGAGGAGAGGGGAAGAGAGGGAGAAGAGGGGAGGAGAGGAGAAGAGAGGAGAGGAGAGGAGAGGCGGGACCGTGTTAAACTCATTTGTCCGTGGCGGCAGCAGCAGTTCGGAGCTGTGAATGTATATCGCAGTTCACTGCAGCTGCAGAAAAAACCCACAAGAGAGAAGCGGAGAATGTGGCCGACAGCACGTAAAACTGGTTCCAGCCCGAGAAACTAGATCATACAAAGACCAGAACTGTAGCTCTGGTGTGCCTGTAGTACTAGAGCAGAACCACAATCCACACTGAGTCAACACTTCCTGATGTTTCATAGGCTGAGGATGAGTCAGTTCACCCGGATCATAATCTTCTATCTATCTCAACTCTTTGGTGGAAAATCATCTGACCCAACAAAAGATCCAGCAAAAGTAACAGTGCTTTGTCTTCTGTCAAAATAAAAGCATGTGTCCTGTGCTCCCTATTAAGAACAGAGCAGCCTCATCAAGGAGAAGGAGGAGTCCCACAGGGCTCCATACTGGGTCCTCTGTTCTTTACTTCTGAGTGTGGAGGAACTGAGTGGGCATGGCTGTGGGAGGAGGTCAGAGGTCAAAGCTGAGACAGGATGTGACTCATGGAACCGGTCACTTTCCTCTTCATTCCCACGTGGACCTGTAGGCGTAAATCTTCACCAAATACCAGATGTGTTAGTCTCACATCTGTAATCGGCGTGATGATAGAGCATCACAAGCATCTCTTTCAGATAGGGATCCCCCACACATCTTCCACTTGTCCTTTTTCTTCCTTACGATGGCATCTCCTTGCCTGTGCAGGTGAGTCGACCTGGGTGAACCCTCCTCCTCCTCCTCTGGATTCGGCCTGCAGCTGCAGGTGACGGCTGCTTTAAGCTGCGAGGATCAGAGCTCTGGAGGGAGGAAGGTGGATTACCGCAGCATCTCTGCCGGCTCACATCAGCTCCCACAATTCCATGGGCTTCCACGCTTCACAGGAGCGTGCGTGCCTCCACTAAGCCTCTGTTTACATCCTCCTCGCAACTGTTTACATTTATTTATCTCTCGCTGTTTTTCATTTGCCGTTTCCCACCACCGCTCCCGCTCGCTGAGCACGAATCTGTTATTCCTGCGTCGCCGCTTTGTCCGTATTTAGCAGCCGCAGATGAAACGCGCGCTTCGGGGGATCCCGGCTCACCTTTACCTTCATGTCTGGCTCTGATTTTGCGTCTGAGATGCGGCCGTGTCCCAGCTGGGCCCCCGTGTCCCACACTTCCTGCCAGATTATGCTCATCATCTCAAATAAGACTCCATATTTCCGAGTCAGACACGGACACTGAGTGGCGGCTCCCCCGGCTCGCCCGCCGCACATTTCAAGACGCCTCTCCATCCCACGGCAGCACGCGCCGCAATTTCCCCGTCTCCCCCAGCCGGATGATTGATGCGGGTCAGAGCGGCGCTTGGCCTCGCCGGCCGCAGATCGCCGCCGCTGATGATGCCTCACTTCCTTCAGGGGGGAAAACACGGAGTGGCGGCCTCAAGTGGGTGACCTGATTTGTTTTGCTGCACGTTGAGTGGCGTTGGGGGTTGGGGGTCTGACAGGCTGTGGACACGGCCTCATACATCTGTTATTGATCTGCTGCTTTACTGCTGTGACTGACAGCTCGTCAGAGGAGCCGAGACCACACCAAGACAAGACGTAAACGCAATGCAAACGCACAATAAAAGACAACAAACAAAACGAAAACAAGACAACAAGGTAGCGGCACATCAACCTAGCATACAGGCAACTGATAAGACTATAATACAAGGAATACCACAACGCCATGATTGCAAAACAGCCAAACAAAATGAAGATATGGCTGTAATATGCAACACCAAAAGACAAAATAAACACCACAAAAACAACACATTTGAGATGACGACCCCATCAGATGTCACATGACAACAGTGACACTAATGCTGTGTGTGTACTGCAAATAAAGAGTTGTCTAAAAACAAGAGAATGACACTAAATATGAGGAAAAAGGGACAGTTCCATACAACTGGGTTAAGTAAGATGCTCAATTTCTTAGTATTGACTCAATGGCATCAGATGGGTTTTAAATAAGTGAATTGAGCACATGCAACCTAACTTTATTACGTATTTTAGTCGATGTGACGATTGCTCTAATTTAGTAATCTATTCACTCATTCATTTACTTGATAATAATATAATAAATACATAAAAAATCAGAATCTTGGGAGTGACTTGACTTTTTGTGAGTCCATAGAGCAGCATAAGTTCACTTGACAAGACTCCTTGAGATAGGATGTGAAGCATTTGATTCAGGATTATGGTGTAAAATTGAACACTTATTATAAGAAATTATCCTTAAACAAGCTAAATGATCTCGCCCTTGTTTTATCGTGTTAAGAACCAAAGTATTTGCAGAGTGTGTGTGTATGTTGGGTTGTGTTTAAGCGAACCTCACAAATTGAGTCTTTGGTACATATTCTCTGATAGGAAGTCGGAGTCTTTGTCTTGTCAGGTCTCGCTGGCATGAAACTTTGTGTTTGTTGGCCCCTCTCAGCTGACAGATACCACTAGATGAGTGGGGGTTGGGGGAGTGGGGGGGCGGGGATCTCCACATGCGAGGGAGAAGAAGCAGAACGAGGAGATCCGTCCCTGCTGAGGGCTCGGCATCTAACGCTCAGGTGTGTTCTCCCTCCTCGGCCCGCAGCCCGCGCCAACATCCCGCCGCCTGTGGGCCCGCGGGACCGCAGCGACAGAACAACACCCACGCTCCCCTCCTGCTTCCTCCTGCGAGATCTGCCGCTGACGCAACAGCCCCTGTGATTAGCCGAGGCTGGGCCCGGGCCCGGCGTGTTAATCAGAGATAATTACCTCCTCGCGAGGCACGGCGAGCAGCGGGGCCGGTGAGGACGAGGCAGCCTCAAAGAAATGGGCCCCCCACCTGAGAAGTTATTATTTTCTGGAGTCGCGGCCGAAAATGCCCCCGCAGAAACAGCTAATTACCCAACATTAGTTCCACCAGGCCCCGCTGCCTCGGCGGAGCGGCTGCCGCGCTTTGATATCTGGGATGTGGCGCGTCTCTGCTGAGGGTGGAGGAGCTCCCCGGGTGGGGAACACACTTCTGCTGTCTATTAAAAGACGAGAGCAGGACAAAGTGTCGCTTCAGCACCACGGAGTGAGACAACAGCAGGTAAACGACAGAGGAGCAGATCCTGGCCGGTGTCCTGACTGAAACTGTGTCGTCTGAACGTCCGGGGAGACGAGGGAAACCTTTGACCGCTCCACTGATTAGCACCAACAGCAATGAGCAGATGGGAATTATGCCCTCTGTTTTGCCTCTCAGGCCACAACACTGCTCATCAGTCCTGTCATCCCAACTGCACATGTACTGGGAATAATCTGTCCCAGAGAAGAGAGGGAGAGGAGGGGTGAGGAGGGGAGGAGAGGAGAGGAGAGGAGAGGAGAGGAGAGGAGAGGAGAGGAGAGGAGAGGAGAGGAGAGGAGAGAAGAGAAGAGAAGAGAAGAGAAGAGGTGAGGAGAGGAGAGGAGAGGAGAGGAGAGGAGAGGAGAGGAGAGGAGAGTAGAGAAGAGAAGAGAAGAGAAGAGAAGAGAAGAGAAGAGAAGAGAAGAGAAGAGAAGAGAAGAGAAGAGAAGAGAAGAGAAGAGAGAAGAGAAGAGAAGAGAAGAGAAGAGAAGAGAAGGATGGAATGAGGGACAGGTGCAGCAGCACAAAGAAAGATAGGTTTAAGAAGAGATTAGAAAAAAGGTATGAAGAAACGATGAAGAGAAGAAGAAATGAGGAGAGAGATGAAGAGAGGCATTTTGTAGCTGAGAGTGAAATTTGACTCCAGGACACACACACACAGTCACACACACACATACACACAATACACACATCCCCAGAACACACTCTCAGAGTAAGTAATTTGCTCATTTTGTCACGACTAATCTCTGACATTTCTCTTCCATTTTATTCATGACTTATTACCATTATTATTATTATCATTGTTGTCGTGCGCCTTCCCGCCCCCGAGGCCGACCACTCCTCCTTACAGCCGGGTGTCATGGTGGTCGGGGGGGGGGGGGGGGGGGTTTAGAGCGGCCTGTCAATCACAGTTTAAAGTTCATGAAATTTCTATGAGCATCGATTGCAGCAGAGCGAGAAGGAGGAGGAGGAGGAGGTGGTGGTGGGGGGAGGGGGGGGTGGTCAGAGCAGGGGGGGGTCGGGGGTGAGGAGGGTGTTAGTGACTCCATTGATTGATCAAGTGTCTCGCTTTGAACTTGTCTCCTCACTTCGTCCCCTTGGCAGCCAACAGCTTGACGTGCATGACTGTGGGACTGTGTGTGTATATCTGTGTGTGTGCGCATATGTGTGTATGCATGTGTGTGTGTGTGCATGTGTGTGTGTGTGTGTGTGTGGGCTCTGAATCACAGGTAATAGCTGCTCCTTAAAAAATGCTCGGACGCGAGCTTTCGGCAACACGTTCAATTAAGACGTTGAGACGCTGATCAGTGACATCACCGCCGCCTTTAAGCCAATCAATTAGGACTGAAAGTAATTGGCACAAAGTTGAACGTGTCACAGTTCAAACAGCGCAGAAAATAAATGCTGCGCCCGGATAATCATTGGAGCAATGAGCCGATAGATCAGGAAAACATTGTTTTACACACAAAACACACAGGAAGACAGGGGAAGAGCAGCGAATAAAAGGGTGAAATGTTCTCCATCGTTTCTCCCCCCGAAACGAGTGGAACCATAAACACATGAAAAACGATGAGTATGTTTTCTCTGCATGTGTGTGCGTGTGTGTGTGTGCGTAAAGGAGGACGTGTGCGTGCCAGTGTGCAGGTATAAACTGAACCTGAGCCAGTTCCAGATAATTACCTCCATGTGTTACTGTGACAGTAATTAAACAATAAAAATTCAAAAGTCAATTAGTGAGCGCTGCTTCACATGTGTCGAGAGGACGAACGACAACAGAGTCAGAGAGGGAGAGAGAGGGAGAGAGGGAAGGAGGAGGGAGGAAGGAGGGAGGAGGGAAGGAGAGAAGGGAGCAAGGGGTGGAGAAGATCTTCTGCAAAAAAAAAAACACGACCCAATTCTACGGTCGCACTTTCACCTTTCAGCTACATGTTCAGGCCTGATGGACGATGTGTGAGTGTGTGTGTGTGTGTTTGTGTGGTTGTGTGTGAGAGAGAGAGTTGTAAAGAAAACTGTGAGAAGTACAGATGACCGATCCCTGGACGAGGATGTGGTTTTACGTGCTACTCACCGCTCTGCTCCTCCACTATGGAGGATGCCAGGAGGTCAAAGGTCAAAGTCTACTGGAAGGTTTTATCAATGCACCATGGCATCACCAGGATACAGACGTGGACGAGCACACCTCAAATGAGGATTTACACTGGAGTTACAACAGCTAATCAGTTAATAAAGTGATGAAATAATAAACAAATATTTTAGTCATCGATTAGTCAATTTAGGCACTTTTTTTAAATCTGAGAATGATTTTAAGAAATTAAGTCAAAATTCCCTAATCTCAGCATCTTTTCTGCATTTTTCTTAGTCTCTGGACCACAAAATTGACTGTTGAGGTGAAGATAAAATAATAAATTTAAGGACCTTATCTTGGCCTTTGTGAAGCAGGCATTAACCATTCTGGTACCTAAATCTAATTTTTGGAGATTTTCCTATTTCAAAGCCTGTAATATTGCTTCTCAACAAGAACCAGAGCAAAGCTCTAAACATGCTGTCATCAACTGCAACTCAGATCTACACATCTAAGCTGCGAATGGGGAAAAATAAGACGTCCAAGATGGTATAAAAGGAAAAAGAAACAATGGAAAGAATACAACCACAGCTTATAATGAGGTCAGTGTTACTCCTTAAATAGTGTGAGTTAAACCTGGTTCTCCAGACAGTTTCCAAGGAACCAGAACAAGAACCGGTGTCTGTGTGAGCCAGTGAGCGTGCTGCTACAACTCTGGTTTGTCCACCTACTTCTAGACATCTATGTCTGCCATCTTTCATATTCCAGACACAGAGGTCGACCACACCTGCTCCCAGCAGACCTCTGTGTGTCTGTGTGTGTGTGTCTGTGTGTGTGTGTGTTTTTGAGTGAGTGGTGGGGGAAGCAGGCATGTTGAGGCCTGGTAAAGGCAGGGAGATCCCCCAGAGGACCTACCCTACCCTACCCCCACTCTACCCCACCCTCCACACGCCCACACACACACACACACACACACACACACACACACACACACACACACACACACACTTCGGGGGCCCCAGTGCTGAGCTGGTGGCAGAGCAGCTGCTGGGACGACAGACCCGGACCTGCTCAGACAGAATCTGTTACAAACTCCGACCCAGGATCAATACTTCCCCTCCTGCAGGAGTCACTCCATCTCTCCTCTTCCATTCCTCCTCTTCCTCCCCTGCTCCTCCTGCGCCGCCCCTCTTCTTCCTCCCAGCTGAATCCGACTTCATCACATCTCTGCCCTCTCCTCCTGTCTCCCCTCCTCCTACTCCATCTTCCTCACAGTCTCTGACTTCCATCCTCTCACTTTCTCCCCCCTCCTCCCCTCCTACCAGTACCCCCTCTTCTCACCTCCTCCTCCTCTTCCTCCTCCCCCCTGCTCACCCTCTCCGGGGCTGCAGATCCCCTGGTGCAGCTGTGGGAGGAGGGGGGAGGCGTTGGGGGAGATGGAGGGGGTTGAAATTAATGAGAGGAGCCTGGAGGTATTGACTTTCCTGGGAAAACACAGCTCTCTAAAAATCAGTGGCCGAGCGCCGCAATAACTCAGCACCCATCGATCCCCCAGCACTCCCCTCACCCTCCTCACCCTCCTCACCCCCCTCTCCCCCTCCTCCCGCAGGCCACATTGATCGTGCATTACAAGCTCTGAGGCTGGTGGTGTGGACCCAGCAGCACCACTGGTGGTGCTGTCTGTGTGTGTGTGTGTGTGTGTGTGTGTGTGTGCACGTGTGTGTGTGTGTGCGCGTGTGTGTGTGTGTTGGGGGGGTTCAGCTGCATCTGCATCTATTTTGTGAAATAATCATTAAATGAACAGACTCGTCATAATTCTCATTTAGCTTGATTTGCTGTTCTCAAAGAGGAAAAGGAAGTAGTCTGTGTACTTTGTATACTTGTACTAATCTTTGGACTTCAACCTGTTACTTGTACTCAAACTCGCGGTCTCCTTTTCTTAAAACCTAAAGCCGCTGGAAGTTGCACAGAGGAATTCTGGGAAATCACACTAATCTCGCCACTAGATGCCACTAAATGCCGCACGCTGGCCCTTTTAGTAAAAGCCGACAAATAAACAAACAAACTCAAAATTCATGCGTAAATTTGCTGTTAAAACGGCTCACTGCGGGTTACCACAGAGCCCCCGGTGATCGAGTGGGAGAAGGAGAAAAAAAAAAAAGTAAAATGCGCTCACGGATTTGCGGACTTTATTTTGTAGTCTGATGCCCTCCAGCTCTGTTCTAATAAATACTGATTTGCAACTAATAGTCGTAATAGTGATCGTTTCACCAGCCAGAAACTGAGAAACTGTGCTTGATAGCTTTTCATTAGCATCTTAATTTCTAGGATTGGAATTTCATATGGATGAAGATGTTAGTCCTAGCCCCGGTAAACAGCGCTTTTCCAGTCTTGGTGACCACATTCACACACGTTTAGACGTGTGTGGTGTAGATCTATATTCATTCACACATGTTGATACTCCGATGATGCATCACAGGCAGTTTGGGGTTCAGCATCTCGCCCAAGGACACTTCATGAGCATGTGGGCTGCAGCGAGCTGGGATTGAATCACCACCTTCTTAAAAAGTGGACAATAGTGCAGCCCTTTAGCCACATATATTATTATATTATTATATAATATCATTCGTCACCTCTGCTTGTACAGTGTGGACTTCTCTTTCTCTCTGTTTTCAACAAATACACAATAAATCTGGATTGTATTTGAGTCAAAGTGATTGTAGCGTCAAAATTATAAAACAAACTGGTACTATATTTTCTTTACCTGCCCTATCCCTGCAAATACGTACACAGTTTTCAAATATGTGGACATGGTTTACTCTTTGTTGCCTGTTCTGACCCTACGAGTGTTTCTCAAAGTGTTCTGAGAGACAACGGAGGACATTTTCCTCTGTTGTTGAAGCCTTTTCATAACATCTCATGTGTGGACACGCCGGCAGCCATGTCTGCCCCTGGATACATGTGTGTGTTTACATGCATGTGTGTGTGTGTGTGCATTCCAGTGTGAACTGGCAAAGGAAATGACATCAGCCCCGTCTTCTCCTATTCAATTATCCCCAGCTCGCCTGTTTAGGATTTGAAAGCTCTGCTCATTTCACATTCATGAGCGCGGCACGCTGCTGGCACGCCGGAGCGCGCTCTGGAAACGCGTCCTCGCTCTTAAAATATGGATGTGGAAATGAGACCAACCGACGGCGTGTGTTTGTGTGTGTGTGTGTGCACAATATGGCCGCCTCGCTGGCAGGAGGAGCGGGAAGGAAGACTTGGGAGAATTACAAGAAACTCTGCGACATTATGATGCAGCCACCTGTCGGGCTGCAGCCTCGCGATGCCTTCGGGGACGCGGTTTTGTTGTTGCCTATCAATCAAACCGAAGTCAGATGTTCGCTTTTTTTTTTTGTCTGCTGATGCTGACGAACCGACGGTTTCCGTCGGTTCCTGTCGCACCGTTTCACAACTCCAGCCGAGGAGCGTTTTACCACCAGCCAGATTCATTTCTTAACTGAAATATTTTCGTAGCTTTTCTTACATATTTTGCTCATTATTACCGCATATCAAACATAACATTGCAGGCTTTAATCTGAATCTTCTCATCTCGTGCATTTGCTCCTCGAAATGACGACATTTTGACCGGCTCTGACTAAGTTTCGAAAGCTTGAACGCTCCTAGAGATCACAGTGCTTCATCTCGGCTCATATCAGGGATTTGACAGCGACATGTTGAACAAACAAAACTAAAGACGCGTTCAACAAAGTTCTTGTGAGTCAACATCCAATCTGTCCTGAACTCAAAGTCTCGATTCTGGTCGTAAGTTTAGGAGGAATGAAACTGAACTGATTTGAGTGACTCTGTGACTCAGGTCACATGGTTTATCTGCACATCCATCTCCTCTGAGCGATCTGGAGTTAGAGCGTGTCGTGTCGGGTGTGTTTCCTGAGGCGGCGGCGAGATAACGAGCTGCCCCGTACACAATAAACTCCGCCGTATGAAAGCAAAGCTCGCACCTCTTGTCAGTCCTATCTGGATGTGGAATCGCAGATTAGCATTGCAAAAGGAGGCGGGCGACGGCCGCCGGACCGTCCATTGTGAGCACCTCCGTCTCCTCCGTCGCTCTCCTCGGCGGCGTGCCGCCGTCGGAGGAGGCGGCGGCGCCTCCAACAAAGACGAGAGACGAGAGGAGGAGGAGGAGGACGCGTGATAAACCGGTGTTAAACAGAGAGCTGGAACACGCCTGGCTCTTTGACGGCCCGACGCAATGACATTTACTTATCGCGCTAAACAGCCTTCATCTGACCTTTCTTGCTACTTTGAATGACATCTGGATATTCTGACGGAATAATCGGCGACGGTAAAAGCAGAGATGTGAGGGTGAGATAAAGAGACGGGCGCGTGTAGACGAAGAGTGTGAAGGACGAGCTGAGGACGATGGACACAATAACAGAGTGACCCCAGGCCTCCACCCTGAGCTCGGAGATCTTCAGACTGAGACCTCGCTGAGAACTCAGCTTTGTCTGCCACACAAACAGCTGCTCTCTGTCAGTGTCTGGAAAATGGAGAGGAAGCCTCCATTTCCCAACATTCACCACAACTCCTCCTCCATTTCCCAGTCCTGCTCCTGGTGAGCCACAAACAACACACACACTCCTGACACAATCTGACTTCAGGTTTACTCTTATTTTATCTCAACTGCCAATTTTTGTTATAATTGTGACCACTACTGAGCAGTTTTCCCTTAGCAGCTAATGTAAATTTCCCCACTGTGGCAGTGTTATCTTGTCTCAATCGGACTCTAAAGTCAGACTTTAGGTACTAGGCATCAAGTTTAACTCAGTGAGACGCAGTTGGAGAAGGTACAAAAACCTAAAACCGAGAACAGAAGAAGTCCTGGACCATCATCGCCCACCCTGTCCCCTTGTCTCTTACCGGTGTAGACAAAGCGCCCCGGCGCTCCTTTGCAGAACTGTTTGGATTTGTAGGACAGCGTGACCTCCACGACCCCGGGGATGTGACGAGGGGGAGTCTGGACCCGGATGGCGTGAGGGGTGATCAGCTGAGGAGGAACAAAGTCACAATAGTGTCGATTGTCACATTGATATGATAAATAATAGAGAAATTTACACCATTTATCAGCTCTTTTGACTGATTTTCTTGTATAAAATGTAAAAAAAAACAGTCAGTGCTACCTGCCACTACCCTACCACTGACTACTTTTCTGCAAAGTTGTACGCTGACGCACATTCATGTTTCTTTGAGCGCTGTATAGCTTCTCAGGTTAGCAGTGTCAGAAGTGTCCCTGAACAAACCCTGTTTAGATGGGCGCACCCTACTAAAGAAAACTTAGACCAGCTGAACAAAACCTAAACCACCTAAACCATCAAACCAGCTAAAACCAGCCTGGACTGGTCTAAACCGGTCTCTTTAGGAGGGATAGCTGGCTAGCCAGCTACAGGCTAAAGATAGTTTTTTTAGTTGCTTCAGACAGTTTAGCTTTTCAGATGCAAGTCTGTTTCTTTTGAAAACAATTTCAGAGAAGGCTTACAAAGTCTTTTTCATTAATCAATAAATATATCAGTATGGATAAGTGACAAACACCCCTAGTCAACAAAACAGCTTAGAGTAGCCCAGACTGGTTGTCAGTTGGTCTAAACTGGTTTTTTTTCAGTTTGTTTTTTTTCAAACTGTTCTTGCGCGTATCTTTCTTAAAGACACAGGCTCCCACTTTGACAACGCGTCTTGCCTCCTGTTGCACCAGGTATAAAACAGACTTTCCCCCTCGGGTCAGTGTTACTTTAAATTTAGCTGAACCGTCGATCGGGACGCCTCGTGGGTTCAGCCAGGTGATGAGAAGCTTCGGGGTTGAAACAAAGTTTTGTGGAAGAAACAGTCCAACTGTCTCCCTCCAATCTGGGTCAGCAACGCAGGCTGCGTTCAGAGGGTTGCTGGGCTTTGGAGTCGGCCCGCTCGCCGCCAGACGACGCTGATCAAAGTGAGGAGGCTCCGTCAGCGGCGTGTGATGTGAGGCGAACAGCGTGTGGAGGTGCATGGGCTCAGCCTCGTGCCTCCTTCCCTCCTTCCCCTGCCAGGTGTTCTGCTCTTCTGGACCCGCTTCAATATTTCATGCAGCGCCGTCTGCGCGGCTCCTCCTGCACCGCAACATGCACTAAATCTACATATTTTTAGCGACACGCAGGCCTGGCGGAGTGGTGCGGCTGCAGATCCAGATGCAGGTGTTTCTACGAGTGTGAGTACGTGTCTGTGTGTGTGTGTGTGTGTGTGTGTGTGTGTGTCAGAGAACATGATGCAAAGTATGTGCAGCTGCTTTCAAAGCACAGACCTGGACCCAAATACTGCTTTCTGGGAATCCGCTGGAAAAACTCAATGCAAGAAAAAAAACTTTTCTGATAAACTTCTGCAGGCTCGACGATTTTTTGAAAACCGACTGTGAGAGCAGTGGGAAGAGAGAGAGACAGAGAGAGAGAAAGAGCTCGCTCACCTCACTCCAGACCAGCATGGTGCCGAAGACCACCTGCAGGCCATCGAAGAAGTTGTCCCCGATGAGGATGACGGTGGCGCCGCCGGTCGTCCAGCCCTCGCTCGGACTGATGGCTTTGATGCAGGGCGTGGCTGCTTCGGAAACACAGACGGCACAACAGCAACGTTTCATACGTCGTCTCTGACACATCGTCACAGGGTCTGCTAGTGTGCTAAAATAAGAAGTTTAAGTTGGGTAATCGACACTAGGAGATACAGTTTTGTCCGCTGATATCATTCATACCAAAACAGATGTTTCAGCCTTGACACTTGGACACAATCTTACTGGTTTCAGTTCAGATTATTTCAGATTAGCCAACAATTTATATTAGCTAACAACCCAGATTAGCTAATAGTTTAAATCATCTGACATTAGCTAACTGAGATTCTACTGATACTTGTCAAAAACTGAGATTGATTCATCTAAAAATGCATAAAAATTAAAGTCATGCCAGAATTAAGAATAACAAACATGTAACCGCTGAGTTTAGCAAACAGTTCACGTTAGCATAAAATTGAATTAACAACTTAAATAAAAAAAATTTGAGGGGCCTTAAGCTGAAATATCAATTTTAGCATCAAGATTTCACGGTCATCTCAATTAGTCTAAAATGATCAGACTTAGACTAAACTTTGACCGTCTCGTCATCTTTTGCCCATACGCATTTTTGTAAACCCACGATTTCTCCCTTATTTTAGCAAAGAAAGAAACTCGCCAGGGTCAGAGAGGTGCTGAAGTCTCCTTGAGCAAAACACTGACCGCTTTGACCTCTGACAGCCAGGCCGACCCCTGCAAACAGTCTCCGAGCAAACCTGCTGCTAATGACTGAGGCTGCAGGAGCTTTCAGACAGGTTTTCGTCCACGCTGTGCTGATCCGGCAGCCGCCTGTTAGACCCCACTAATACATGCAAAATGATTGGTTTTTCCAGCGGCAGTGGGAATCAATACGGGGCTCCACAGCCGCAGCGTCTCCATGATGACGCGACTCGGAGCCCGGACACAGTTGAGCCGAGTCAGACAGGCGGACAGACTTCACCAGGCTCCGCGGGTTTACAACCTTTTCCCGTTCGAGGAGCTTTTTATTGGGAGGATGATCTGATATGATTCCCGGCAGAGCTCTGACGTTCCCTTTTTGTTTACTATGGAGCGGGGATGGGTTCGGATGGTGTTTCGAGACCAGCTACATGCTACGGCTAATGAGAGGCTGGATTTTGAGGATGTTTCAGACATGGATACTTTCAATCACAATCGACACAAAAATCACAATAATTCAAGATGTGAAGCGCTTGAATTAAGATTAAAAACTTGAATAAGAAATGAACTAATTGAACAAGATAGATTATCCAACACTTCTAAATCTTAGTTGTTGTTTTCTTTAATAATTGTAATAGATTCCAGTGCAAATACTGAAATATCAGCTGTTTTAAAACCCATAATAAATTGGTCTAGAACCTGACAATTTAGGTCTCACTTCAATTTATCTTCGAAAACTGTAATTTAATCAGCAGCTACTAAATCTAATCTGTGAAGGTGAGAGGAAGGAAAAATTGTAGAAAAAGAAATAAAAATAACAAATAATTTGCAGCGGTCTGATGTTTTTGAGTACCTCCACCCTTGCCACTGATACTAGATTGTGACGGATCTGTGCTATGAATGGAGCCTTGTTCTCCAGAGATCCTCATGGTTCCTTGACCCCAAAACAAAACCAGACCCAGGCCTTGAGAACTGTGTCTGTGTGACGGTATCCAGAGCCAGTGGTGAGGAGCGGCTCCTGCCAGCTGGTCCGGGAGGGTCCAGCGGGTCTGGACTTCTATCTGGAGCCTGCTCCGCTGCTCCTCCGGTCTGGGTATCTACTGAAGAAAACACTCCTGGAGCTTCACATGAAAGAGAAGAAAACCCTTCAGAGGGTCCGGGCGTCTCTGCTCCGAGGACTCGATTGTCATCTCCTTATTAATTTCCAGCTTTTGTCACAGCAGTAAACAAACAGAGCGATGGGTCGGGGGGTGAGTCTTGGTGGAGGAGGTGGAGGTTGGAGGGGGGGTGTACTTTTTCTTTCCTATGGAATGAATAGAGCACAAAGGCGAGGAGCAGGCGGCGGAAAGTTTTATCGGGAGGACGTGGAGGGGCGGTGGGGGGGGTGGGGGGGTTGTGGGGGGGCGCCGGGGGTCGGTGACAAAGGCGAGAGCAGATGTCGGCGCTTTTATCGCCTCTGAAAACATCCCAGTCTAGAAGAGATGAAAGGCCTGGAGCGCTCCTCTGTGGGCCTGGAGATTGAAGCGTCTGGTAAACAGCGGACGCCTTTGGCCCCTGCAGGACACCGTACAGTGCCCCCCCCCCCTCCACCCCACCCGTCCTCTGCTCTCAGAGCACAAACACTTCTCTGCATGAATGTTTAACTGCTGATTTGATGAGTTTCCTCGGTTGACGCAGGTGAGAAAAAAACGGCACATCGCAGCTCCGTGACTGACACATCGGTGTCAGGGAGCCTTTGTTTTATCTCCCTGGACGTCCCAGACAGGTGGGGCTCTCTTTCTCTCTCTCTCTCTCTCTCTCTGGAAGTGGAGAGAGAGCCAGAATGAGGAAAAGTTGAGGCGATCACAGGAGGTCAGCTCGCTGTGCCGCATCCTGCCTGAAATACCACGGAGCGATAAGCGCCGCCCTCCTGGTGCCGCAAGTAGGTTAAACCAAGCGAGACGGTTACATCATTCGCTCCTGGAAAAGCCTCAGAACTTTAAAACAAGTCGAGGGAACGAAGGAGCGTAGGACACAACGGTTTTCCGAAACCTGACTGGGGACAAACAGTTTTAGGGTTTCATTCGCTCGGGTTGTGTGTCCCAGAGGGGTGGAGTTTACCTCATAAGCCTGAATGACAAGTGACAGAAGTGTAAAGTCGGGTCAGGTTTGTTTCTCCGTAAGTTTGCCACGACTCTCTCTGCTTCCCTGATGTTCGAGGTCCCACCCTTCTGTTGTTTCCAGCAGATTATAACAGGCGTCGCTGTCTCTCCTGGAAAAGCTTCAAACTTGACTCAGTGAGAGAGAGAGTTCGGCCAAGAGTATCACGTGTAAAAAAAAGAATGTGTGAAATACCTGGGAACACCTTGAAAACTTTAGGGGTGTCGAATTGGTCGAGGTCAGAGGTCAAGAGCGTTTGTTTTATTCTGATGTGTGTCCTGGGCGGGTGGGAGTGAGTCCTTTTCTGTGTCTTTCAGTTTTACCTGATTTCAGTTTCACATAAACTCCTGCGGTAGTCTCCACCCGTCTGGCGTGCCCCGTGGTTTAAAACAAGCAAAGCTCCAGGCTCCGCGCAGCTCGACTTGCTGCTGCTGTCAGCGCTTCAAGAGTTTGTCTGGGGCCTCGGACGTTGCCAGATCGGGTGGAGTTTACCAAAAAAAATCCATGACACAGTGAGTGTGGAGAGTTTTGGATGGGGGACGCGGGGATGTCACTTCAGTTTCATTTTGCTGTGACTGACATTTCAACTGATCTAATGCCTCGAAAATCCGCCGGTCCGGCGCTCCAAAGTATGACAAAACAAAACGGGTCAGAGATTAAAAGTTTCGATTTGTTTCGGGGACGGAGTAAATAGTTTGTTTTGCTCGCCTGTCAGACCGAGCTGGGTGGAGACGGTTGACAGCCGACAGGACGTTTGAGATGAAGTCCTCGGTGACTCACGTCCTCTCTGCTTCTGTCCGAAACGCCGATGTGCGGGCACGGATTAGCCACACCCATCTGGCACCCGAACGACGGGCTGATGTCATCGCTCCTGGAAACGCCGCGTCGAGGCGGGAGGGGGTTTATTAGAGCGGGGACAGGGCGAAGAGGTATTAAAGTTTACAACTTCATAGGAAATGTTAGCGGCGAGTTCCAACTCTCGAGTCGAGTTTCACCGTGTGAAGTTTATACGCGGCCGATGGGTTTTATGTGCTCGCTGTGGACGGAGGAAGAACGGCGCGTTTGTTCGCCGTCCCCTCCGGAGCGGCGGGAACACGGGGCAGGCCCGCTCCTCCGGTCTCGCTCCTAAAAAATTTAAGACAATTTTACTCCGATTTTTACACTTTTTCTGCGGTTAGTTTGAGGCTTTGGTCACGCTCCGCGTTTGCCAGGTTTTCTTTTTCCGACAGGAGCAGGACATTGTTAAACGGGCTGCGTCCAGGTGCATTGTGGGAACACGTCTCTGAGCGACGTCTAACCTTCAGAGGGGTCCAGGCGCCGGGCGCGGCGGCCATGTTTGGAGTTGTTGTGGACGAACATGTTGTCGGACACGGCCAGGACGTGACCGTCCACGTTGACCGTCGTGGAAACCACCACCTGCACACATACACACACACAACAGACACAGTGATGAGGTAGGGGGCGGGGTGACACGTTAGGGGGCGGAGCATGTCGGGCGAGCGACCCTTACCTGGAACCTCCTCATGTCCCGAGGGTTCCCCGCGTTTTTCAGACAGTTCTGATTGCACTTGAGGAAGAACTTGAGGAAGAATCTGCGCATGAAAACAAAGAAGACAAACAGAGACACAGCAGGTCAGACGATTCGCCGTGGACCGGATCCAAGAGCAGGAAGTGGCGCAGACACCGATCCGGGACCAGCCGAGCTCGGTTTACACCAGCAAAGTTTTGAGCCGTCGATAATTTGTTTTTCGCTGAATTTATTCAGCGGCTGCAGCAGACACCGAGCGTGAGAGGAGAAACGTGGACAAGCGTTTGCTGTCAGGCTCAGCCTGCGTGTGATTTACACGTCGTTACCGTCTATTTTTATTTCTGAAATTTGGTTTCCACATTCCCCAGCAGTGGCTTACACATCATCACTGTAGCTAACGCAAAGCAAGTCAAGACAAGACATGCTAACATGAGATAAGATAAGACAAGATACGATAAGATAAAAGAAGAGGAGAGAAGAGAAGGAAAGGGAAGGGAAGAGAAGAGAAGAGAAGAGATGAGACAAGATGAAAAAAGATAGATAAGTGAGATAAGTTAAGATAAGGCAGGATAAGACAAAACAGAATAAGACAAGACAAGATATGACAAGATAAGAGAGAAGAAAATAAGATAATTTAGGGCATCAATATATAGAATAGTGATAATAATGAGGACACACTCACTGAAAATAAAACCAAAAACAGTAAGTCTACAAGTTTCTTAAGTAGTAGTACAAAACAACATCAAAATGTGTGTGTGTGTGTGTGTGTGTGTATACTATATTGTGTGATGAAGCTGTTGCAGCTCTGCTCTATGTGGCTCAGATCATGTTTATAGCAAAACACAAATCATGACACAGACGTTCAGTTTCACCAGTTTGTGTCTGAGAACAATAGTGAGGGCTTCAGGCTTCATTTCTGCGTATCTTTGGGTAAAGGAATTCAGTGTAGGGCAACCTCTCCCACCAGTGTGTGGATGGATGTGACGTTTCCTGCTCTGAGTGGCCGCAAAGACTGAAAAAGCGCTTAGTAAGAACCACATTTACCGCTCTGATGAAGAATATAGATCAGTATTTATTCCTACATCAGGATCTTTTCCCGTATGCAAAGTGAAAGCGTCTGTTAGACGACCAAATGTACCGTGAGATGTGAAGGGGGAGCGCGGGGCCGTCATGGCCGCCCCCGCCCCCTCATCGAGCGCGGGTCGGCAGGATGAAATTATCATTCCGCGGCGGCGTCTTCGACAAAGACGCCTGGACGCTTCCCGGAGACTTATTGCGTCTCATTAGGAGGCGGCTTTTGATTCCTGCTCCCGAAAACGCCGGCCGCGCTGATTTACGGCGGTTTTTACGGCAGCAGAGAAGTATCGATTGGGAACAGATATCAATGAGGACGGGCGGTAATAACCTGCAGCTTTGAGGAGAGGACAGTGGGTGGGAAGGGGGGGTTTGGAAGGAGGAGTGGGAGTGAGGTTGGGGGGGGGGCTGGGGTGGTCAGAATGGATGGCCACCTTAATGCGTTTCCCACTGCCGCGTAATCTGTGCACATCCATCTCTCGGACTATAACCCCCCCCCCCCCCTCCCCTCGCTACCTGCCCCCTCTGTTCTGATGGAGCGTTTCCTTTTTAATTGCCACATTATCACAATAATAATCCGGCCCGTTAACAAGCGGCAAGGTCGCAGACAGACATGTCACATTAACCAGGGGATAACCTCGGCAGAATACCCACACCCGTCTCCCGAGCGAGCCAGCAAGGCATGCTGGGAGGGCTGCAGGTGTGCACCCGGGACGGGCTGCGAGGACAGCACGGCTCTGAGTCTCTGTCGGGTTTTGTTGCTGTTTTCCTCTTTAGCCAATCAGCTGATCTATTGTTTGACTGTACAGTATTCCAATCCACCAATGATAACCTATTGATTAAGTGTCACCCATAAATAGGGATTATCTCTTTAATTATGAGTTGTCTTAACACCTGACACACACATATATATATATATACTTAAAGGGTCGGTGCGTGCTCAATTACCCAGAAATACACAGGACTTCTGTATACAGATGAAAGGTCAAAACAACTTAAACGATTTTACTCTTTTGAAGGTTTTTACATGTTTTAAAGGTTGACATCTGGATACAAACATTTCCCTTTAAAACCTGAACTGGAAACCACTGGGTTAGCTTAGTGTGAACTGAGCCTTTAGAGACACACTGAGCGTGGGGGGAGAGTCTGCGAGTGTGTGTGTGTGTGTGTCTGTGTGTGTGTGTGTGTGTGTGTGTGTGTGTGTGCGCTCTGAAAGCTGATCTGCTCTGCTCTGGAGGCTCTAATGCCCTTTATGGCAGTGAACAGAATAATATGGAGCTCCATTCAGATGATAGCAAGTCCTTCAGAGAGCTGATATGGATCAATACGGATTGAATTAAAACGCAGCAGGAGACGAGAGCACAGGCTTGCACACACACACGCACACACACACACACACACACACACACACACACACAATGGGCTGCTTGCACCATTCACACACAGAGAAATACAGTGAGACACACCTACTCGCACACACTGAGGCACACAGTGACACACATTCACAGAGCTGCATTGAGAAGATACCCATACACACACACAAGAAATGGAAATATGTATTTACAGAGAAATACACGCACACACACAGACACACAGACACATACAAACAATGACACAGATTCGGGGAGCTGCTGAGACACACACACACGTGCACACTTCTATACTCAGACAAAAACAAACTGGTACACATGTGTGCAAATGCACACAGATGTGCACATGCTCTCACACAAATACACACACACACAGAAAACAAATACACACACACAGAGAAGGAAAACGTAAGATCTTAATGAACGCCCAGTAATAAACAGAGCTCTGTGTGTGTGTGTATGCTCAGTACAAATCAAAGCTCATTAAGAGAAACATCACAGCCTCCAAAGATCTGAGGCCACACTCACACACACACACACACACATGCGCCATGTTAACATTATACCTCGTGCTGTGTGTAATAATTGTTCCCTTCTTCATGTCTATACTTCACTACATTGTCGCTTCTCCTTTAATACCTTTAATTGTTCAGATCAAATTACTCTTTAACACCGTGTTGTGTTTAATGATTGACACGTGATATCACTCTCAATATCGAAACCAGCCCAACAGACCATGTGACACACATCGTTGCTACAGTATGCACATGTC
>CM055195.1:7112542-7227542 GCA_029224185.1 Karalla daura
CTCAAAGGCACCTCAGCAGCTGAGATTTGCTCTCCGCTCACGTGACGCTGCAGCTCCCAAGAACGAAGCCTCTAAAAATTAAAAGCCTGACCTCCCGGAGATCAAAAGATCAGCCTATTAAAATAAGATGCAAAAAGCCGAAGCCGAGCCGCTCCGTGGGGAAAACCGGCTCGGTTTCCGGATGCGGGAACGGCGGCGGGGTTCCCGACCTGTCGACTCGTCTCTGACCTGAAAATCCCTCTCTGCCCCCGCGGCTCCGCTGTCGCTACGCACGAGCGCCAAACGAGCAAAGTTACGGCGTCCACCAACTCCCAGACAACACGCCAGCAGGGTCAAAGCCCTGGAGTCGCCCCCTTCATCTTCCCATCGCTCCGACTCAGATATGTCCAAGACGACTCCAACGAGGCTCCAACAAGTGTTGGGTTGTGTTCGACTCCTGCCATTTCCTTGTGATGACACATTTAATATATTTGGTTGTGATCCCTGATAGTGTTCTCCTTAAAAGACGAGGGAAAACAAAAAAACACAATGTATCCTGTACATCCTGATGCGGTGATCAATAATAGATACTCCTCAATCTGATCCTCCACTATTTCCTCAATGTTCCTATTCCTATGTTTTAATGTGGGATGAGAGGAAAGTTATTTGTTGGTTTTAAACTGTGTGAAGCACTGTGGGCTGCTTCCTTCCACATTGAAAAGTGTTTTAGAAATAAAGTTTCGATCGATTGATTGATTGATTTGCCATTTCACCAGCTGCGTCATTCTTATGGCTGAAATCAGAACGGACGGACCCAACCAGGACAAAGTTATCAAAGGTGATAATTTTCTAACAGAAACAAAAGTTTCTCTGACACTGAGATAAGGAAATACATTAATGAAACACATAATAAAGAAATACGTTTATTTTTTTTTAAAAATGTTTGAAAATGGCAGTAAAATAAAAAAGGAAACAACCCCCCCCAAAAAATAAAAATAAAAAATAAATGTAAAATAATATAGGAAATAATATTGAAAATATATATATAAATATATCATAAATAAATAAATATATCTATATAAATATATCAAAAATATATGTAAAAAAACCCCACATTCATTATCATTCATTATTAACTTGAACACCATGAATTCATAATACTGGTCTAACAGCCACTCAGCGTGACGCACGTCTGGTTTGTTTGTTAACGCGGTAAATGGAGCGCAGGCTCGCGGCCATTATCAGCACCTAATCGCTTTTATTAGCGATAATGCGGCGTTGGATTCACCTGCCCGCGCGGACACCTCGGGGCGATGGGACCGAGCTTAAATAATAACTGCGGCTACGTCTAAAAGGTCACTTAGCGGCGGCGAACATCTCCCACTCTCCTATGATTCATTTAACAGGCCGGGAGACGCGGGCCCGTATCCGCGTTAAATTCTTCATCTGTACAACATGATTAAATGATCGCGCCGCATTTAAGCCGAGACGGACGCCGACGACCCTCATTAACGTTTTACATCTGTGGAAACGTTTTCCTCTCCCGTCACCGCGGGGTGGAAAGTGCTCGGCTCCGAGAGGGGCTCTTCCAGCGGCCGCTCGCAGATCTGAGAGCTTCTGGCCGGATGGTGTTTAATTCATCCTGTACACTTTTAAGTTTCCGGCCCATTTCGGTGGATTAAAGAGCTCTGAGCCCCACCACGTTTTTTAAAGCATCGCACTTAAAGGTGAAACTCTTGAACTTTCCAAGGGCGCAGCAAACAAACGCTTCAAACTATCGCCTCGGGCGGGATAAGACAACGTGATGAAATCCTTAGTCTATTTCACAAAATAGACCATCTCCAGGTAAACTTTGCAATGGCTTAAGATAAACATGTATACCGTATATCGCATGTATCTCACAAAAACAGTTATATACGGGGCGCCGTGGTGTAGTGGGTTATGGTGTGTTATGGCATGTTATGGCATGTTATGGCGCGTTATGGCGCGTTATGGCGCGTTATGGCGTTACCATGAACCCAGGGACCCAGGTTCGATTCCGGCCTGAAGTCATTACCCGATCCTCCCCATCTCTCTCTCTCAAAGAGTCACTTCCTGTCTCCCTTCACTTGTCCAATCCAAATAAAGGCTAAAAGCCCCAAAAAATATCTTTAAAAAAAAACAACAGATATATACACATGTATTGAGGCCTGCTTTAACTGTTTTAGTACTACCCTGGCTACTTCAAGTCAAGCACCACAGGGGAAAGATGTTGAACAGACTCCGCCCATGCTTCTAATACTTCTAATACCGATGCTTTACTTGAAGCATCTTCTTCGTGTGTGTGTGTGTAAAAAGTCTGACATCTCTCGGGTTATTTCCGAGGTCAGAATCTGCAGATTTATCTCTCACTCACGCGTCTGACAAACGTTTACGTGCATTGCTATTCCGCACAGGCGTCGCCCGGCTCACACAGACGCTCAGCTACTTAATTAAGTGTCTCACCGCTGATGGTTGAACGTCCGGCTTTATTGAACCAAAATTAAAGGAAGGAGAGAGAGAGAGAGAGGGAGAGAGGGGAAAAAAACTCAGCTATTTGAATAAGCGCCTGGGGCTTGCCTCCCAACCATTTCATTTCAATATCTCTTCACGCCACTTTAACCTTTCCTGCTGCGGCTTCGACTGGAGAGTGAAGGAAAATAAAATGTTGCCGTGTGTCACCCGAGCCAACTTCACACGCTCAATAATCGCTAACGCCGAGATCACAAACAGCCGCTTTTACCTCCTTTTTTTCCCCCACTCTGTCGTGTTTTTAAAGGCGCACATCCAGTTTCTGAAAGCAGCGCCTCATTGATCATCATGTTCGTACCGATCGCCGTGATCACACCGATCATCAGGCACCAAATTTGAAAAAAAAAAAACGTCTAAGGGAGTCTGTAGCTTGTTAAATTGACATATTTCTGTCCATTTTATGTCACCATGTTGAACTTAAACTGAGTATTTACATTCCTATTTACATTCATAAACGTTGCCCAAACTTGAAAACGAAACATTTTGGGTTAGGAAAGATTTGGTTTAAGTGTTTCCATGTTTCATCAGAACGGAGCTGTAAGTCCAGTGTTGTGGTTTAATTACTGGGGAAAATTTTTCATTTTTTTCACTTTTTTTGCAACCAATCACAACTACTGTTAGTCATAGAGGTGGTGATAATACTGTGTTGAATACACACACACACACACACACACACACACACACACAGTGGTGATTGGTTGCTGATAAAGAGGAGGAATAATGATGCAAGCATTACAAAGTAAATGTAATTTACTCTCCTTTGAAGTTGGCATCGACGCCAAACCACATTGGACGGTGGGGCCAAATTAAACATACACACACACACACACATACACACATGTCTGTGTGTGTGTATCCCAGCAAATGGGTAAAAAGTAAAAATTTACACCTAATTGGCACAAACAGCTCGCAGAAACGCTGTGTTTTCCTGCTGAATCTCCTCGGCAGATTTCAGGGTTTTAGAGCTCGCTCGCTATTCTCCATCTGTTTGGCGGCGGCTCCACTCCGCTGCGCCGGGACCAGCGGTCAGCAGCAAGGTGAAGCCAGCCGCACCATCTGGCCTGACCTTGGGCCGCACTCGGCGCAACGGAGGCTCGAACGTGTGAGGCAGGATTTGAGAGACGACGGGACAGAGAGCCACGCTGCGTGTGTGCGTGTGTGTGTGTGTGTGTGTGTGTGTGCGTGTGTGCAGGCGTCCGCTACGAACGGCTCGACCGTCCCAGCCGCCGCCACCGCCACGGAGCAGATGTGAGGCCGCGCTCACCTTACATGAGACTGATCTGTTCTCGCTTCCTTATTCCTCCATTGTTCTGTCCAACTTTTTTTTTTTTTTCTGGTTTGTTTAGTGGAAAGACAAACTCACTTTGTCTCCACTTGAAATTTGTCCCAGAAAGTTTCTTGTTGTCTGGGTTATAAACAGAGATAACTGCACTTTAAGAGTAACTGGAGCATGCTTTGATTCTCGGTTATAAAACAGATTAATAGCCTCTACATACAGAATCTCACTGTAGCCTCACTATTCATTCCATATGCACTTTAGTAATAACACTGCATCTTGGTTATAGCACCTCTATGTATATCTGTTCTTGCCTCCTTATACATCCATTGTTCTGTCCAACTCTGCTGCCTCATAGAAGAAATGCTGCCACAGCCTCAATTAGTGCAACCTTATGGGTTTCCACAGTCTGAATTAGTGCAACCTTATGGGTTTCCACAGTCTGAATTAGTGCAACCTTATGGGTTTCCACTTGATACTGTAACTTCATTATGACACCCACATGTGACTGCTCTGTTCTCGTTTTATTTTTTCCTCATCCTCCGTTGTTCTGTGCAACTTTGCTGCCATGTATCCCACAAAATCCTCCTTTTTCTTTTAGGTTTCTTGTTTGTTATAACTGCACTATTACTGCAACATGTTCGACACTGTGACTACTGCGACTATACATCTTCCCCATCAAATGATGCGCCCTGTGCAGAAGAAACTATGGATAGATAGATGGATAACCAGATCAGTGAGTCTGCTGAGCCAAGGTTGTGTAGCACAACTCGATGGGTAGCAGAATTTGACGTCATCCGCTGCTGAAAATAGACCCCGAGAACTGCGGGATTTTTAGCGACAGCCCGTACTCGAACGCATCGCGGCCATCACAGCGGCAGAGAAACCCTCTCTGTCTGCGAATTAACCCACAACAGGTCATTTCCTTCCTGGAGGCGAATGAAGATCAATACACTGATTAATGAAACTTTGTTTAAAGTCTGACACCGAGCCTGACCCCCCCCCCCATACACACACACACACACACACACACACGTCAAGCGTCAATAATCTGAATTTATGTCACGACCGAAACATTTTAGATGAGAGAGAGACACACACGGAGAGAGGAGGAGAGAGCGACACCTCGTCCACAGACAGACTGATGTCAGCATCCATCTTTTCATATTTGCAGCCTGCTGTAAGTGGATTACTGATGAAATCATTCACAGCTAATGGCATCCAGACGGCCGAGAGACACAGAGACATACAGAGAGAGAGAGAGAGAGAGAGAGAGAGAGAGAGAGAGAGAGAGAGATACAGAGAGACCTGTCAGTATCTCAGGTTGAGTTTTTCCCAGGAATTCTTTCCTGCTTCATTTTCCCCGGAAAAAAATACCGGAGGGATTCATGTGTGAGTGTGTGTGTGTGCGTGTGCACGTGTGTGTGTGTGTGTGTGTGTGTGTGTATCTGTTCACCATCACATGAACTTCCACCTTATCCAAACTTCAGCGAAGTAAACTGTCATGGTTAAATGATCCGACCTTGAAAAGTCCATATTCCAGTGAAACTCTGCAGCTGTTCCTCCTAGTTGCTTTTATTGGAGCAGAACAATCACCAGGACTGGGTTCACCACCCGGACCCCTCACACACACACACACACATACTGTACACACACACACCCCCCAGTGAGTAAAAACAGGGAGATCTGTCCCCCTTAAATGCCTGGAATAAACCAGAAGCATCCATCCAGAGGATCCACTAAAGCCTCATTTCTCATTTCTCTCCTCTAACGTCGACTGTTGTATTCACTGACCTGATCCCACCTTTGTGTTTACTTTTTGTTTTCTGCTCAAAATGAGATTAACTGCAAGGCTCCTCTTGTTGTTTTTATTAATATACTGTACATACATGTAAACACACACACACACACACCGCTCCTGAGGCGGTACAGACCATAATAATCCACTCTCTGTAATACAAACGGGCCTCAATCAATGAGACGCACTTTATTACAAATATCATTAATATTCATGTGAGAGGAGAAGGAAAGGAGGAGAGGAGGAGGAGAGGAGAGGAGCAGAGGGGACAAACAGTAGCAGAGAGGAGAGGAGGAGAGCTGTAAAATCCAGCGAAAACAACGCTGAGAGTCAAACAGCGAGCGCCGTAACAAGGCCTGATGGGAAATGAAGGAAACCTGCTCACCTGGAGCTCTTTTACTTTCTGTTTTTCTCAGACTTTTTTTTTTTACTCACAAACTCCCTCTTATTTCTTTTCCAGAAGAGGCAGAGGTACTGTACTACAGCTGTGGAAAACCTCTGAACCGTTCACACTTTGTGCCTCAGACCAAAAAACATGCATGTTTAGGTCAACTGGAGACTCTCAATTACCTCTAGGTGAGTGTAAGTGGGCATGATATGTGTGTGTGTGTGTGTGTGTGTGTGTGTGTGTATGTGCATATGTGTGTGTGTGTTCTAGGATGGATAGATGGATGGAAGGGAAACTGATATAAACATGAATAAAATATATAAATGAATGGCCAATATCACTGAACTTAGAGTTGGTATGGGAGCCCCAAAAAAACAATTCATACTGTATACAAACTGTAATGCCTGGTGGGTGGCAGCAGAACCAGGATTTTTGCATAATCATAAAAGCGCGAATCGCCACAGATTTCTGCTGCGGCGTCGCAGAAGCTTTGTTGTAAACCTGACCCTGTTATTCTGAACGTTTCTGGATGCAGCTTCCTGTTTGAGGAGGAGTTGGCGTGACGCCATCGAATCACAAACACCGGGCATCATTTATTCAGCTGCCAGGTCTCTCTCTCTCTCTCTCTCTCTCTCTCTCTATCACGCACACACACACACACACAAACACACTCACAGCTGACATCACAGTGACCCCAGCCCCGCCCCCTTCCCCCTCCCCCTCCCCCTTCTTCCTGGACCAGGACCAGACTAACCCCTGGGTGACCTGCCGGTTGAGACCGCATCACCCCCACCATGTGATCCACTTTCTCGCGCAGGTCCGCGCCCCGGCGCTCTTTTCTCCCGCGATCCAGCGGTGCCTCTAAACGTCTCATCACCATGTTTAATCAAATTAGCGAGCAGCCAAAAATTGACGCTTTTCATTAATTATACAGGATAATTCTAATTGCCAATTCAAATGTATTCTGTCCCAACAGAAGGTGTTCAGTAATATTTCAGGGAATTTGCATATTAAATGGGGGTCGCTCTGCATTATGTATGCTAATGTATGCGCATTGTCTTTATTTTTAACTTGCGGCCATATGCGCGGCTGCCTGAGCAGGTGAAAACAGTCCTGAGTGTTTAATTTCGCTGAACAAACGCCACGAGGACGCTTGTCAAGAGCTGTTTGGTCCGTGTCAATCTCCGCTTGCTGCTCGGCTCGCGTCGCCCCGTTTGCTTCCCGCTCGTTTCCCGGCCTCGCCGGCGTCCGTCGGCCGAGGCTGAGCGTTCCCGCTTTCTCCCGGTTTCGCTTTTCACGCCGAGCGTCTGCCAGCAGCCGCCGCTGACTCTGACACTGCCCCGTCAGCGCTCGCAGGGCAGGAGTGTGACACAGCGTGAAGCTAACGCACCTCGACCAGCGACACCTGCACACACACACACACACACACACGCACACACACAGGCACAATGCTCTGCTGCTAGCAGACACGCAGCTCATGCACACAATGCCGGCGCAGACTGCCAACACACACACACTGCTGCTGACAGTCACGTGTCGCACACACCATGTGTGTGTCTGTGATTTAACGTGTAACTGTAACATGTGTGTGACTAACCTGTGTGTAACCTGTGTGTATTGCGTGATGTGTCTAACAAACACGTATAAGCCTGACATATGTAACTGATCAGATTAACTGTGACTGTGATGTTTGAAAATGTGTGTGTGTGTAACCTAGTATGTGTAAATGTGATGTAACTGTCATGTTTGTAACCAAATAAATGTAATGTGTACATGTACAACTGTAACGTGTGTGACTAACCTGTGTGTAACCTGTGTGTATTGTATCATGTATCTAACAAAGTATAAGCATAACATATGTAACTGATGAATGTGTGTGTGTGTAGTTGTAACACATGTACCTGTAATATGTGTGTTTGAATGTGTGTGTATGTGACCTAGTGCATGTAAATGTGATGTGTGGAACTTCAATGTGTGCAAATCTGGGTGTAATTATAGTAAGAGTATCTAACCCATGTAACTGGTGTTTTTAACTAACTGTATAAGTGTAAATGACTATGTGTAACTGTGTGTAACTGCGATGTATGTAAATACGGTCTCTGAAAGTAATCTGTGTGGTTATGTTGTGGTTGTCTGTGTGTAACTAACGTGTATTTAACATGAACTGAGTCACTGTGATGTGTCTCACTAACCTGTACCTGATCATTTTAACTCTGAAAGTGATGTGTGTAAATGCAAACGTGTGTAACTGTTATGTTTGTAACTAATGTGTGCGACAAACGTACAAATGTGTAACTGATGTGAGCAATTGGGATGAGTGCAACTCTGTTATGTGTGAATGTGTATGTGTAACTACTGTCAATGTGAATGTCTGTAAATGGCATTTGTAACTAATGTATCTAAACACGTATAATGTGTGTAACTGTAATGTGTGTAACTGTAATGTAAGTGCATGTAACCAAGTGTGTCATTGACATGTGTAGCTACAATGTGTGCAACTCTGCAGGTTAATTAATGTGCGTAACCATAAGTGTGACTGACATTTGTAATTGCTGTATGTAATAAGCATGTATAAGCGTGTAATGTGTAAATATGTGCAAATAGCATATGTAACTGTTACGCGTGCAACTGTGTGTGTAAACCAGTGTGTGCGTGTAGATGTGGCGCATGCACCTGTGTGACTGCACTGTGTGTGTGTGTGTGTGTAAGGTGTGTAAGCAGCGTCAGGCGAAGTGTGAAAGCAGTCAGAGCTGTTCACCTGAGAAGACTTCAGTGCGGCTGACAGGGAGGGGAGGGGGTGAGACAGGTGAGGTGGGGGGAGGGGGGAGGAGGGGGAGGGGGGGTGCATACTGGAGGGGAAAGACTACAAAGCAGATTTGTAGCCTTTGAGATAATAGGTGTCATTAAATTTGTACGCCGTTTTCTCAGGATCGCTTTTAGACAATCGAGTTGTTTGAATTTTGGAGGAGCTGCCTGGTCCCAGATCTGCTCCGTCCTCGACGAGGAGATGAAAGCGCGGCTGCACGTCAGCGGGGCCAACAATGCGCGGCTTTTTGGGGAAAATTGAACATCATTTACTCGGAATTACTGTTTCTGTTTGAAGCGGCGCGTCTGTGGGAGAAGCGAAAACTCTGTCAGACATTAGAGGGAATACTAAAAGCTGCAGCCCTACAGGTGAAAAAAGCAACACTTCCCTCTTTAACTGGGCTGCTGTCAGAACACACCGGAGGCTGGGACCTTGAATGTTTGATAAATAGTGGAAAACCGCGGCAGCCGCTCCGGCTTGAATCGAAATCTTTACGGAGACGCTTTCACGTCGACGGTTCCCCGACGGCGGCTCGTCAGGCCCTGAACCTCCAGCTGCCTCCGCCCCGCACCACCTCGCTTACCCGAGAGCTCCAACGGCCCTTTGTGAGGTGTTAACACAACGCAGGTTTGGATAGGAGGAGGAGGAGGAGGTAGAGGAGGAGGAGAGGGAGGTGAAGGAGGAGGTGGAGGTGGAGGGGTCCTGAGGAAAAATAAAGATTAATTAAAAAGCAGTCGAGTGTGAGCGAGCGCCGTGACACGTTAGAGGACAGAGTCACTTAATGAACTGAGATCACAGCTCCGCCCCCTCCTCAGAGACAAAGTTTATTAGGCCAACACATGGACACACACACACACACACACACACACACACATATGCACCTCCATCCAAAGCATTTTCACAGCACACGGTAGAGCTTTAACCGTGGCTTTTCTTCCACTTTTATGAATGAGTCACCAGTCAGAGCATGAAAACATGAAAAGTTTCAAGCAGAAGCAGAGCAGAAATGGTAGAAACAGAATGGACGTGCTAGCAAGAATAGAAACAGAGAGGAAACAGTAGGAACATGGTGGGAACGGTTTCTATCATATACGAAGAAAACCGACTCGAACCGAACTTTCGAACCGTCAATAACATGCTACAGCTAATTTTTATGATTTTTAAGCAACTTCAAGCAAACAGAAATCTAATAAGCAACAAAAATTGCAAGCTGACCTATGTTCAGAAAAGAGACAGAGAGAGAGAGAGAGAGAGAGAGAGGGCATGCAGCCAGCTCGACTGTCGATCGCCCCTCAGTGGGACGGCGACCTGGCAGTGGTCAGGCGAGGCGGGTCGCTCTGGCCCGCAGAGAAGAACCGGGCCGGCCAAGGCAGAGCACACCAAGGACAAAACCAGACCCCCCCCACGGAGCAGAGCTGGACCAGAGCTGAGCCAAGCTGGACTGAGCCCGAACCAAAAGTCACACTCTGTCCTAAAAAAACTGTCGCTGAGAGACGGCGACACTCACACACACACACACACACACACACACACATACACACGCTCAGGTGTGAGATCGTGTCACGGTACAGGACAGGTGGGGCTCTGATGCTCCGCTCCAGTCTGACACCATCTCTTCTAGTCACTACTGTCACTCTGACACTCGTCTTATTCTCATTCCTCCTGTCGCTCTCTCACTCTTCAATTCAGCATGAACTACTCTTTGAAGAAGGTAGAGAATCAATCAGTGTGTCCTGAGTAAACCCAAACATTACCTTGAGCCTTAATAGTGTCACAGGGCTCTGCTGATACACTGTAATTAGTTAGCATTGTTGACTTAAGTAAAATAGGTATTGTAACAAAAGTTTACAGTGTAAAGCACACTTAAACTGAACTTGTAGAGAACATGATACTTAAGTAGCAAGCGACTAAATTGTAACTTAAACACAGTGAGTGTGTTTTTTTCTGCAACTTAGAGTTACTCAGGTGTATCCATCCATCCACCTGCTCCATACCCATTGGCATCTCAGGCTCTAATAGTGTCACATAGTGTCACACACACACATACACACACACACACACCATTCACCCTTATACACTTACACATTAAAGGAGTATGGGACAGTTTGCCCTATTCAGTTTGCTTTGTCTGCTAAATTACTTAATGTAAATGTCAGAGGGAACATGACTTGGGGGGGGGGTTAGAGAGTGCAGAGGGTGGGGTGGGAGGAGAGGCCCAACAGGTGGGGTTAATCGTGTCTTAAACAGGCAGAACTCAGCGTATAGATCGGGCGGCCGCTTCTGATTGACGAGCTCCAGTTTGTCAAATTAGCCGAACAGCAGAAACACTCGGTCACACAGTCAGATCCAATAAAAGGCTGCGGCTCATTAACTCTCTTTTATCTCTGTTTACACCCATCAACCCCCCCCCCACCCCCAACCCCCCCAACCCATTCTCAATGAAATCCCATAATTCATTGTTGCTGCTGCTGCAGCCAATAAAGAGAGTCGATGAAGCCGAGCTGAAATAAAAACACTGATTAGTGGATCAGAGCGACAGTTTCTGCTTTATTAGCCACGTTTGCAGCCGGGCTGGACCCCCCCACCCCACACACCCCCCCACCAAACCCCACCCAAGAAAAGCAACTCTCACAACTTCCTTCTGCTGCTTCAGCGCCACCAGCAGGCCAACTTCTACGAATTTCCAAAGAAAGGAAATCCATTTACGTTGTTGTAGTTTTTGGGTAAATTTCAATCTTTGCTGTTTTTTTTAGTCTGAGACCAGTGACAATAGTTATTCGTCATTCATTTTTGTAAATAAAAACAATTATTTTGTACTCTGCCTCACAACTAGAAGGTCCTCAGTTTGAAGCAAACTTCTGAGTCGAGTTTCCATGTGTCTGTGTGGGTTTTCTTATGGGTACTCAGGTTTCCTCCCACAGTCCGAAAACGTGCATGTATGGTGTGAGTGTGTGTGTATGTGTGTGTGTGTGTGTGTGTGTGTGTGTGTGTCCTGGGATGTATGCTGGAATAGGCTCAAGTAGACCCCACCGACACCACTGGGTGCAAACCAAGTATGGTAGTACAGTAGATGGATTTTTGGACCTCGACCACGTCTCTGTTGTTTTTCTTTGTCTCGCTGGGAAATTTTTTAATTTGTTTTCCTCTCTTCATCCTCAACTTCTCACAAGTGGATGGTAACACCCAACACCTGCAGAATTTAATACTAGACACAACCGGATTAATCTGTTATTTCAATTTTTCATCTCAGAAACGCTGCGAGGGAAGTAGTTAGACGACTCGTGCACAGGGGCCGAGGATGCTTTGGCCGAGATGCAAGAGTGGAACTGATTGATCAGGAGATAAGATTTGTAACTGTTCTCGAATACAGAAACTGTCCCGGAGTTCGGTAAGGATTCACGGAGAAAAGATGTTAATCAGCCGTTGGTTTGTGACTTCTCCTCCTTTGTGCAAGTTATTCAGCTTGTTTAAAAAGTCAAAACTGTGGAAAACTGAAACCTCCCGCTCGACGTGGGACCGCGGAGCCGTTTTCTCTCCAACACTGAGAGTTGCTGCTGACAGTTTGTGTAAAGGTGAAGAGGTCAGGAGCTGTGGGGGAGGGGGGGGGGGGGGGGTGAGGAGGCTGGGCGGGGGGGTGGGGTGGGGGGTGTTATGTGAGAGAGGACAGAGGGGGGGGTGGGGGGGTTGTGGGATTGGACGGGTGGTGCAACATCTGTACTCAGCTGGAAGAAACAAGGTTTCCCAAGAGAAACTCCCATCATCCACTTCCTCTCACCCACCCCCCACCCCCCCCCACCCAGCCCCCACCCGATACACCCCCCCACCCCCTCTCTAAATAGAGAACATATGTCGCTCTATCAGCGACCGGAAGCTGCACGTCATGGATCATAAAGTTGGTGGAATCTGCAAACCTCTGAGGATGGATCGCACATCATCAGATGACTTAAACGCTGCAGGTTCATGTTCGGCGCTCTCGCTCTGCAGCGTCCGAGACTCAGACGCAGACCACGGCCCAGTTCCTGCACAGCCCAACACGTGGACCGACACGACGTGGACACGGTCTGCAGGAAGTTCAACTTCTCTGAGCCAGATCGAGAAAGCTGCAGCTGAGTCGAGTACGAAAAAGAAATGTATTCAAACTCAAGATAAAGAGATGAAGATGTGTAAAAAAGGACTGAGGCTGAGGTCTGGTTCCAGGGAGGAGGTCCGGGGCTGCAGTACTCTGCATGCATCGGTGCAACGCTCACAAACGTCCCCAGAGAAACAGGTGAAGGACGGCTGCGTCTCCTCAAGAGGGAAACTGGAGCAGAAAATCCTCTTTATTGAAAAAAAAAAAGGAGGAGATACGTCCAGTGGTGCATGTTCACACTCAGATCCAGACTCCAGTCAGACCCACAGACACAGCTCTGCCCTGACTATAACACTAAAGGTAAAGTACACAACAAAACAACAAAAGAGAGAGAAGCCAGGAGAGAGAGACCTCATATTGCATGAAAAATCCTAGAACTTAAACCCTGACATAACATATATTAATGAAATGATAAAAGAACATCAAACCAAACCATCCCACTGGGGAAAAAGTACAAGAAATCCATCTATCCACCCTGCATAAAAGAGGTGTCCAAAACAAGATAAAAACACTTCATCTGAAGAAAAAGGTGTCAATGCAGCAAGATAAATTCACTTGACAAGACTGATTTAAGATTATAGTGTAAAGTTGAACACTTGAAATAAGAAATATGACTCTTAGAACAAGATCCTAGCAGCTTACGTAAAGTAGAGGCTGGAAATAGGTCCATCCGAGGGCACAGGCGCTCTCACAATCACACTTTCACATTTACACTTAGGGGCGATTTAGAGTCTCCAGTCGGCTTAAACGTGCATGTTTCTGGACAGTATAGGAGGAAACCAGAGCACCCACAGAAAGCCACAGGGAAAACGTGCAAAACTCCACACAGAAGGCCCTCGATCCAAGTGCCAACCACTGAAACCCGCTGCTCTGCCCGGGCCCTAATCCCTCCAATAAAACACCAGGAAATAAAGAACCAAATAACCAAACTGTGGTTTCCGGCAGGAAAACATGCTTGACAGTGAGATGAAAATCAGAGGCCGTACCATCTGAGAGCGGTTTAAGAGGCTTCACACAGTCAGACAGACAGACAGACAGACAGACAGACAGGTGAGTGTCAGACAGGTGATCAGGGAGACGGCAGTCCCCAGTCAGTAACACGCACTTCATTAGCATCAACAGGCAGGAATCAAACGCCCGACACTGAGTGGCTATCACTCACAGCTGTGTGTGTGTGTGTGTGTGTGTGTGTGTGTGTGTGTGTGTGTGACTGACAGGTGCAGAGAGCTAACTCTGCGAGTGAATTAATTAATGACTGACGGCTAAACAGCCACAGCAGTAATAACAGTTAAGCCTGCCGGCACTCGGGGGCCACACCGAGTCCGATCGATGGATCAATGCATGTACTCACACACACACACGCACACACACACACACACAGCAGTCTATCATACTCATTTCCTCAATGCACACCTGCACACGTACATACACACTCTCTCTCTCACACACACACACACACACCTGCTCTCTGAACTAGGTGGCCTGGCGCCCCCGGCTCAGCTCGATTTTAACGGACGTGGAGCCTCCAGAGGAACGAGGAGGAGAGCTCCAGCACTCGCTCCTTCTCTTCTTCTCTCCCTCTCTCTCTCTCTCTCACGCCATCACTCTTTCCCAGCCTCCTCTCGCCGGGGCCTCCTGGATGAACTAATTAAAGGGTGACCATGCAGCAGGGGGAGATCTGGGGGTCTTTGATAGGAGCATCAGGTTTGGTTTTGACAGGTGGGATTAGCGAGGTGAGATTAGGGAGGAGACGGACCGCGTACGAAACGCTAAACCCCCCCCACACACACCCTCCCACCTCCACCTCTTCCCAGCACTTAGCATGCTGGGAAGAGAAAACAGCAGAGGTAACCCCTCTGTTTACATCCACACGTCTGAGCGGATCCTCTCATCAGTGCGTGTCCGTAAGTGTGATTAGATCTGACTCTCACAACAAAACAAGCATAAACAATAAAGGCCCTAACATCCATCTATCCATCCATCATCTCTCATGCTTTGGATCATAACAGTGCTTCAGGGGTCAGCTGCTGAATATCTCCAGCACATGTCGGTAGAAGGCAGGAAGTAGACCGGTTCATCACAGGACACAAACACACACACACACACACACACGCACACACACACTTTCAACTTAAATACCTCAGGCTAGTTTTTAGAGACTTTAATTGACAGAAAAATGCAGGTTTGTGAAGTAAAACCCGCAGACATGGAGAGAGCATGCAAGCCCCACATAGGCCTCTCTCTCTCTCTCTCTCTCTCTCTCTCTCTCTATATATATATATATATATATATATATATATATACATTTATACATACATATATACATACATATATATATATGCTGTCCACTTTACTGCTATGTGGGACAAATTAATGCATATTCTATTCTATTCCATTCTATTCTATTCTATACTGCAACATCACAACTGCAAAACTCAGATTCCTGTACCACAGTTCAACTTTTCTCCGTGTTCTTCCTCTTCCTGTAAAACCCGGTTCGATATCACTTTTCTAATTCAGCCGTTCTGAGATGAAACGCCGGAGCAGATCAATGATCTTGATTTCTCCGGAGAGATCACAATCCAGTCGCCGCGGTCGACTCCAACGTGTAACCAACTCTGAAAACGGTTTGACCTGCGTTTTATAAACCCGTCACCCCTCGAAAAACGTGTTTGGCGAGAGAGCGAGTTTTGGGGGGGGGGGGGTTTGCAGCGATTCGAGTCATTGATCACTTCTCGCAGGAAACAAAGAGGAAGCGGCTCAAACATCCGAGTTCTTCACCTTTCGCTGACATCGACAAGATCTCGCTCATTTCATTAGGGCCCGAACAAAGTTGTCTTCAACGGCTCGGTTTTGGAATCCACCACCAGAATCATTTAACACTATAAAACCGCTCGTGTATGGAAAGCAAGTATGTCCCATCCCGCTTCCCGTACGCAGGGCTGTAAAAAGGCCTTTAGTGTCCAGCTGCTGGACGTCTGCGCTGTTTATCACCAGCAGAGGAACAGGGTGGAGGTGACATCAGCGCCCGGGTTAACGTATACGGGGTTCAGACAATAGAGAGAGGGAAGGGAGAGAAAGGAGAGGATGGAGGGAGGAGGTGGAGGAGGAGGAGGAGGAGGGCATCAGGGGTTTATGAGGGAGAGGGGAGTTTTGGCAGAGCAAAGTCTTCGCTCGGCTGGCGGCGGCGTGAAGCGGACTCAGGGGCGTTCTTACCGAGCTGCCGTTAGGCGTTAAATGAACACCTGGCCACCGAGTCTCAGGCCGGGAGGCTGGGTGATGAAGAGGAGGAGGAGGAGGAGGAGGAGGAAGAGGCAGAAGAGGAGGAGGAGGGAGTGGGAGGAAGACGAAGAGGAGGAGGGTTGAGTCTGCAGATGGGGAGGGATAAGCTACACAGTTGGCTCCTGATGGTCAATGTAGGAGTCTCAATAAACTGGTGTAAGTTTAGCTATGTGTGTGTGTGTGTGTGTGTGTGTGTGTGTGTGTCAGTACCAGGTATGAGTGTCTGTTTCACCTTAACGTTTCTTATAGAGCAATATGTTGGAAGTAGAAACTTTTTATTTGGACTTGGAGGTTTGAATGCTACATGGTGGCATGGTGGATGGATCCACTGTGGCCTCAAAGCAAGAAGGTACCCGGTTCGAATCCAGGTCGAGCCGAGGGCCTTTCTTTGTGGAGGTTGCATGTTCTCCATTTGTATCTGGTTTTCTCCAGAAACAAGCATCCATGTAGAGTTGAAGACGAGACTGTAATTTCTGCATTCCCTGCCTTCCACCTATCTTAGCTCTGGCCATAGAGTGGGTAAGAAAATGGATGAATGAATCAATCAGAGCTTGGTTCTCCACCTCCTGCGGCCCACATATCTAAGAATACGTAATACTGAACCCCACCTCACTGCTGATGGCCAGAGTTGCGAGTGTGTGTGTGCGCGTGTGTGTGTGTTTGGGAGTATTAAGTATCAGCTTTCATCTGTCAATGTGAAGAACGTTCTGCTCTCCGAAGCTCTTTGATAAATACAGTTGAGCCATTTCGAGACGTCGCCGCCTTCTCTGAGGTGAGACAATATTTGTTTCACATGGTGTGATCTATTTTCTGCTCGGCTGCAGGTGAGGGGCTGCGGGGGAAGGGAGGCGGGGAAGCTGAGGGGTGGGGGTGTGTGGGGGTGGAGAGGGGGGAGGGACGGGCGTCTGGATTAGCATTAGCTAAAACTCTCCACCAGGCTCCCCGAGTGTCATCCAGCCTGCTTAAGTTAAGGTGCAGCGACTGGTGGTGATTTGCATAAGTAATTAGCTAATGTGCTGTTCAATTTCTCTCCCATCTGGCTTGCTGAGCTACACCTCATTTCTCAAATTGACAGGCCGGTCACTATCGCTACCCACACTGCAACAAGGCGCCCACCAAATTAATTTGTCAACCTTCTCCTGTAATGGGACGTTCACCTTGAAAACTCAATCTACCTGCCGGAGGTGAGAGTCCGAGAGCGGGAGGGTGGAACAAACGGGAGGCGAGAGGAGAGGCCGAAAAGATCTCTTCCAAAAATAAATTCTTCGAGGGGGAGAGAGACGCAGGGAGCGAGCGGCGCCGGGTGACAGCGGCCGAGATTGGACGGAGAGGATGGGAGAGGCGGGCGGAGGGTCCGAGGCGGCTCGGAGAACAAAATGAGGAGCGGCGAGGAAGACGAGGAAGGTCAAAAAACGGAGCCAATGAGGACGGTGGATCGGTCCAGATGAAGAACTCAGATGTCTGAACAGTCAAAACTCACATTTTAACGGGTCACACAGGTCGGTTTGTGTGTGTTTTCCGTTGCCACGGCAACAGCACCTCAACATGGAGGAGGAGGGGGGGGGGGGGGGAGGGGGGGGGGACCTCAACTGTCGGAGCACAGAGAGTGTGTTTGTTAAAAGCTGGAACTTCTTTGGGGTATTGATGATTCCTCGGGGCCCTCAGGTAGTGATCATTAAAACACACACACACACACACACACACATACACATACACTTCTGTTTTTTTGTAATTTAGCTCTCTTTGCTCCCTTTATCCCAGAGCAGAAATGGACAGAGAGAGAGAGGGAGAGAGTTAGAGAGAGAGAGAGAGAGAGAGAGAGAGAGAGCTTGGGGACCAACCAGGGAAATGGGCCAAAAAGTGAATCTAATGAAACCCCACAAATTAATTTTCATCTCATCTTCAGCTGCAGGCAGGGGCAGACAGACAAAGACAGACAGGGAGAGATAGAGATAGAGAGAGTGAGAGAGAAAGAGAGAGACAGGCAGTGATACAGACAGGTGAAAACACCTGGTCCGGGGCGACAGACCGACACAGTTAAACTGAGCTCTCACGGAGGCTCTTGCCCATTCTTATCATTGTCAGTGTGAGAGAAATGACGGCTGACAGCCTGGTTCCTCACAGAAACATCATCATGGAGCAGGCGTGGTGAACACGGCTCGGCGAGTGCAGCCTCGGGGCCCCGATCGACGCCTGACTTGATCGTTATTGGTGAAGATCACAGTGGGACCTCTAAAGTCCAGTCGTGCTCTTCCTCCAGGACAAATCCACTCTCCCCAACTCTCGAGACTTCCGAGGCTCCGGGTCCTTTAGTTTCTGGCTTTTAACTGTCTGAGTTCGTATGAAAAGCACAATAGAACCTGAAACAACAGACCGCCATTTTGCTCCGTTTGCTACACAAACTGTGCTCAGTGTCGCTGCTGACACATCGTGTGTGGAGCCAAATGCAGTTTTCCACTAATAACCAACATACACTTGGAGGGGTGGACGGAGGCCTGGTCCAGCTCAGCTCGACCTCATCCACCGCGGACAATACAAACCCAATACGGCGATGTGGAACCTTCCAGCGTCCAACCATCCAACCGCACACACGTGTAAGTCCACAGACAGACAGGTAGTGGGGCAGTCTGTCTGTCTGCTTGTCCGTCTGTCTCTCATTCAGCTGCTCTCTTATTAAATTCCTTTGTACTGGGAGGCTTTTTACTCCACCAGCTGCCACCTCGCTGCATGTGAGAGTGTGAGTGTGTGTGTGTGTGTGTGTGTGTGTGTGTGTGTGTGGGTGTGCATTAAGCTAACATAGCTATTAGCTTTGATAGCAGTAGCCCTCCCATATGGCGAGCTAGCGCTGCTCTTTAATGTAGCATAGCATGGCCCTGATGTTGCTATGGCTCCAGCGGTGCCCACCACCACCTACCCCTTCTCCCCCCTCCGCCCGTCCCCCGTCCCCGCTGCCATTTAGCTCTCTCTTCCACCGCGCCACATGCCGCAGCGACCTTGGCGTTTTCCAGCGGCACGCCCGCTGCCATCTGCAGGCGGCAGGCTTGGGCAGTAAAGCATCGCGACCCCGAGTTTTTTGGGCGCCGTTACGCCTCCGCCAGGGGCCCTGGCCAGATGGCAGAACCCACTAAGAGGGGTTTTACTGCGGGGCTGAAGGAAGACGACTGCAGGCAGGCGGAGGATGAACTCGCACCTCCCCCTCCCCTTCCTCCTCCACCTCCTCCTCCTCCTCCTCCACCTCCTCCTCCTCCACCTCCTCCACCGCTCTGCCAAGTGCCAAATTTCAGCTCCGCTCGCCTCCAAAACGCCGCCGCTTCAATATTTCAGTCATGATTATCCGGCGGCAGATGATCCTCCATCAGCCAAAAGGGCAGAGCCGGAGGAGCCGGAGGAGCCGGAGGAGCAGCGAGACTCCCTGCTGAAAACCGACATCCTGCCTCCGCGCCCGCTTCCTCTCACACAGGTGAGCGCAGGTGTGGATTCACCTGGACGCAACAAGTACTTAGAGCACTGTTGCCTTAAGAACGTGGACGTGTTGTCCTGTCAATCAACGGATCAATAGTGCATAATGTTCCATTATCAACACATCATTTAGGTTGTTTACGGATCAGCAGGGGTCACTGGCACACACACACACACACACACACACACACGTAGAGAGTGTGTAATTGTTAGTAGGAGAAAAGCTAGGAAAGACAACAGTAGGAAAACTGTGCTGGTGGTCAACAGGAAATCAGTACCTCTACCTTAACTGCATGTGGGTGGGCGGATGGGAGAAAGTGTGTGTGTGTGTGTTTGTGTGTGTGTGTGTGTGTGAGAGAGAGAGAGAGAGAGAGAGAGAGAGGGAGTGTACATTTCTATATGTGTCTTCTATATTTACTGTTGCTGTGCTGGTGAGGTGTGAATGTTTACAGATTCTCACCCTTATAATCAATAAGTCGATCACTCAACCGGCAATGAAATGTTTGTAGCTGATTGTGTGTGAGAAACACGCACGCACACACACACACACACACACACACACACACATACACTCATACACTCAGACATGAAATCACCAACACACACATGGATGTGTCCGAAACGATGTCTTTGTTCGGATTTGAGATCAACAAATCCTCTCTCTCCATCTGACAAATAAGTGGACGATCTTGGAGAGTGTGTTTGTGTTTGTGGTGTGTATGTGTGTGTGTGTATGTGTGCGTGTGTGTGAGTTAAGGGGTGAGGGGGTCAGTCTGGGGGTGTCAGCTCGTCCATCAGCTATTAGCTACCACGTTATCTCCTGTTAGCTGTCTCATCTCCAACTCAAAGAGAATAAATAAAGAAGACTTTACTCCTCAGAAATACCCGAAAAAAGAGGGGAGGAGGAGGGGAGGGAGGGGGTAGCAATGAAGAAGAAAAAAACGCAGAAGAAAATCTCCAATTCATTGAGATCAAGTCAATAACACTGTAATATTTATGAAGGCTGGAAGCCAGGCTGCCCTAAAACCCAAACTCCAGCAATCCTGAATTATAAATTGGTATTGATTTGTGTTGTGGGTGAGTGAGCTGCAGTGTGTGTGTGTGTGTATGGTTGTGAGTGTGTGTGTGTGTGTGTCTGCAGCAGGATGCAGTTCAGCTCAGCTGCTCAATTGTTTTCACGCTTTCACAGAGAAAAAGTGTGTGGCTGCTTGTTTGTTTGTTAGTTTGCGTCACGGATGGAAAACACACACACAAAAGGTGTGTGAGTGTGTGTGTGTGTGTGTGAGTGTGTGTACCTGTCTAACTAACTGTATGAGAGTGTGTAAGACAGGTGCACATACTGCATGTACCTGTGTGTCGATGTGTGAATGTGATTTTTTATCAGAGAAAACTTTAGTTCCTCCTAACATTGGTTTTCAAGAGCCTCGGAGTGACGCTTCTCTACGAGCACACACACACACACACACACACATGCAAGCACACAGATCAGATGTACTTGCCCTCAATAACAGACAAATACAAAGCAACACACATCTCAGACACAGGTGTAAATCCAATGTCACCCACACTGCGTTTCACAAACACACAGGTGTGAGAAAGAGAATCAAGCACTCCCTGGATACTATGGACCTTACACCAGAAGACAAAGCATCGGAAACTCTGTGAGCATCTGCTGCACACACACACACACACACACACATCAGGAGAACTGTGAACCACCATCTCCCAGTGAGTCATGTGACACAACTGTTGTCAAAATGGAGGACACTGTGGAGCAGAGACATCCTGATGGACGGTGGATGTGTGTTGGGTTATTTGCTGACAATGACAACATTCCTGTGGACTCTGCTGCTGGCAAACAACACACACACACACACACACACACACACACACACACACACAAGGTGAAACACAGCAGTGTGTGTGACCAGTGATGGAATGAGTCAGACAGACGGTGCCCCTGCAACTTTTTTACTCTGGTTTTTGTTACTGTCATTACACAGCTTTGGAAGACGTAGTAAAATGTTGTGGTAACAACACAGCTTTTCACAAGGTTCAAATCCCAAAATGGCTGTTGTTTGTTTGCATGTGTGTGTGTGTTTGTGTGTGGGTACGAGTGTGTCTCCTTCAGCTCTGGCAAAAGGACTGCCATCAAATATGGATGACGCTGCCACCTCCCCTGGCATGGTGCATTCACACCCATAATGTACCAGTACACACACACAGTTATAGACACACACACACACACACACATACACACACACACACACAGAGGCTTTGTGTAGCCTTGGTGGGGAGGTGGCCCTGATGGACGCCTGCTGCGGTGTGAAGAGATTACATGGCTGCGTACGGCAGGTAGAAACACACTCTGTCATGCTTCAGAGCTGCTGCTGAGTCTGTGTGTGTGTGTGTGTGTGTGTGTGTGTGTGTGTGTGTGTGTGTGTGTGTGTGTGTGTGATAAAATAAACGAGTGTGAGGCAGTGATGCTAATGCTCAGCTACACCTGTCCGTCACAAGAAACACCAGGTCTACATATCTGATCAAACACCAAAGACACAAGTGCTACAGAGATGTTTATAACAAGACACCCAAACATCTGGACACACCTGGACACCGTTACTACACTTGACGGTCCTGGAGGACACTACAACGTACAGCTAAACATTACTGCTACACCTGAAACTACTGTTACACCTGACAGATACACTTCACCACTTCTGACACACTCTAATGTAATTACAGGTCAGATCTGGACAAATTTGACGCACCTGTCATACCTAAACCCTGCAGTTCCACTAGACACAATGATTAGACCTGATGCTACTAATACACCTGGAGAGTCCTGACACACCTGGACACTCCTGGCACAGAAGCATCACTGATATTACTGTTACACCTGACACCATTGTTACACCTGAGAACATCTAGACCATCCTAACACACCTTCACGTACATCATCACTGACATCATTACAGTTACACCTGGACTCTGCTGGACACTCCTAACATACCTGGACGTTACTGTTTAGACCAGGACACTGTCGTTACACCTGACACACCTGGACAGCACTGGCACAAATGAAACACCTGGACGTATCGACACATCTAGACACTAAAGTCACACCCAGACACTACTGTTACACCTGGACACTCCTGGCACTCCCGGACACTGACTTCCTGTCTCTTTCAAGGCTTTCAACCACACAACAGGGGGACGAGGACAAACAGACAGGAGTTTTGGACGTTATTCAACCCAAACCTCTTTCTCCCCCACCTCCTCTCCTCTCCCCCTGTGCCTCCCCCCTCTTCCCCCTGTATCACATCTCCCCATCTTTATATAGAAATCAATACCCTCTTAATCTGCCCCCCCCACTCCTCCCTCCTCCTCCTCCACAACACCCCCCTCCTCCCCACACACACACACAACTGTCTCATTCTCACCCCTTCATCTACCCCACCACCTCCCCCAACCTGCCCATCCACACCTCCCCCTTCCCTCACCCATCTCTCCATCTCTCTTCCTGCTGTCGTTGTGTCTGGACTCGCCCGCCTCACATTTCACTCCTCGCACCGCAGACACACACACTCTCACACACACACACACACACACACACACACACACACACACACACACACACACACACACAGCGTTGTTTATTTATTTGAGGGCCGTCTCTGCCTCAGGTCGTGTATGTGTTGTGAATTCAGGGGTTAAACTGAATAAACTGAAAAAAAAATGCATTCATGAATATTTCCTCCACCATTTATCTGCGTTGTTTACTCCTTAACGATGTTCCGGCGCTCACTCTGACGATCTAACCACTACCATCTAACCACTGTTTTAATCAGGACGTACAAATGACGAATATCGACAAATGTAATCTAAGCTTCGCCCCAGTTGTCACGTCATTAACAGAGATTTATGTTAGTCTTCTGAAAATTTAACAAGTGATGGACTGATTACGTCCAGTCACCTAACTGATGAACCAGCTGTTCGCTCCAGTCACGTCTTTCACTCATAAATTAAAAGAAAAACATGAAGAAATGAAATAAGGAAGAAAACCTGCGATATCATCATTTCAATATGGCGGAGCATCACAACCGCTGCCAACCAATCCTCAGTGCGTATATCCCGTCCTCTGGCAGGAAGTAGCGAGCAGAGCCAAACAAAGTCTGCCAACACATATACGTGTCCACACATAAACACACACACACACACACATATAAACACACACTGGTGCACACACGCACGTACACACCCCTCCCCCACATCTGCTGGTGAGGCAGGAGCCCACGGATGGTCGTCCTTAATTAGCCACACCGCACTCATATTCCCGATTAAACCACTGTGTGTGTGTGTGTGTGTGTGTGTGTGTGTGTGTGTGTGTGTGATGGAAGGTTATCAGTGCATTCTTAATTGGGAAAACACTCTAGTGATTAACAGGAGGAAGAGGGCGAGCGAGCTCGAGAGTGAGTGGCAGAAAGAGAGCGAGGGGCGATGGAGTGATGTGAATGCAAACGGCTAACGCTGCGAGTCAACTCGCTCCTCGCACGCCGTCTCACGTTGTCTCACTCCTCTGCCAGGCCTGCAGGCACCAGCTCCACCCCCCCAGGGCAGAAACCCTTCCCTCCCACCCCCACCCCCCCTTCTCCGCCCCCCTCCCTCCTCCTAAACAGATTCACCTGCAGTCCCACAAAACATCCACAACTGAACATTATTGATGAGCCTGTTGATCGCTTCTGTCTAGATCAGCTTTGCTTTACTCTGTGTGTGTGTGTGTGTGTGTGTGTGTGCGTGTGTGTTTGGTGAGATTAACAAGGTGATTTGCCTTCAGGGGGTTTCGGTGCGTGCTGGGAAGGGGATTTAGCGAGGGGAAGAAGTGGGAAGAAGGGGTGGTCGGGGGGCTCCCAAAGTTCCCATGATCCCCTGGTGAGAGCCCCTCGCTGTGCATGGGTGGGGGTGGGGGGTGTGTGGGGGGGGGGGGGGGGGTGTGGAGGGGGGCAGGGGGTGGATGTTCTAGCTGAGCACCACTGGATGTTGACACGGAGGCAGCTAACGACCCTGCAGGTGGTGATGTAATCACCTCAATCCAATTAGGAGTCAACAGGAAGTTGTGGAGGCAGCAGGTCCACAACTCTAAGAGCAGCTTCTGATTGTGATTCCAAAAATCACCTCAACTCTGGACTTTCAGGTGGAGGGACACACTGAGATATGTGCATAAACATGTCAACACCACCTCCTCCTCCTCCTCCCCCGCCTCCTCCTCTTCCTCCCCCCTGGTAAATGGCTGTAGGCACCCCGGACCACTGAACATTTCTCTCTGGTTCACATCAGAGCCGATCGAGCCCCGAGGGCCCCTGCAGGCCCCCAGCTCCACCGGGGCCTAATGGAGACGACCAGACAGCCCTCCACCTGTCCTGTCCTGCCACCCACACACCTACACACACATAAACACACACCACACAGGTTGGATGCCACTTTCTCCTCCCTCCTCCTCCTCAAAAAAAAAAGACAAGCTTCTTTTCCAAGAGGGAATGTTTCTAGAAAACAGAGGCCGAGGTCAGGCGAGAGATCTGATCCCAGAGCTGTAAACACACAAGCACACGCACAGAAACTCACATGAAGGCACTCCGCTGCGCTGTGCTGTCCTTGCTAATCTTCCCAGTCGCATAAAGTAAACACAGCTCTAAAAACAGGACTGACTCTTGACCTGTGATCTCCGTCTCTGTGTTTCTGCAGCTTTTGAAACGTCTGCAGCGAGACATTTCTCTGATTTCTGTGCAGAGACAGAGACAGAGCAGATCAGCATTGATTGGTATTTTGTCATCGGGCTGAATATAAAATTGATCTACGACAGAAACGGACAAGAATCTGAAGGAGACTCCTTTTGTGTGTGTGTGTGTGTGTGTGTGGAGCTCTTAAAGCATGGCACGTCCCATCACCTTCAAAATAAAACCCCATCAGTCTAACCTGATCCCACTTTACCCATGATGCATTGCTCCCATAGGTCCTCGGTCCATGTCGGCACCATAAAAGCCCATTAACACGTCGCCGTGACAACGCTTTCCTTCAATAACGACATCAACTTGAAACCTACATCACTGACCTGCCGTCACACCCCAGAAACCCCTGCTGTAAAGTCCGGGAGCCCCCCCCCCACCTCCCCACTGACCGACTCTTCTTCTCCTCACCCTCTTTCTCCCTCTACCACACTACCTCAACCCATCTCTCTCTCTCTCTCTCTCTCTCTCTCTCTCTCTCTCTCTCCCTTTCAATTTTAGCCTCGCCTGCCCAGTAATGTCCTGCTTTTATTGTAAATCTATACTCTTAATCTGGCCGGCTCCGATGGGCCTCGCTCGCCCGATCAATACACTACGATTGCTGGGAAGGGTCCACAGGGGCAGATAACCCCACCACCACTGAGGCCTTCTCCCCAGTGGAGTTAGCTCTCCATAGGGTGCAACTCACACACACACATGCAATGACAGGAGGTTTGAGCTGAAAATAACTTCCAGGGATTTGAAGGAAACTACGAGGCTTCAAAGGTTTGCAGATTCCAGGGCAGAGGTCAGTTTGAGTTTGATTTCTGCTAGAGAAATGCATTCTGGGAGTCGTAGTGGCCCGAGTTTAGCTCATAAGACCGCCGCTAGTCTTTTATTCTGACAATCTTAAGCTGAGACGGTTTCATGTCCTCCAGGAAGTGAAGAGAGGAGAAAAATGAAACAACTCCACTCCCGTAGTCGAGTGAGGACAAACCACCATCATCGACGTGTGGGCGAACACACACGTACCAACATGTCCGACCCCAGAGCGATGACTTGTGAGCGTTTATGGTTTTCAGGGAATGTTCCCGTTTCCTCTTTGAATGGGAGAAACAGAGAAGGAGGAGGGAGAAAAAAAAACAGGAGAACAAACCAATAAAAACAAGAGAAATTTCAGCGCTGTTTCTTCCTTAACGTCTCTTTAAATCAACCCTTCGTCCCCGCTGCTGCTGCCTCGCTGGCATTTCTGCTCCCAGCAGACCATAAAACATCTTAACTGTGCGTGGAAGACGTCTTGCAGGACTTTGTTGTGCATGATTAATTCTAAAAACGGCAGCACTTCAAAATAAAAGCATCCATTTCCCATAAAAAATAAAAAAAAAACTCTGAGGTTTGTTCTGAACCCTGTCCAACCATGAATTTCACTATTTGGATCAGATGGCAGAGGACAGAGAGGAGACAGGCTGCACGGATGATGGGAAATCTACTTTAGTGTTCTCCCTGAAAGGGATTTGGACAAAATAAGTAAATTAAGTTATGTGTCAGTTTGTCTGAAACTTGTGCAACTTGTCTTACAAGTTGTGTTTTGGTATGTTGTTTTTATGGTTCAGGAATTGAAATGATGTGCAGTTAGATATGGAAAATCATATTGTATGCATGCATACATACTTATAGTTGTATGTGTAGGTGGAAATAATTAGGAGATAAAATACAAGAAGGTTGTGAAAGAGAAGACCTGTAGTGGAGATTCCTGCAGTGGGTGAAGCAGAGGTGGGGACAGACGGATGACTGGGAGGTCAGAGGTCGCCCTATATCACTCTAAACGCTCTACATCTACGACATCGACACTCTAAATGGCGCTGGAGGAACAAGTGGTGCTCCACAAACGCGCACGTGTGTGTGTGTGTGTGTAAAGGGGGTCGTGACCTCCATGTAAGGCCCACCCATTAAACCAGGAGGGTGATGGTCAGACAGAATGGGGCGAGGGGGGGGGGGGGGCGGGAACGGAGAAGAGGTGTGTTCTGGGTAATTAGAGCTCGGCCCCCTCGTAAGCTCTGACACTCCGAGGCAATTTATTGCCCCGCTCGGGCAACTTGTCCACCCATCTAATTGCAATATTAGCGCGTAATAACGGCGGTGTAGCGGCGATCCGTCAGGTCCGCATTCTGCTGCCTCGGCAGGATTTCAGCCATTAGCCGGCGAGCGGAGGAAACAAAGCGACCTCTGAGAGGAACATCTCCGCACGTTTATGCTCATTCACACACACACGGACATAACATGAGCGCTCTCTCTCTCTCTCTTTCTCTCTCTCTCTCTCTCTCTCTCTCTCTCTCTGCCCGAGCTGCCGTCTTACATTAGAAGCTGCTCGGGATCGGATTAACTGCAGGTCCGCTTCTTTTTGTCTCCTTGTAAAACGCAGCTCGACTTTCATTGTTCGTAGCTTCTTTTTTTTCTCAGCACCAGATTGAAACAACCGATCCCCGCTCCTAATATAAAGGTTGAATGACATTTCTGGGTGGAGTTTTCACCTTCTCCCTTGTGCATGTGCATGGGTTTTCTCCAGGTGCTCCCACAGTCCAAAACAATGTATTTCTATGCTGGAAACTGTGAATTGCTCCTGGTGTGTGTGTGTGTGTCCTGTGATGGACAGGCTCCAGCATATCATTGGGTGCAAAGCAGGTAAGATAACAGCAGAACAAGAACATATGAAATATCGACAATACTGTGTTCAAACATCCGCGAATAACAACCGCAGAGCCGTCTGCAGGTCAAAGGTCAGACATCACGGCGGTGTGATGACAGAGGAACGACAAATAAACGGGAGTGAGAGAGAGCATCGCATCAAATATGTACGTGTCTATACATGTGTGTGTGTGTGTGTGTGTGTGTGTGTGTGTCAGCGTGATTTACTCCAGCGAGGCGTGGATTCACAACATTAAACTGCTTTACTGTAGCTACTGAGCTACATCATTTGCATGATGGGTCACTAAACACACTGAACCACCTCCCAACTCTACCACTTCCCCTTCCCCATATAATGCGTGTGTGTGTGTGTGTGTGTGTGTGTGTGTGTGAGCTGGGGAGGGTCGCAGTAATAAATCCTGAATTTCTTAACAGGCTCTAAAATGCAGAGAAACAAGCAGAGCTGCAGTAAATCACAGGCAGACGACTGACAGTGTGTGTGTCTGCACATACGTGTGTGTGCGTGCGAGTGTGTGTGTGTCCATTAATATGACCACAATAACTGTGGGTGTGCGCATGTGTGTGTGTGTGTGTGTATTCCCTGGGTTAGTGGACTAGTACCAGTGTCCTGTCGTGTCCTAATTAAAGCTGCAGTGAAACAACGAGGATCATTTTCCAGCCACAGTTTCTCTTGAAGACACACACACACACACACACACACACACACACACACACACACAGTGCCATGTGCAACAATTTCACCCTGTGTAAGAGAACATGGTGGACTGAGCTCTGTCTGTGGACCATCACACGAATGAACCTGCTCTGCTGCTCCTCAGTCCAGGAGCTGGACTCACAAACGACAAAGGACTGCATCTCTCTACTCTATAGTAACCACAGTGCCCTGTGTGTGTGTGTGTGTGTGTGTGTGTGTGTGTGTGTGTGTGTGTGTGAAGAGGGGAGCAGGCTGGATGTACAGAGTCCATCTCATGTGTGACAGGACACATAGAGAGGTGGCAAAGCTTCTAAAAACACCCATCAAACACACATACACACACACACACCACTCCACCAGAACACACACAGCTCAAGGTGCAAGGACAGACACTGTGTGTGTGTGTGTGTGTGCGTGTCTGTGTGTGTGTGTGTGTGTGTGTGTGTGTGGGCACTCACAGATGAGTCCCTGTTCTGGCATGTAAGTACATGTGTGTGCGTTGCATGCATTTTCTCCTGGGCACATGCATGTCGGAGAAAATGCATACGTGTGTGCATGTGTGTGTGTGTCTTATACGGTATATGAGTGTCCACCTCATGTTCGTGTGTGTGTGTGTGCGCCCTGGCCGTAGTCCAAGGCCTCTCTAACGAGCCAACACGGACTCGGTTCTGACCCCTCCCTCCTCCTCCTCTTTCTCCCTCCTGACCTCCTCTGAGGTCATTGGCCGACCCGACCAATCGCAGCCAGGCGCGGTGACGGACAGCCGCCCGCGATCCAAGGACGCCGGGGGCGCGGGGATTAGACGGCGAGGACGGACGCGATGTAAATAAAGGATTGTGATGATGATGTTTTAAATCCGACGCGATGTCGACAGCCGGGCAGGTTCGATTTCACAAAGCGCTGCATGAATAAACATGGAGCTATAAAACATTTCTCAGAGTCCAGGACCTCACAGGGATCCAGTCATAGTTCATTCATGCTGAATGCTGCTTTACGACATTACTGCCCCTCACATGCAAAGGTAGATAAGTAAAAAAAAGCACCACTGAAAGTTTTTTTCATACAGATTTTCACATTTTAGAAACTTAAAGTTAACTTGCAGGGACGTGAGGCTCCGTCAGCCCTCCATCCAAGTGATGGGAATTTTACTGAAGAACCAGTCATTAAAGCACTAAAAGAAATCTGAAAGTCAACAATAACGTCTGCCAAAGAGGCTCCTGTGACATGCCAAAAGCTGCTAAATGGAAATCGCGGTGACGTGTTTTCTGGCGGAAAAAAATGAAATTTTCGGGGGGGAAATTCTTCGAAAATTTATCATAATCATGTTAACTCGAGGGGGAGTTACTCTCCCACCTGCTCCTGAAGATCATGAGAAAAATCGTAATTTCCCTTCTGGGATGAATAAAGCGATTATCTAATCTTATCTTATCTTAAAGAGTCAAACGCTGACTCAATAAAGTCAAATTTGTAGAAATGTTGGAGGATCGGGGAACCGAGCAGAGCAGAGGTCTTGATTTGTGTGTGTGTGTGCGTGTGTGTGTGTGTGTAATGAGACACAGGCACAGCTGTACAGACACACAGACAGGTGAGCTCCTACCTGTCGATGATGACGGGGTCGGAGGGCGTCTCGTTGCGGTTCCCGCAGCTCTTCTTGTCACAACACCGACTGGAAGGAAAGAAAGAGAGAGAAACACTCAGAGTTTAACATCTGAACCGTCAGAGATAAAAACATCCAAACAGGTGACACAACACCACAGGGGAGCAGAAATCACAGTCCACCTTAGAGAATGCTGCTCCTTTCTAATACACAGAATTGGCTTTACTGGTTGTAGAGTTTGGTTTGAGTGTATTTCATTCATACGCATTTATTCTTTTGACTGTTTGGGGGCCGAGAGGTGCAAAAAATGTCAAAAATGTCAAATATCAACACCAGTGAGTTAAGTAAGTTAACTATCCAAGGACTAAAAGCATAAAACTTCACTTTAAACACATGCAAATTAAGGTGTAAGGAGTAATTTGCAGTCATAGGTGACAATAGTTATTACACTATCCAAGGACCTGAAAAATACTTTATTACTTTATTACAAATCTGCAAAATGAGGTGCAGGTAGGAGATCTGCAACAACAAGCTGACTAATCAAATTATCAACAATTATTTTGCTAATCAATATAAGCATTTAAAAAAATTAAATTGAGCCAATATTTTCTGATCAGCTTCAAACAATGTGAAAATATTCTGGTTTGTTTTGTCCTAAGTGACAGAAAATTGAACAAATTGGACAATTAAAAGTTACTTTTTAAGACCTTATCAAGGCTTTTGCGCAACAGGCATCAACAGTTTTCAGTTTTTAGCATCATTTTATAACCTAAATAACTCATCATTTAATTTGTTTTGGTTTGTTGCAGCCCTAGCAGGTTGTACACTTCAGTCACAAGTCACAAGTGACTTATTGTAAGTAACTAAACTATCGCTAGTTTAAACTATGAAATCTGCAAAAATAAGGTGCCAAGGACCAAAAACATCCTTTCAAAATTCAAGCACACACACACACACACACACACACACACGCACACACACACAGCTCTTCTTTGTGTGTGTGTAGCTGGGTGGGGTCCAAACCAAGGTCACTAACAGTTGGATGACGCCCAGCGATGGAGGCAAACCCCCTGCCCCCCCCCCCCCCCCCCCCCCCCAACCACCCCCCTCCCCATCCCGACCCCTTGTGCCGTCGCCCCTGACAACCAGCCAGCAGCAGCCAACTGGACGGCTGCTGGCCAACCGGCCGTCCAGGTAGCCGGAGGGCAAAGCGTCCATGAAACGTTTCATCCGCGGAGGCCGAGGGAGCTCCCGGTTCCAGGCTCGGGTCTGGAGGACCGGGTCACATGACCGCACAGTCACAATCCACCAGACTGGAGAGAGAGAGAGGCAGTGGACGCACCCAGGATGGATGCACACACGGGGGAGCATCCTTCTGGTTTTTAGATGGGGGGGTTTTCCCACAATATTTGTTTCAAAATTCGCCAAAATCGCCCGATTGATGAATGATCAGTAGCTGTCAATCAAGAAAGCTCAAGCTCATCTCCTTTCAACCATTTCATTGACAATATGGTTGCACAAATACAATCATAGAGAATTACGTTATAATCAGACGGGATATCAGTCATAATGATAACAATTAAATCGCAATGAATCTTTAACGCTGTAACTGTCTTATGGCGTCTTGACTCATCATCACTGCGAAGCCGTTTCATTACGTTCATTATATTTGAAGAATAAGTCCTTATTTTTGTGTGAGCACACTCGAGGGGGCGAGGCAGAGCCCTAAGAAGTCGAATTAGCGGCATCAGGTCCTGAAGCGATCAGTCGGTCATTGATAACGATAACGCCCTCATCTCTCGCCCTCCCTCGTTCTTATCGCTCATTAACATATCTTCCGGTAATTCTTAAAAATTAATCATATGGCGCGTGACCCCGCGACGTCCAATTACGCTGCGGCGTTCGCCCCCATGCTGTCCTGAATCAAATTGCCATTTGACAAACAAGCGTCAAATCGAGGCTGCGAATGCCAAGCGAGACGCGTTATGAATCATTTATCACGCCGTTTGATCTCTAAGTACAGAAAAATCAGAAACTAAGCGCTGTGCTCGTGTCCCCGCTGTCTCTCCGTCTCTGTATGGATGCGTGTGTGCGTGTGTGTGTGCGTGTGTGTGTGTGTGTGTGTGACTGTTGCCATAGAATGCGCCACAATAATTTATTCCCCCAGCTACTTGGAGCCATTAGTGAAAGTTCCAGGAGACCAATTAGCATTGGAAACCCACTGGTGCTGCTGTGGTGACAACCTCCTCCAAACTGCCAAAGAAGTGTTATAAACAAACTGGACCCCAGGAGCACTGCCGGGGCCCCCCCAGGGACCCGGGGCCCCTTTCCAAAGACGAAAACAAACCTTGGCTGAGCGTCCACAATATCGCCTTAATGACGTTTCCCCCCGGGCCGCGAACGGGCTAACACCACGGCCAGTTAATGACTGAGAGGAACAACACACACAAACCTGAGAGGGAGTGTGAAGCCGAGAGAGAGAGAGAGAGAGAGAGAGGGAGCACGCGCCTGTTTGTGTGTGTGTGTGTGTTTGTGTGAAAGAAAGAGAAGCTAAAAACCAGTCAGAATAACAACAGTGTGTGTGTGTGTGTGTGTGTGTGTTGTTGCCACTGTCACTCATGTCGGTGGAGAGAGTCCGCCCCCTTGTCACCACCGCAGAGAGCCTCCTAAGGTGGCTGTGTGTAAACACGCACACACACTCCCTCTCTCTCTCTCTCTCTCTTTTACACACACACACACACACACACGCGCGGACAGGTCCCAGAAATAATCCAGCCACAGGAGCCAGTTTGGCCGGCGTGCAGCCTCGGCCGGGGCCACACAGGCATCATTACCGCTGGCTGCTCGTCCTCAGCCACTTCAGACGTCACCACGAGTGGAATCTACTTAAGACACAAAGGAGGGGTTTGTCCGGGCATGTCGGGCACTCTGATATCACACACACACACACACACACACACAATGAGGAGAGGGTGGAAAAAGAAAAAAAAAAAGCCACTGAGAGGCCTTCAAAGGCTCCCCGGAGGCCTGCGTCACAGGCCGGCGCTCGCATCACAGCGTCCAGATAACGCCGGGCAGGACGGGCCGCCGGCGCGGGGCTCGCTTTCAAAGGGCAACTGTTGTAATTACTCAAAGTAGCCGGGACGCCTCCATGGCGGCGGCAGAGGCGGGCGGCCATGCCTGGCGATTGGCCGTGGCGCCTGGCCTGGAAAGCCTGGAAAGCCTGGAATGCCTGGAAAGGCTGGGAGGCTGGAAAGGCTGGAAGCGTGGCAGCGGCTTTTTCCCCAGCAGCGCCCAGAGGCCTGGCAGCCGGCGAGGGAGCGAGGAGGCGGCGAGGAGACGGCGAGGAGCGAGCGAGCAGTGGCGAGCCTCCGGGAGCCTCCGGGAGCCCGCTGGCAGCGTCGCCGTGCCAACCTGGCGGAGGAACGCCGGGACTCCCGCTCTCTCCCGCTCTCTCTCTCTCTCTCTCTCTCTCTCTCTCTCTCGTTTTGTGACTGGTAGTTTTGGACGGCGGAGGAGTCCCGTTTAAGAATGGTTTATGATGCGATGGAAGGGGTCACAGCTGAAACACACACACACACATGCACACACACACACACACATAGGAGCTGGTGCCTGAGGCGTCCAGGCTGCCTCTGCACTTCCTGGATCGGTCTCGCTGCAGAGGCTGCAGGTCAGAGGTCGCGACGGAGGCTATTTACTCCAGACCTGATCTGTCTGTTCTGAGTCTACGCTGAGGGTGGCATCACAGAGACAATGTATTATAGACCTATGACAGTGTAAAAATGAAAAAAAATAGGGGGGTGTCTAAAACCAAAATAAAAACACTAAATCTGAGGAAAAAGGAACTGAAAAACAAGTGAAATTATCAAGAGAATTTCACTTGAAATTAAATTGTTAAATCTAGAAATAAGATTACAGTCTAGATAGTATATATACTATAGCATATAGAATAGAATAAATAATTGTTATTCTTGAAACAAGATGAATTATTATCTGTTCTGCTTTTTGTCAAGGTAAGAATCAAATAAGTTGTAGTGAATAAGTGAAAGGTTGAATTAATCCTTGTTCTGCTTGTTATGGGAATATTACAGTTGTGATCTGATGCCGTTTCACACTTTGTTAACGATCAAACGCAAGCTTCATCCTGATTGGTTGTCTCGCCTGTCACTCACATAAACATGACTTCACGTTTCTAGCTAAACAACAAATCTCAGCAACTTTTTCCAGACTGGAGCATGGACACCTCAGGCCTTCCTGGCATTTTCACCTGATTACAGGCAGCCATATCTCCACCTGCGAGAGGGGGGGGCGGAGCCTAGCGGGTAGACAGGTGAGGCGACCTCACCTGGGATGAGCGAGAGACAGAGAGAGAGAAGGAGAGAGCGGCGCTCCGATCCCTCGCTCATTAGCGAATGGAAACACAGCATCCATCAGGGGGAAGCGGCTTAATAATCACACTCAATCACATAATGACTGAAGCTCAGAGACGCAGACAGACAGGCAGACAGACAGATGAAGCTTGCAACGAGTCTCTCTCTCTGACATGGTGAAGGTACGGCGATGAAGAGGAGGAGGAGGAAGAGGAGCTGTGGTTCAGCTGTGGCCTCAGACTTGTGAACGTCCGGCGAGATCCACGTTTTTACTCACACACACAAAACCAGCTCGCTTCAGATTGAAGCATGTCTGTGTGTGTGTGTGTGTCCTATTTTTATCCTCTCTCCTCTCTCTCCTTCTCCTTCTTCTTCCTCCTTCTCCTCCTCCTCCTCCTCCTCCTCACCCCTCAGTCTGAACCAGTAAAGCCATTAACTCAGACGACAGCAGAGACACGCAGGGCAGGAAACGTGTTGATTGGTGTGATGAGCGACAAACCAACAGCTGCTCTTTCTCTCTTATAGACAACACACACACACACACACACACACACACACACACACACACACACACACGCCACCTGTCACACACGAAACACAGCTCAGGGTTTAACAGCAAAGTATAGTAATTTGTGGAACATATTGTAGTATTTAATGTTTTAGTATAAAAATACTACGTGTGTATTGTAAATGCTTTTAAAGCGGCGTGTGAACACAAAATACTAAATATGAACGAGAAATGTTCTGTAAAAATCTATAGAAATAAATTAAGACAAATGTATAAATTTCAGGGGAAATATTTATAAATATACTGCTCATTGTCCCCCAACACAGCTTTATATGCATAGAATGCTATATATAATACCATATACATATATTGCATGGAATATATGTACAATATGAACATATAATAATATATGATCTATACATATATACAAAATGTATACAAATTGTGCAGTATGTGACATTGTATGTGTATGTGACACACGTGGATAAAAACATTTACTGTTCAACTATTTTGTGTAAATGTCCTATATGAATAAATAAACAATAATAAATATGTGTGTGTATATTTATATATACATAGGAGGAGGAGGTACAATGTCAACCATGACACCAGCTCTGACACCATGATACCCACAAAACACTTCCTCTGCAACATAATTAACACCCCCCAACACACACACACACACACACACACACTCCCGATGCACACACACACACGCTACTTAGATAGTTCCACACTGCTTTGTTTTAACCACACATACATATAGAGTGTGTGTGTGTGTGTGTGTGTGTGTGTGTGTGTGTGTGTGTGTGTGTGTGTGTGTGTGTGCTTCAGTTCACCTGCGGCGGGGTTTTACCATCGCTTACCTGCACATGATCTCGTGGGTGAGGAGCACGCGGCACATCTCGGGGTTCTTGTCCTGACCTTCGTACAGGATGGGCTGAGGGGACACACACACACACACACACACAGAGGCCAGTTCAGAGTCACAGTCTCCAAACCGGTTCAAGAGTCCGGTTCGTCCCAGTTTAAAAACCGGCGCACACACACACACACACACACCGCTTCACGTGTGATAAATGTGATACACACACACACACACACCTCCACATCCCCTTTTGGTGGTCTCAGTCTCCTCTGGCCTTCCCACAATTCCCTTCCAGATGGCGGGCGGCGCCCCAGGATGAAGCCCCCCTCCCTCGCCTCCTCCTCACCCCCTCGCCCCCCCCCCCCACCCCCCCTCCTCACCCCCACTGAGCTGTCATGTCAGCGTCCGGATGACGGATGACCGCTGAGTGTATGCATGTGTGTGTGTGTGTGTATGCATGTGTGTGTGTGTGCTTTTTGTAATACCCTGGTGGTTGTAAATGAACTCCAGTAAGAGTGTGTGTGTGTGTATGTGTGTGTGTGTGTGTGTGTGTGTGTCCTCCTCCTTTCCTTCTTTTCCTACCATGACCTACCACTACCTCATCCACCTTTATAGTCAAAACAGACCTCCACCCTGCATACACACACAGATACACACACATATATACACACACACACACACCCCAGGGGGACAATACTTTTAGGATAACGACCACTTCTGCATTATTGATCCTGATCTTGGCTCTGTTCCTCTGGATTAAAATGCTCCAGTTTGACCAGGAGGGATGTGTGTTGCATCTCTCTCTCTCTCTCTCTCTCTCTCTCTCTCACACACACACACACACACACTGTGCAGACTGTGGTGGTCGATATTTATACATCATCATTCCAGATGCAGGAGTCCCGTGAGTGTGTGTGTGTGTGTGTGTGTGTGTGTGTGTGTGTGTTTGCATGTCCACTATCATGTGCTTTTTTTTGTGGGTTTACATCCACACTGTGAGGACACATTTGGACACCGTAGATAAACATTTGTCCTGTCGTCAATCCCTCCTCCTGTCCCGCTATGGCTCCCACAGAGACCCCCCCCCCACCCCCCCCACCCCCCCCCATCCGGCCTCTCGCCACATCGTTACCGAAGTCGTGTCAGCGGTCGGTGGCCGAGACGCTCCTCGGTCCCAATCTGCATTAATTCAGGGACGTGGAGCCTCCTAACAGGCCCTCGACGGGGCTGCTCCATCGATCCGCGGGGACTCCAGCCGACACGTCTGTCAAGTCTGACTGCCGACCAATGGGGTGTCATGTAGTGGAAGGTGTAGGTGGAGATGCGTCTGTGTGTGTGTGTGTGTGTGTGGGTGGAGGGCTGGGGGGGGTGTCATAGAGGGGTAGGTGTCAGGATTATTGTCTCCAGTGTGCCGTCGCTGTGCCACATTAGGGCCTATTGATCGGTTGGCTGACGCTTTGTCGAGAAGCCGCTTGGTGCATCGATCGGTGACATGCCGGCGGGGGGGGGGGGGGGGGGGGGGGGGGGTTGGAGGGTGTGGGGGGGGGGGTGTGATATAGCTAGGTAGGAAGGAAGGAAGGAGGTATAGCTAGGAGCATGTAGGAAGGATTACACAGGTAAGACTCAAAGGGTTGCCGGTTCGTTTCCCTCCCCTCACAGCCTCCCTGGGGACAAATCAGTGCACTCCTGTCTGCCACACCTCACCCACACCTCACCCCACCTCACCCCTACCCGACTCCCCCTTTTCACACGGGTCAGCGGACTGCCAGAGCCACTGAACCGGTGATTTGTTTTATTGAACGCCACAAACGCCGCAGGACGCGTCGCAAAACGCTCCATTGACTCGGACAGGATCCGTTACACCCACGACTCGGAAAAATATCGGCGTATGTCGCTTCACCCACAGTTAAGAGGAAACGTGAAGACATCACGTCTTACATAGCTATTATGAGATTTATTATGTGCTGAACAAAGAGATTTTCTCATTTCTCACATATTCGAAAAACTATGCATAAAAAAACTCCAGAAAATAAGACTGAAACAACACAATCTGACTAGCTTAAGCACATAAAGGTGTAACACAGTGTGAAACCTCAAAAAAACGCAGTTTCCACTGTTAAAACTAGAGTCAGCTGTGGCCCAACATGGGATACGTCCACCTTAACCAGCAGCAGACGTGACTGTTAGGGTTTAGGGTCATTTCGACTAATCTAGTTCTACTTTTGTGCTGTTTTTGTTGTTCGGAGCCGTCGGACTCTTGTTCTCGGGGCTGGATCCTTTAGGTGTGAGGATCTGGAGGATCTGGAGTCCAGTGAACTTGTGGAATGAGGCTTGTGGAGGGCGGCTGGCAGGAGTGACTGGAATTTGGAAATATTTTGGGGGGTTTTTCTTGGCGGAGAAGCCGTTCACAGGTTCAGATCCCACACGGGGGTTCTGAGTGAGTGAAAACCGGAAAAGTGGGAGGAACGGGAGGATCTGGAGTCAGCTAAAGACCGAGCTGCTCCGCTGGAAAGGAAAACACATCAACGCTGCGAGAGTTTAGGAAAAGTTAGAGGAACAACGACGACGAGAGTGGCAGTTAAGGCTTGTTTTGGGGTTTTTGCGTTTAAGTTTGTGTGAGGGGAAACCCTAGGAACGGGAACGATCGGGATGTCAGGTGCTGCTTTCTCACCTGTTTGGTCATGGAGTCTATCAGCCGCACGTAAAGATCCTGTTCTGTCCGGATGCCTGGAAGACACACACACACACACACACACACACAGAAACAGAGTTTACACACAGTCATCATTATCTGTGAATCTGAGCATGTGACACGTTTGCATGCATTAGCCTGATATGCTAATTCTAGCTCAGTATGCGAGGCGGGAAAAACAAGTGGAACCCCCTCCTCCTCCTCCTCTTCCCACCCCAAACCCGAAGAAGAAGAAGAAGAAGAAGAAGAAGAAGAAGAGACTGCTAATAATGTTCTGTAAATGAATTCTGTTATTATTTATGTCCCGGTAGTGTCTTTATGTCGTCTGTAGCGCTTTGTCGGCTCGTCGCGGCTACGCTAACCCCCCTCAGCAAAAACAAACAGGCGTTCGAGCTGTTTATTATTTATACGCCGGGTCCGCCTTAACTGCTCATCGCAACCCCTCCCCCCACCCGCCGCCTTTTTTTTTCCTTCCTCTAGGATAACAAGGAATTCTCATTCTCCCGCAAATTAAATATCAATCAGGATCGCTTGTCTTTTATTAGCTATGCATCCGAGCGTAAATGTGACACGGGCGCAACATGAGGCGGGCGCGGGCTCGTTGCGGGGGAGCACCTGTTAGCGGCGGAGTCGCTCTAATTGCGTCGGATGCCGCGAGGTTTCCGAGGCTTTATTTCCTCCTCGTTTCTCAGGCCGCCTCCTCCGCGGCTCCCTCCCCGCTTTCTAATTGACATGATTCACTCCTCGCTCGGCGGGCTGAGGGGCGGCCCGGGCCCTCCGCTGCCTGGATGGCGGCTGTCTGTCCTGGTTGCAGATGAGGTCAATTACCTCCGTACGATGCTAATCCGACAACGCCGGCTCATATTAGAGTGATTTATCCCCCTTTGGAAGAAAACGCTCTTTTTATGTCCCACTCTATCTGCCGCTCCTGCAGGGGTCTGAGAGCATTACGGCCGTCCTCCTCCTGCAGGTCTGGACCGGTGCCAGAGCAGAGCCGAGCTGTGCGTTTTGAATCAGCCCCCCCACCACCACCACCACCACCACCCCCCACCCTCCACCCCCCAATGGACAAAACAGAGTTCAGGTCTGGTTAGTCGTCAGATATTCCAGATGTCTGTTAAGCTGCTCTGTGTGTGCGTGTGTGTCTCTGTGTGTGTCTGTGTGTGTGTGTGTGTGTGTGTGTGTGTGTGCTGATAATGAAAAAGTTTTTCCAGCCTCACAGTTCACTCCGCTGAGGTGACCTTTTAACAGAAACTCTATTTTGCACAGGAAGTTGGGACCGAGTCTCGTTCCTCGTTCTCTACCTGGACGGGAGAGAGATTTCGCCTGGGCCGACCTGTCACTCACCGGGCTGCGCAGACGTGTTTGTACCGCGCTGACATACCGTGGTAACGACCTCCCTCTGACGGCGTTCAGACTAGACAGACAGATCTATGTTTCTGGATCTATGTGTGAGAGAGAGAGAGGTTAGACTCACCGTTGCTGTAGAGCAGCTGTAGCCTGTAGTGGATGCCGTTGTTGGTCTTCTCTCCATTGTACTCCTGTCACACACACACACACACACACACACACACACACACACAGAGAGTCAGTGAGTCAGAGGAAGGTGAGAAGACACTCCAACACAAAAACCTCCAACCAGGCCTGATGAGCAGCTGTAAAAACCGGAAATAATAATCATAATATCCTCGTCAATGGAAAAACATCTAAAACCTCAGTAAATGAGACACAGTGACAGGTTATTTAATTAAGTTAAGAGTATTATATTCAAATCAATAAAGTCGATTTCATCTTTTTTTAAAGGGGGGGGGTTGCTTTTCTGCTTAATTAGATTGGAACAGACTAGAACATGGCTTTATTCGTCCCACGATGGGGAAATTTCGAGAAAGGCTGTTTCAGGACTGGGAATCTGGGATGTCTGCCACAGCGGAGACGGTTGCATCAGTGTGGAATGTAATATCTGCATTCAATGCATCTGAGATTTACTAGACACACGCACACACACATGCACACACACACACACACACACACACATGCACACACACATGAACACCCCAGGAGCAGCAGTGGGTTTTGGGGCCAGGCGAGTGTCTCTAACCATACAGTAACTCATCTTCCTCACACAAAGTACGGAGGAAGTATGTGTGATTGTTCGGTTTGTCGTCACTCCTCGACCTCTGACCTCTGCTTACACCCACAGGTGAGCGGGAAACGAGAGAGGAGATCTTTGTCGGTTCTCTACGGTCTGTGTGGCGTTTATTTTTCTCTCTGCTCTCCTCTCTCTCTCTCTCTCTAAAACCTTTATTTCCCTTTTATTTCAGTTCTCTCTGCTCTCAGTCTCCATCAGTCGGCCGCTCGGTGCCAACTGTGCCTGGGAGTGTTGGCTCAGCCCCAGTGTGTGCAGTGTGTGTGTGTGTGTGTGTGTGTGTGTGTGCGCCGAGGTCAAAGCAGAGGTGAGGGGAGCGAGTGAGTGGGAGGATTCGGAGCCAGCTGGCACCCGATCAAACAACAAACACTCCCAACCTGTCTCCATATCATTAGAGTATTATTACTGCAGTACGAGTAGTATTTCACTTATCGACGCGCATCAGCTCGCCGGTAGCGTTACGTCACTTCCTGTCTGCTCTCGCTTAAGGAGGAAGTGATCGAAGCTTCGAGCTGCGACTCGCCCCCTTGTTTACCTGAGGAGCAGGTGTCCTAGATATTTCCAACACTACCTCTATTAACTGTGATTATCTACTGTTTTTAGTGCTTATCATCTACTGTTTCTAATGTCCATGTTTCCCACTCTAATCTTGAAGTCATTTTCCAGGATATATACAGTACGTGTAATACAAGCCCTCCATGCTAGACGCTATGCTAGATGTTTAAGTGTTTATCCAGATTGTATTTATGTTGACTCCTCTTTAAAAGATGTAAAAGTTGTGCCATCTATGGACATAATTTAAGTCTTACATACTTAGAAAGTATTACAAATGTACAGACTATGAGAAGTCGTATCTCTCTAGTTTTCCATGGAAAGTTGTTTATTTTCCAGGTCTGTTTTCCTTTGTCTTTGCTGCTGCATTGATGCAAATAAAGATGTATCTTATCTCATTTTAGACAAGATTTGGCAGGAGGTGATCACATTGTGATGTTTTTTTTTGTGTTTTAGGGCTGATCTGACATCAGGGTCACGTCACCTTGTCCTTCTCCACAAAGTCCACGTAGGAGGTCCTCTCGATCTCGACCGGCTGGCCCTGCCTGTCGTACAGCGCCAGCACAAAGTGGAAAAAGTTGGACTTCCTCAGGTTGGACGGAGGCTGCTTCTCAAAGTGAGCTCGGGCTAGACCCACGCCGCTGAAAACACAGAGAGAGAGAGAGAGAGAGAGAAAGTTTCAGAGCGTGTTCAGATTCTCAACGCCTTCCCGAGCCGAGGCAGCGGGCGATCAGCTGATCCTTCCCACAGACGACCGCTGAGAGCCGGACACGGTCCTGCTGGGATCGATAGCGCCTCAGCCATTCCCAGGCTCGCTGTTGAATAAAATGTCGTGGAAAGTAAATGTAAAGAGAGCGAGAGGAGAGGAGAGGAGAGGAGAGGAGAGGAGAGGAGAGGAGAGGAGAGGAGAGGAGAGGAGAGCGACTCAAAGAAAAGTACAAGCACCTCAACAACGTACACGACGAAAAGTGCTTTTATCTTGTTGCTAAGTACTTCCTACGCATTAACATCTCCACAGAGATGCTTTAAATATGAAAAACTCTGGAAGTAAAACAGAGAAAGTGGTAGATGTGCACGCACGCACACACACACACAAACGCACACACACACACACACACACACACACACACACGTGCACAGGGGCCTGTGGCTGTGTGTAAAGTTAATTCTGAGCAGCCAGTGGAAATTACTCAGGTGATAACAGGGACTTGCAATGGGAAGGTAACTGCACTGGATTGATTTATCCTGTGTGTGTGTGTGTGTGTGTGAGTGTGTGTGTGTGCGTGTGTGTGTGTGTGTGTGTGTGTGTGAGTGTGTGTGTGTGTGTGTGTGTGTGTGTGTGTGTGTGTGTGTGCTCCTCACTGGAAGCGCGACCTTTTACATAAAAGCTGGAAAAACTGCAGAGACAGAGGCCGAAACCCAGGAGAGATGAGACTCTTCCTGCAGTCTGAGAGGAGGAGGAGGAGGAGGAGGAGGAGGAGGAGGAGGAGGAGGAGGAGGAGGGAGTTAGGGAGGGGAGGGCACAGCCTCTCTCTCTATACTTTATCAATAAATCTAATAAATTTACTCGTGGAACTTCTGGAACTCGAGTCTCTTTCTCGGCCGGCTCGGGTGTCGATCCAGCACAGCTCGAACAGCTGCGAGGTGCGGCACGAACACGACTTTTCCTCTGCATTTTCGAATCTTTTTTTAAATCAATCTTTTTTGGGTTTTTTTTGCTTTGCATCCTCACAAACCTGCAGCCAGAGTCAAACAGGTGAGAGAGAGAGAGAGGACAGGCTTATTTAGACAGTGCAGACATCTGATATAGAGACGCTCCGCCGGGGATGAAGTTTACTGGCTGACAAATTTTAATAAACATCTAAATCACTGCAAAGATATAAATAAATAAATACAATAATGATAATAACACAGAGTAGAACATTTTATCGACTAAATGAAGGATTTCTTCGGCTGTAATGGTGCAGGAAGACACTCAGATCATTACCAGAGAGAAGAAAGAAAGAAAGACGCCACTTGTTCCTGAGGTTTCACGATGGAGGCTTTAACGACGGCTGCTGATTTTATTTCTTATTTATTTATCTATTTATTTATTTATTTTGGAGGGGGGAGGAGTGGAGGATAAAAATCCTGGTTGATCCTGAGATAAAATCGATGCTCCTGCAGGAAGCGACCTCTGCTCTCAGCCCTGAGAAGCTGCAGAGAGCGTCCGAGGGGGGAAACGCTCAAAGCAACAGCTGAATATTTTTACATCAATCTCATTTTCCTGCTCGTTTTGTTTCCTAAAACACTTTATGATCAATATGATCGGCCGGGCATGGAGAGATATTTATTCATGCTCAGGGTGTGTTTTTGGAAAGCCGCCTGCTCTCTCCCGGCCTCCGTGTTTCCCGGCTCAGGGGTGTATTCCCCCGGCGGCAGATTAATACAGCCGTGACCTTTCTGCACCCCCATTACCAATGCTTAATGCCTCATTTGTAGGCCGGTTTGTTGGAAGCTAATTCTTCCGACTCGCAGCGTTTGGCCGTGTGGATGGTGGCGAAGAGGAGGAGGAGGAAGGAGGAAGAGGGAGGAGGATGCACAGGTGTGCGTCAGTCAGGTGAGAGTCGGAGTTTAGAGGCTCAGTGGGGGGGGGGGACAAAACACAACAGCGTGGGAATAAAAAACCGTTTGGAATTTCGACACTTTTTCTGCTTTTTTTTTTTTTTGGATGGCTTCCTGCGAAGGAGAAACATCCGCAACCATCTGTTTTCTGTTCCCGTGATATTGTGACGCACGAGCCCGCGCCTCAGCGTCTTAAAGAACAACAGTGTCGCACACACACGCACACACACACACACACACACACACACACACACACATGTGCTGGGACGGATGCTGGAGGACACGGTTCGGGAGGAGGAGGAGCCGGACACTCGTACTCAGAACGTTTGATGAATCTTAATTTGATCAAAGTCGAGTGGACGTGGGATTGAGTTAAGGTGGAATTGGAATTTACTGCCGAGTAATTACGCAACTACGAGGGACGTCCACCGATGTACGCGCAGCGTCACGTGACGCGTTTCCACAGGCGTGTTCAAATCGCTCAACACGTCACGTTCGACTCCGCCCGGGTGGAGGAGCTGCACTTTTATTTATTTATTTATGTTTTTACGAGGAGTCGAAATGTTCTGACGCCACAGTTTGCACAATCGATACAGATGTTAAAACGCCATAAAAGCCATAAAGGTGACGCGACTCAAAACTGATCCAACCACGTCTCCTCGTCACCTCGGTGTCACCTATTAATGCGTCTCTTTGTCTTGTTTAGAGACGTTTCTACTCCTGAGGCTCTTCCGCCAACTGTTTCCATGCTCTATGACAGGCGACTCGTCATGTCGTTCTCTGATACGTCCCCCTCGTGCTTTCGAGATGTGTCATTTTCCACAGTTTTGTCTTTCGTTTCGTGCATTAGTCCAGACTGCGTCCAGGAGTCTGATTTGAAAGATGTGCAGTCTGCGACTATAACTTACCAGTGACTGACACCTAAACCGGGGACGACTGAACTTTTTTCCAAGGATATTTCTCTCTCATTTTTCCGTTTCCTTTTTCAATTTACCAGTTTTTCCAGGATTTTCCTGCAAAACTTACAGTACTGATGCATTCACACCCAATGCAATCAATCAATATCTTACTTTATTTACACTTTTGTGGGTATGTATAAGCGTGTCGTGCATCTAAAGTGAACTGAATCCGACCATATCGAAGCTTTGACACGTTCTCTGCTTCACACAAAGTGCAAATAAAAGCTCTTAAAGGTGTGAATCCCTCGCCTCGACGTCCTCGCGCAAAGTCGCTGAGGTTCGTGCTTCTTCCTCTCTCGTGTTTTTGGTTTTTTTTCCGACACAAACTCGACGATTTTAAACGGCAAAACAAACAGACGACGGTGTCGACGACGGACCCGGGCCGCGCATTTGGCAGATGTTCCAGAAGCATCTCTCCACGGCCGCTAAACCGGCCCCATTATCCCAATTATGACATCCGCTGGCGGCCTATCGCCACGGCGACGGGGGCCGCCGCCATCGCCGCCGCCGCCGCCGCCGCCATCATCGGGCTCTCCTACCCCTCTCCCGCTCCGCTCTGCCTCCACTCAGAAAGCTCGTTAGCATTATTATTATTTCAATTATGCTAATTGCGGCTGCATCCACTCGTCGCCGCGCCTCGCATCCGGCTGTTAGCACTTGGCACAAGGTGTAATAAAAACAGTATCGATGGCACACGGCTCGCTCAGACATGCCCGGAGTGTAAATCACACGCCAACAGGCGGGAGAGGGGAGGCAAATAGCGCACACACACACACACACACACACACACAGAGAGAGAGAGAGAGAGAACAAACAAAGCGAGGCAAACGAGGGCCGCGGCCGACGATCTGCACGTTTCCAGCAACAAAGCCTGAAATTAAAGGTCAGCGGGAGTCGTGTCGAGCTCTCTGCAAACAATTACCGAGCAAGACAGCTGGTCCTGGGTGCAGTCAGTTCATATCAACACTCACACACACACACACACACATACTTAGACACACACACACACATACACACACTGAACGCACGCAGAATGAATTCGCTGGCTGAACATTGCAGTAAAAAAAAAAAAAAAAAAAACCTGGAGGTTGATCTTTCCTCCTCTCAGATTAAAGCAGGATCAGTCGTCCTCTACCGGTTCTACACCTGCTGCTCCTTCACACCTACTCAGCTTCATTTCCAATTCCGTCTCCAAAGACACTGAAATCTGCAGCGTGGGACCGCCATGCCGCAGACGGAAACCGGCGCCGTGTTGTGTTTAACCTGCTTCAAAGATGGAGGACGGGTTGTGTTTTTTTTTTTTGCCGCAGCAGAGTCGAGTGTGGGACGAGGACAAACAAACGTCACGGAGGAGGTGAAAGGAGGAGGAACGCACGTGTGGGAGCTAGTCTTTGGAGGGGGGGGGGGGCGTGACATCATCAGCTGCAAAACTGATAGTTTAGGGTCCAGAGTCGTGGCACTTCTCTCAGGCCACATCTGCCCACAATACACAGCTATGACACTGAGATATCGGTCTCAGTCGTCAGACGTGAAAAGTTTTCTGGACTTAGGTAATGCCAAACGTGTGTGTGTGTGTGTGTGTGTGTGTGTGTGTGTGTGTGTGTGTGTGTGTGTGTGCTGATCCACCATTAAAGACGACATGCGTCCAAATTCTCTGTTTTATATTGAAGGTAAAACTCAGCAGCACTGAAAATAACCTCGACACACACTGACTGCAGAGCACTGAGTGCTCATACACACACACGCACACACGCACACACACAGACACGCACGCACACACACACCATGACATTAATCAAACAGGAGATGGAGTGTGACCGCTGTTTGAGTCTTTAACCAGCGTGGCCGCCCGCCTCACACACACCAGCCTAATGAGCCATACAGTGCGTGCACACACACACACACACACACACGTGCACACGCACACACACACACACACACACACAAACAAATACATGCACACACAAACTGGCTAGCTGCCAGTGTGTTAATCAAATATACAGTGGATGTTTAAATCTGATTCAGTGGGAAACAAACTCGGAGCAAACACACACACCCCGACACACACACACACACACACACAAACGCACAAAGGATGTTAAAACATACTAAAACTCTGGAGTTTACACCAGAGTTTGAGTTTTACTTCAAAAAATGTTTCTCTGTGGCCTTGATCCTGAGAGGAAGTCAACGGTAACGTCACCAAAACCAAGAAGATGTCACGACTCTAAGTGATGACGTGATACCAGTGGATGTGAATGAACCTCTCTCTCTCTCTCTCTCTCTCTCTCTCTCTCTCTCTCTCTCTCTCTCATACACACACACACACACATACTCATACATCATAATTGCTATGGAAGTCAGGTTCGGCTGGTTGAAATATGCACATATTGTTCACGTACAGTACAGAAACAGAGTGTGTGTGTGTGTATTTGTGTGTGTGTATGTGTGTGTGTGTGTGCGTGAGTGCGTGTGTGTGTTAGTTGATTTATGCAAGGCTGCACAATTACCCAAGAATACATTTACCCAATCTGCGTTCTGCCTTTCAGACTCGCACACACACGCACACACACACACATACACTCACACATACACGCACAGATACACACACACACACACACACACACACTTGTTTGGTTAGCTCTTATTAGCCGTGTAATCTGAACTAATGAGTTGAGGCTGAAACATGGCGAGAAGACAGCAGGCTGTGCGTGTGTATGAGATGTCTATGTGGGTGTGTGTGTGTGTGTGTGTGTGTGTGTGTGTGTGTGTGTGTGTGTTGTTATGTCATCTCCCCTCCATCACGTCTTGCCCACATTTCTCTGTTTCCCTTCAAGTTTTCCAACTTTTTCCCCCCTACAAACGACCAAGACGACCCAGCGATCTTCATCGTCGTCATCTCTCTCGCGATCCTCTTTTAACCCTCACCAGGAGTAATCAGATTACACCCCTAAATCTGATTTCACCGCTCATTGATTTTCTTTTTTTTTTTTTCCTGGATGCTCTCAGTTGTTTTCACCGCGGGAATAAATCTGACAATCCTGGACGAAGATACCGTCACAAATGCATTCTAGGAGATTACATTGAAAGAGAAAATACGTCTTTTTATTGGGGGGGGGTTTGGGGGTGAATCGGGGGTTTCGCTGTAGGATAGATGTGGTGGTGGAAAACGCCCGTAGAGCGATTTACATCCGTGCACCTTAATAGCGTGTGTCATTCCTAATTAGGGTGACTGGCTCGGGGAAACGGTGGCTGGATGGCGAAATGGCTGCTCCTGTCATGCTGCAATTACCAACAAATTAGTCTTTAGACTGAGGGGCCTCTGCACACACTGCACGCACACACTCCTGGCCGAGTGTGTGCGTGTGTGTGTGTGTGAGGGAGAGAGAGAGAGAGAGAGGGAGTGTGTGAGCGGTACGTGTGCTAATTAGTGAGTTCTGTGAGGTGTTCAATGTGCGAAAATGCATCGTAAAAGCAGACGAGGTTTCACGGATGTCAAACATCAACCTGCAGCTGTTTGTGCTGCGGCCCCGAAAACAACAACAACACACACACACAATAGACACATTCACGCTCACACACACACACACTCACTGATACACACACACAATCAGAGTCCGGTAAATGCACTTTATAGGTGCTGTAAACTGTTAAACTTTTGTTTTTTATCTTCTTTTTTTCGACTGAAAATAAACTTTGTCAATTTGCGATACTAAAGTCGAACAATTTCTCCAGGATGTAAAATGGCAGGAAAATAAAAAAAAGGCGGGAAATCAAGTCTCCGAAACTTGATTTAACTCTCTCCACCGCCGCTCTTATCGCGGTGCGTTCAAGGCCCGCGTGAAATCTGGAAAGAATCGAATGTTTGTTGGGATCAAAAGAGGAATTTTCCTCACACTTGTGACAGTTTTTATTGGGGACGTATTAATCATTTCTCTCGCTCTCTCGGAGAGCAGCGAATGCAGCTGTGCGTTTTTCTCTCTACTCAGCTGTTTCCCCTCTGAACACATCCTCTCGCTGCACACACACACACACACACACACACACACACACACACACACACACACACACACACACACACAGAGAGAGGCCCTGGCCTGGCCCATTAGTGTGGTCACCTGCTCCTCTCGGGTTAATTGTTTGCAGCTTTTTTCTCTCTCTCTCTTTTTTCTCCTTGCAGAGTGCGATCAGCTGGCCGGGCCGCGGCGGTGGCGGTCGACACTCAGCGGCGAGGAGACAAAAGAGCGTCGAGGACGCGTTATTTACACGAGTCAACTTCACTTCCAGCGCGGCGGCAACGACGAGGACGACGTGTCGGGGAGGATTTACAGTAACGAGGCTGACGCGGCATCTGCCGGCTGTTTAATTATCTAACACGTTTTAAGGCGGCGTTCAGGAGAGTTTAATTGTCTCTACGTGATGGGTGTGTATATATCTATGTGTGTGTGTGTGGGGGGGGGGGGGGGGGGGTGGAGAGAGAGAGAGAGAGAGAGAGAGAGAGAGAGAGGGGAGGGGGGGGTGTTGACAAATGCAAATGTAGGAGGAAGAGCAGTTTTTCTCACCCGGGCGGTAAAGGAAGACGTTTAAAAAGCGTGGGAGGAATAAAAGAGGGATCGAGGAGCGGAGCGGAGAGGAGAGGCCGAGGCTGAGGCTGAGGCTGAGGCTGAGGCTGAGGCTGAGGCTGAGGTTAAGGTTAAGGTTAAGGCTGAGGCTCAGGCTGAAGCTGAAGCTGAAGCTAAAGCTGAAGCTGAAGCTGAGGCTGAGACCGAGGCTCAGGCTCAGGCTGAAGCTGAGGCTGAGGCTGAGGCTGAGGCTGAGGCTGAAGCTGAGGCTCAGGCCGAGGCCGAGGCCCGACCCGCTCCATCACTCCCCGGCCGCCGTCGTGACTTACGACCCTCTGATAAAAAGTCTCTCAGCGCTCAGATCCATCACTGTCAGGCGGCAAAGATCTATCTCTGCGAACAAATTCCCGGTCCCCCACCTACCCACACCCCCCCTCACCCCCCCCCCACCCCCACCCTCCCACCCCCCCAACCCCAGGGGGGAAAAGCCGGAGCAAGTGGAACGCCAAACAGCCGATGATTGAGCCCATGACGAATGACGCCACGGACCAAGTGGGGGAATCCCCTGGTTGGCGATTATTCACCTCAACCAAACCCTACCTGAACCCCCCCCCCACCTCCTCCTCCTCCTCCTCCTCCTCCTCCTCTAACCACCAAGCCTGGGAACCTATAGTTTATAACCTAACCCCCCACCCCACCTTCCACCACACACACACACACACACACACACACACACTGCTCCTTTAACCCCAGAGGACAGAGATGGGGTGTGGAGGGCAGGATCATTCACTCTTCTCGCTCCTTTTTCTTCCTTTCTCTTTCTGCTGCGGTGTCAGGGAGGGTCGAGGGAAATCTGTTCACCTGAAGCTTACGCTCACACACACGCACACACACACACACACACACACACGCACGCGCTCAAACACACACTCTGACTTCCACACAGCTGCCAGCGTTGCACATAAACCCTCCATCTTAACACTTCATTTGTGCGCGCTTCCGAGTGCTGAACATCTATTTTTCCGGCAGAGTTTAAATCACTCGCTTCAGGAATGTTCCAGAAATGAACGCCAGTGTCTTTTTAAAGGAGAAAAAAAAGCGACGGATACGAGCATCTTCGTACGAACCTCGAGCCGCTTTGTCTGAGGCATTAAACTCGTTCGGGTTCGGGGGCCGAACGATGAAGACGAACGTTGTGTATCTGACATTCATCAACATAAATGTCCGGTCTTGAGAAATATTAGAAACTGGAGGCCGCGGAGTTTAATCACAAGAGTAAACAATTTGAGGTTTTTAAGGGAAGCGGGAGAGACCTCAGACAAATCGCAGCCTTCACGATGACGCTTCGGAGCGGAGACGGATAGTTTTCCTGGGTTTGAACGGCGTAAATGACAGCGAGACGCCGGAGAAACGAGCGTTACAACTTATTTGAAGCAACGAGGAGACAGTTTGGGTCGAGGGGAGCGCGGCGGGCCAATAATCTGACAAGTCGGATGTTTTACAGCACATGGTGGTTCACTTGAGCGGTGGCCCGACCTGGGGGGGCCTGGAGCCCTGACAAGCAGGTTTCCAGGGCCCTGGAACAGACGCGTTTTCGGTCTCTAATCTTCGATAATGTATCACCTGGTGAAGACACGATGGAGAGGAGGGAAGGAGACGGGGGGGAGGGGGTCGAGCGCTTCAGGAGCCAGGATCGGTCAGAAAACTTTAACCAGGATAAACTTCACTGTACGGGAAAACACATCCTGCGCAGACAGGTGCGAAAACCAAACAGCGGTGACCTTTGACCTCAACGAGAGAGAGGTGAAAGGAGCGTCTCAGATGCGAGGGCTTTCCGAACCCGCAGCCAAACCAGCACTGGAGCCGCGTTGTTATTACTGTGTAGTTTAACGAGAGTCTGATCCTGATCCTCCTTGTTCGGCGGGTGTTCGCTTTGTGTCTAGCGGCGCCTCGAGCTCGCTCTGCGACGTCGCCTCCTCCGCCTCTGCCACGCAGCCGAGGTGCAGACGTGTAAACTCTAATACTTTGTGTTTTTATCACAATCGCTTCCTGATGAAGGCCTGCGGGGACCGGAGGAACACGCTCCGTACAACAAATATGTTGCCTGTGAGGGGAGGGAAGTGAACACACACACACACATGCACACACACACATGCACACACGCACGCACTTACACACAAACATGGGTTTACACTTGTGACTTTTTGTACGACAGAAGCAGCAAAAAAAAAAGAGAAAACACCGACGTCAAATCTTTCGCCCTGTGATGTGACAGTAAACAGTTGCACGCTGACATCGATTCGACGCAAACAGAGATCTCGCCGCCACTCGGGATTCAAACCGTCCCGCCGCCGCCTCCACCGAGCACCACCACGACGAGAACGCAAACACTCGGCGTTTCTGAGAGCTTCATTATTCATGTCTGCAAATAAATAATCCACACAAATCTCTGCCGCTCCGAGCACCAGCGAACAGCCTCTGACGCTGAATTTCTTCCTGTGTTTTTTTTCTCTTTATTTTTTGTTTTGCTGTTAGATTGAAGCATCAGACGCACAAGTTGTGTGTGTGTGCGTGTGTGTGTGTGTGTGTGTGTGTGTGGAAACCCTTTGGTCTGCACTTTTTCGTGTGACATCAAAACCCGGAGCGACGTCTCAGTTTGGACACTCGCACACACACTAAAGAAAAAGAGCCCGGAGCTGTATTTATTGTTACACTGAGGTTTTCCCCCCTCTGTGATTGTCTTTTCTTCCCCTTTAGCTTCAGAAGGAAAACAAAGCGTCTGCTAAATGACTGAATGTAAACGTTTCTGTCTGTCAGACTCGACCCCTGACTTCCTGTCTGGTATCTATACGGTAGGTGTCGAAAAGAGCGCGTGTTTCCTTTATTTTAAAACTAAGGAAACGCAGGAAAACCTCAGATTCTCAGCAGGAGTAGAAGGTATTTTTGCATGGAAATTACAAGGTTGTTCTGACTCCACTCGCATGTTGTGCATTCAGTAATTAAACTGTATTTTATTTCAGTGGCATCCCCGGTCGACTGTCTGTCACTTCTACACCCGTGAACTCATTCTGTATTCACATCTGTAAGTTTTTCTTCTCATTTGTACAATTCCTCCTATACACACACACACACACACACACATCCTCAGAAATCTGACAGACTCACTATTGAACCAGCTTTGAAAGAACAGAGAATAAAACGTGCCCTCTCTGCTGCTCGCCTAGAGCCAGGTAATGCCAGCGTTGTGTCACTCGGACACAGAGACGGTCCGAAGCGTCAGACCTGCTCCATCAGGTGTGAGGTTCACACACAAAACCGTCCTCCTCACATCGTGTCACATCACACACAGCCTCTCGTCTCCTCGGGCGTCTCTGTTTTGTTCTGTCGTCTTTTTTTGTTTTGTTTTTGTTTTCATCTGAATGAAAGACGAGGCTTCGCCAGACTTAAATCTGCATCTGATTAACGAGTGCTGCACATCGACCCAGCCAGCCACAACGCTTCTCTATTAATGGAGGAATTAGTCGATCGATTGATCGCCTGATCGACGGGAAACCTGTTGTCGTGTTTTCAGCAACAAGTCTGAACACAATTTGTTTCAATTAATTTACACATATCAACAGTTTTTTTTTTACTGTTGAGTTTCTGTAGATAAAACAATAATAATCTACTAATCGGGAAAAGCTGATTTGTGTCACACACGCACATAAACTTAATTTTTATCGCTTTGTTTAGGCGCTGGATATTTTCACAGAGTCGACTTTAATTTAGTTTGTTTTGGTTGGACGGAGCCAACACACACACACACACACACACACACACACACACACACACTTTTAAAGGAATCCTAAAGGGAAGCAGGTGATAAACATGTGTCAGAGTGGACACAGTTTGTTGAAATAGTTTTTTAAATTAAAGTGGATGTAGTACAGTTTTCTAGTTTGTTTTTGTCTTTGGGGTTGGGGGGTTGAGGTGGGGGGGGGGGGCTGAAAAGTGTGACGTGCCAAACATTTTGCATGAGGCATTAGTGTCTGACAGGACTCAGGAGGAGCTGCAGGGGGTGACAGGGGGGTTCAGGGGGTTTTGGCTGCGGGTCTGTTGTCGGTCAGAGCAGCAGCAGCTGATGGATTTTCTCTCCATGTTGAGGTGATTTAAACCTGAGGCTGCGCTGCACATCCTGCATTGATTTATTCCAGCTCGACGGTCAAGTTTCACCCAGAGACGCTCCAGCAATTTAAAGCCTCAAAAGTCTCGTTATTACAAACGTAATTTATCAGATTGAAAAAAAAAAAACAGAGAGAGAGAGAGCGAGCGAGCGAGAGAGAGAAATTTCAATCTTCAACAAAACTCTGTGGGAGATTTTATCTATTTTGTAAACTATTTTTTAAAAAACCCTGCAGAAGTATTGATGTTATTAGACAATCCGCGCGTTGGAAATGACTGAGTTTTACAATTAAAAATGTGAAAATGAAACTCGGATGTCTGCGCGCTTATTTCTAATCTTCTCCCGCGTGGGGGAAAAAGAAATAAAAATACAACTCGACAACACTCTAAATCCAACCTGTAGACTGCTTGAATTCGACTTTTAATTCTCACATTTCCTCCATTAAATCAATTAATTGCATTAATTTTTGCCAAGGAGGAAAAACTGTTTCCTAGGTTTTTAGTTAAAAGCTTAAAGTAGAATGTGATGTAGAGTGTCGGTGTCGCCTCTCCTCAGGACGCGTCTCCGGACGCTCCTCGGAGCGCGTCTGAGCGCTCGCTGCCACGCGCGTCTCTTTTACCCGCGCGGACCCGGGTCTGGACCCGGGACAAAGACGAGAATTATTATTCTGAGATTGTTTCTAAAGAGTCCAAAACCGTGGACCCGGTACCGAGGAGCGTCCATCAGCCGCAGCTGTTTTAATTAAATTTCATAACTCTTCTCGCTTCTCTCTCTCTATTCTCTAAATTCCCACTTCAGTGAATTCGACTTTTCCTGATATCGAAACAGTTTGTGCGACTTTTTTTTAGGAATTGTCGCAGCAGCTCACACTGCGCTGTATTTTTTTCAATCACTGTTATTATTATTATTCATCTTCAACAGCTGTGCATCCTCCTCTTACTCTGGAGGCAACATCTGGAAACCTCTGCGGCGCGCGCACCCGGGGTTAAAATAAAAAACAAACAACAACAACTTTCCACTAAAAGTCGCTCCGGTGCGTCTCTTGCACCTCCACTCTTTCACTGCAACCTCCTCTTATCTAAAGCCTAAACTCTGCACTGGCACCGATACTCGCACTCTCGGAAGGATGCAGGGAGTTTTGCATCGTCTCCGCAAGCAGCTTTGGATAAAAGCGTCTCCTAAGCGTCTGTGCTGCAGATCCTGCAGGACGCGTGACTTTCACCTTCACGCCGGACTTTTCTCTACATCTGTGTCGCCGTGTCTGGTGGTTTTGGGGATATTATTTTTTACCTCTGTGCCGCTGTGTTGGCGTCCAAAATCCCTGCGCCCTGCATCCAGGAGCGGACCGGGGTCATGCCGGTGGGGAGCGGCTCCTCCTTCATGGTCAGGGCCCCCCGGGGGAGGCTGTCCTGGATGGAGAACATCAAAGTGTCCTTCTGGGAGCGTCGCCTTCACCAGAAAGAAAGGAAAGAAAGAAAGAAGAATAATCCTCCTTGTACCAGCCACTCAAAAAAGCCACCTGGATTAAGGTGGAGAGGAAGATGAGGAGGAGGAAGATGAGGAGGAGGAGGTGGAGGAGGAGGAGGAGGAGGGGGACACACAGCGGAGCTTCCCCCAAAAGTCCCGGGTCCTGATCCAAAGAAGAGCCCCGGTTCCCTCTGGGTTTCTTGTGTTTTAGACTCCCCAGTCAGTCCCGGACTCTCCTCGCAGCAGCGGCAGCTGCACCAGGCTTCAAACCTGCGTCTGTGTGAAGTTAAAAGAGGGCGGAGAAGAGAGGAGCAGGGAGCCGGCAGAGCATCTCAGAGGAGTCGGCTGGAGAGGAGAGAGGAGACCGCGGCAGGAGGAGCGGGATCCGCGGAGGCAGAGGGGAGAGAGGCCGGGAGGACGGAGCTGCACAGAGCCGGGGATCACAGGGAGGAGGAGGAGGAGGAGGCGAGGCAGCCGCGGCGGGTTGTGCAAAAATGAAAAGTGGGATAAAAAACACGCCAGCGCTTCAAAAGGAGTAAAATGAAATGATTAGCAAACAAGAGGGGAGGGACGGAGCGCGGCTGGCTCCCGGGGGAACAGGGGGATTGGGCAGCGAAGAAATCTCATCCCCCTCCCCTCCCTCCCCGGCTCTTTATGGCTCCTCTGTCCCGGCGGAGAGACGCTTCTCCCGGGGTCCGCAGCTCCGAAGCTCCCGCGGGACCGGCGTGGAGCCTGGAGGGGGCGGAGACATCGCCATATAAGGAGCGCTCATTTGAATAGCGGTCGCGCCTCTGGCGTGTGATTGGCCGGAGCGGCGCGTTGCGTCATTGTTTTGTCAAAAAAATAAACCCAAATAGGGTTTTCCGCGTGTCCGCGTGCGCACTGTGTGAGAGTGGACAGAGCCGCGTCCTCCCCGCGTGACGGACGCGTTCACACATACCTGAGCATTAACTACAGGTTAGGAAGAGAGGAAAGAGCGCTTCCCCGCCATCACGGTTCCCGCCATCATTTTTTTCTTTTTTTTTGCGCAAACAAGCCGTCACTTTCTGCGGCTTTTTCCCGGGTTGAAACCTGTCAGATTTACTGAGGTTAACACACACAAGGTCACATTTCTTTGATCCCTGTCTGTTTCCTTTCAGGCCTACACACACTCACACACACACTCTATGACACACACACACAAACGCGCGCGCACTCTCTCCTTCTCTAGACACACACCGTCACACACACTCTCTGTCACACGCACACATTTTCCTCACACACTCACTCTCTCAAAGCACACGCACTCCTTCTCTCTCTCTCTCAAACACACACACACACACACACACACACACACACACACACACTGACAGAATGGAGTAAATCCCGCTCCAGATTTATTTCAGAGGAGGAAACGAGACTGTAATACTGAACCTGATCAGAGACGCACATCTGTATTCTCTCTCGTCTTCAGATTTTTTTGGGGGGGATTAACTGGTTTCATGTGGAATAATCTCCTCTGTCATCCCGGTTTCCGGCTGACTGACACGGGAGGTGCGCAAATTTGGCACCAATTTGCGCTTCTTCTTCTTTTTTTTCCTTTCAAACACACGCACGCACATACACAATGAGGATAAGACGAGATCAGATAAGATGTATAAATAGTGTTTTCAAGTTTCACACACATTTGCGGTAAATAGAATATGAGAACAACAATCAATAATCAATAATCTGAGCACCTATAATTACCCAGTTTATCAGACTACAACCGGATTGTGTCAGGGTGCTTTTTCAGCACGGCTCGGGCCGGCTCTGGACCTCTCCAGCAGTCTTCTTTTTCTTATTTTTTTATTTATTTTTTATTTTTTTGTTCATTTTCGTGGCAGGAGCAGAATTCCTCTAATTAAGCACAAACTCCAGAGCAGCGCTGATTAAATATTTATCCTCCTTTAGCCCGCTGCCTTCCTCCAGGGAAACAGAAACGTCTGGAAAAGCCTGGAAAAATATTTCTGTGTGCGAGGGAGAGAAAAAGTCAATGAGACGCTGCAAAACACGATGAAGAGGAGGATGGAGGAGGAGGAGGAGGAGGGAGGGGGAGGGAGGGAGGAGGAGAGGGTCCGGGCTTGAAGCTGGTCGCAGCAGGGCTGCGCGTCCTGATTATTCTTATTATTATTTTATTATTTGAATAATTGTAATGACGAGCCTGCAGGAAGCATTTTTGATCACTGTAATAAACACACTCCCTAATAGGAAAGAACCGGAATCGACTTGTTAAGATTATATTGTAAATAATTATCACATTTCATCACATTTTTCACACCAAGACCAAGACCGAAGCCGTGCGAATGATATGTGTGCGTTCGTTTAATCTAATTCTCTTTACTCATTTATTTCATCCTGTTTCCACAGTTTGTAGTTTTTATTCAAATTATCCTCACGACGTGTCCTAACACACTCCAGGACCCACGACGAGAGCTACAGGTGCCTCAAACCTCCTCTGGATCCCCTCAAACGATCCTCTGAAACACCCTCACAATTACCCCCCCACCTCAAATGGGAAAAAACTGTCCTTCGAGCTCCAGGAACTCCTTAAAACACCTGGAACTGCAAGTCCTCCTGTGACTGGGGGCCCCCTTTATGAAATCCCTGAAGAATCCCAGGAACTTCCTCCAAAACCTCTGCAACCCACAGCCTGCAAGGAAGGCCCGATGGAACCAGATACCCCGGCTCCATTTGATAGGACCAGAACCTGGAAATAAAATTCCTCTCAAGTCACCTAAAGTCATGGCTCGTGCATGGCTGCAAAACACTCCGAGTGTTTCTGGAAAACTACCTCGTCCACAACCCCTGACACTTCTCTACAAGGCCCCTCGACAAAAAAAAAACCCAGAACCACCATACACAAATACCTCAGACCTCATGTACTGCAGTTGCCCTGGAATCTCCTGGAACCTATACTGGAATCTTGTCCAGAACACGATAACCTCCCCCATGGAAAACTGAAAAACTTCCTCCGAGGCCCGAGAATTTCCTCAGAGCTGGTCTGACCCACTTACATCCTGGATGAATCCTCATGAACCTTTCCAGAACCTCAGTAGAAACCCTGCACAGGGTCAGAACCATTCCGGTACCATTGAGGTTTTTTTTGTTTTTTTTTAAAAAGGGGGGCCTTGATTATTATTATGATATATATATATTTTAAGGATCACAGTCCAAAAGCAGCAGGATGTGAGATGAGCTTTTACCTCCATCTTCACCCTCATTATTCGACACATTTCCTGCTTGAACTTTGAGGCATCAGCGGCTCCACGAACACGCATGGAAAACGTGTCATGCGTGACACACAGATGGCACTTTGTTCTGCTCCTGGAACCTCCGGGCTCCGCCGGCTCCAGCTGCAGACGCAGGGCGCCCCCCAGCGGTCAGAGGCGGGTACTGCGCATCACATCAAGTCAATGGTGTGCGGTCGTCCTTTTATTATTTATTTTAACCAGAAGTGGTGTTTAGCAGTGGTGTTTGTAGACATTCACAACCACATAAATACAGATGGAAATAAGGCTGCACATCCAGAATCCTGATAATGATCGTAATTTGTAGTGAATTAAAAATATCAGCTACTAAAAAAAAAAAAAGATGCAGAAAGATCAGCTTATTTATAACCTGGTCTGTGGTTAATAAAGTGGAATGAAATTTTATTTTATTACTGTGACCCAATAGCACAAATTTACCTCAAGGGTGTCCAATTACCCCCTTGGATGAAGATGTAATAACGCTGAAAATAATTAACAGATAAAAACACCTCAGTAATAGACTGGAAAAAATATTTTAATAAAATCTTTACTTGGAGCAATATAAGGTTTAAGCGTTTTATTCCTTGATAGATTCACCCTCCAAATATACACGATGGAAGCTAAATGTTGAATTAGTCCATAAATGTGAGCTTTGTTTACTGTAAAATGCAGCTTCGTCCAGTGTAGATAAAAACAAATGGAGGAACAAAGATGATAAAAAACTGCTGGTAAATGTGATTCTCCTCCATATGTGTGCTAACTTTTTTTTTAATTGAACTAAATAACATATAATATTTGGGGCTTTATATAGTAATTACCTCCTTCTTAAATCACTCTACAGATCATGTAATGAATTGATGGAAAAACTGAAATAATTGGAAAACTTTCACGTCTTGTTCAATTGTCTACAAGTTAATAAATTCATTGTGGAACCAAGGAAAAGTTGCACACGTTGACCAGCTCTGATTCATAAAACAATTTGTCTATTATCCAAAAAACCAAAAAAAACAAGGGTTTGGTGCTGGACTATGAGTCAATTGTGCATAGACACACTCACTTTGTCTCTCTCTCACACATACACACACACACTCACAGACAGAGGAACACACAGAACTGTGAAAATCCAAACAAATTCTCCTTTTTATCCCGTGATGTGGAATCAAGGCGCAGAGGATCAGAGGATTTTGGAGCCTGCAGACCTCCTGCTGGGGGGTGGGACATGACCCCACTTTAACCATCTGAGGGGGCATTTAACCCCCGAGACCCCCGAACACTCCTACACATCCTAAAACACTGTTAACTGCCCCCAGACACTCAACACGAGGCAGCCACCTGAGCCTGTCTGTCCAAACACATCAGGCACCTACTGTGGAAACACACTCACACACACACACACACACACACACACTCACACACACACACACACACACACAACTCCCACGACTGCTGCTGCTGCTGCTGTACATCAAAAGCATACACGCACACACACACACACACACACACACACACACACACAGAGCTACATCTAGAGTAATAAGATTCATGATCAAAGAATTTTATATGGGGGAGCCAGAAAGAATTACACATTAATTCTGCTGGATTTTAATTGGACACTCGCTTCAGACTCACTCATGGGGAGAATATTTAGCATAAAAAAATAACTGGCTGGCATGATAACATGCATTATTACATGCCGGCGCTTAATTATCAGCTGCTCTCGCTGCAGCTCACGGGCCACGATGATGTACTTCCATCTTCTTTTCCTCGTAATAAACCCTTATGTTCTCCTCATTTGCTCATTAAATACACCTCTGATTTATACTGTGGGGGTGAGGAGCTAAAAGACTGGCCAGCAGGAGTTTAAGGCAAAGCAGAGAGCGTCACCTGGTGGACAAGATGGCGCATTACACCCATGATTTTTGACACTTCATTCATCCTTCTGAAGAGGTTCTCTTTTGGAAAACTGCAATACATTGGTGTGTGAGGAATTTTGATTTCTAAGGAGAAAAAGCATATTGTAAACAAGTGAATAGCGCTATATTGTTGTTTTAACTGATTAAAACCTTCACACTCGAGTCACAACACTTTGGTGCTCAGTGTCTATGCCAACTCTTAGATGACAGTCGAACATCTTTGAGAACCTACAAGTAAAGTCACAACAAGTGAAAACTCTTTGAATCATGACGAGAAACTTCAGAGACACCACACAAAGTCATGCTCTCCACATATTTTCATATAAAAACTTTATTTTTTTTAAAAAATGCCAGCAGAACCAATGAGAAGCTTGTGTTGAACTGTACAGTGCAGAGCAAAGATAAATATCATCTGTTGGACGTGAGAAGCTTTGGGTGAACACACAATCGCTCCTACAGCTCTGGACTTCTTTTCCCACAATGCCTTGCATTATACCATGATTTTTCTTTCTGTCGATGAAGCTCGGCTAACCGTTCCGCCTCACTTCTGTTGTTGTTTGTTTAATATAAGTCAACATTCTTGGGGAATTCGAGACGGAGTAAAAACCTTGTCTGCAGTTTTTCAGTGCTGATACCACAGAAGAAGAAAAACAAATAAAATCAACAAAAATAAAAACAGATTTTTAAAGTTAAAGGATGTTTCTTTTTTGTCACGTTTGTCTTAATAAATCGTCCACATCTTTGCCTCGTGATGCTGTATTAAGACCAACCTGAGCTGATCCTTTTGGGGGCGAATGAGCCTCTTTACAATCATTTCAGCTTTAATAGCACCCGTCGCCGCTGCAGAGGAAGCGACCTGCAGCTTTATTGTCTGGAAACCCATCAGCCGATCAACAAGTCCACCTGAGAGGCTCTGTAACAGAGGCCAATTAGCACTGGTATTAACTGGTCATACTGGTAGAGTGATGTGTGGGGCCATCAAACCAAATCTCATCTTCTTCTTTTTTTTTTTTAATAAACAAGAATCAATTGTCAAGTCATTCCCGGTTGGCACGCACAACAAACACTTTCTTTTTCCGAGTCATCCGGTAAATTAAAAAACAAAGAACACTGACACATTTCATGGCCGACCGGTTGAATGAATCCACCACTGACGATGGGGGAGATAATGACGGTTTGTGCTTTCAAAAATGATTTTTTCTCTGAAGAAAAACAGGAGGAGGGGAAGCTCAGGCCGTGGAGAGCTCCACCCCGCTGTCACACACCCCGCTGTCGAGCCGGACGTCCACTTTCAGATCCTGAATCTGAGACTCGCCTGCACGGAGGAGGAAACAGCTCAGCAACTTATCGCCATGGCAACAAGACAGAGACGTAAACAGTTCAATGACTACATGACAGGGTGTCCATGGGAATCCTCACGATAAAAGACTTTCCAAAAGAAAGTTCAAGACCTCAGCACTGTTTTAAGTTGCAATATTTAACTTACTAGACGGTTTTAGTTTGCAATTAAGTATAATAAGCACAGCCATACAACTGACCTCAGATCAGCTGGGAAGGACCATAGCTCCATTAATTGAACCTAAGCCACAGTTGATTAAAATAAACCCTCACACCAAGTGACACTCTTGACATTCAGTTATTTGCCAGACTCTGTGGAGTCAAATTATGTGGAAAGAGCTTGAATAACAACAAAATTTAATTCCTCATAAAATTATAATTGTTTTAATTTTTTATAATAATTTTTTTTTTCTTTTTAATATTTTTGGGGCCTGAATTATTCACTCTTTAAGAACCCAGCGGACAGCCTGTGATATTGATCTGATACTTCTGTGACTTTGCTCACCTTCTGTCTCTTTGGTTATCTGTGTTTCCTGGTTGTTGTCCTGGCACAGCGCCTCCTCCAGGACGCTCAGCGCTTTGCACTCTCCTACTGACCTCAGACCAGCCAACAGGTCCACGACTGTACCACCCGAAATCTGCAGGACCGAGACTAAACATCAGCTTCAGAGGTCACAGACATCAAAGTGTGTGTGTGTGTGTGTGTGTGTGTGTGTGTGTGTGTGTGTGTGTGTGTGTGTGTGTGTGTGTGTGTGTGTGCGTGTGTGCGTGTGTGTGTGCGTACCTCGTAGCTCTCCAGCAGTGTTTTGGCAGGGGAGCGGCTCAGTTTGAAGGCCGTGTTGAGGATCCCCAGACCCAGACTGTGAGCCAGACTCTCCCAGCATCCTTCACTCTCCAGAGCCTGACACACCTGCTGCTTCACCTCCACGTCCAGGCTCACCAGGTCACCTACACACACACACACACACACACACACACAAACACAAACATAATACAATAAGGTTACAATAAGGTTAGATTTAAATAAGCCTGTCTGAGTCTCATCACTGAATCCATGAGGTCAGGCGGAGGACTGTACTCACCCTGTGGAGGGACGACCTCTCTGTGAAGAGGCTTTGGTTCGTACTTTTTGCCATTTAAAAGCTCCAACACCTGCACACACACACACACACACACACACACACATACACATACACGCACAATGAATTAGTGCTGGTGTTGGACAGTGTAAGTGTTAGGGATGGGCTAGGGTTAAGTTTAGGGTTAGCAGTGCGGGGAGATGAAGCAGCCATACTTGAGCACTGGTGGCCATGTTGAGCGGAGTGGTTCCTGGGATGTACCCTTCGTCGTCCTCCTCTTCCTCCTCATCCTGCCTCTCTTCATCACAGCACTCCTCTTCCCTGAAGAACAGCGGCTCAAAGTTCTCCTTATGAGGATCTGCACCTAAGGACAGTTTGAAAGATTAGCACATGTTAGCCTAGGTTAGCATCGAGTCATTATGAGATACTTTTAACCGAAGGGAAAAATGTACTCAGGCTACAGGAGAATAATAACAAACTTTATTTGTATCCCAACTTTTAAGATACAGTTACAAAGATATTAAATGGAATGAAGAACATGTTGAAAAAAGAAGATGGAGAAAGTGGACAACCTTATTTGTGAGGTCAAAGCTTTGGACAACTCAAAAGTGATCAGTAAAGTGATCTTAAAATCAGTCTGTGTTTGTCTCGTGTTTTTTTGGTGTTGGCAATAAGAAGATAACCTTAAATGTGTGTGTGTGTGTGTCACCTGCAGCCATCAGGAGAGCCGTTAGCTTGACGGAGCTGCGTCCTGCAGCGATGTGGAGCGGGGTGGTGCCGTTGAAGGTGCAGGAGTCCACCTTAGCGTTTCCCTGAAGACACGAAAGGTAAGAAAGTTAAAAAGTTAAGAAACAGTTGAGATATCTTTGTAAAAATATTCTGCTGCTGTTTGGTTCAACCCTCTGTGGAATCAGCAGTCAGACGTATCCACATCATGCTGCCTTCTCATATGAGTTGCCATGTTCGTTATGCTGGTTGCATAATATACAGCATGATTTATGAATGGCGTGGGGCCTCTTGAGTTTTCTGTGTTTTTGAGAAAAAAAAACTGAAACGATGCCAAATGTTACACTGCAGGGTTGGTGGCATGGCTCCAGACTTCTATACATGTTACAAGCCAAACGCTTTCAAATTGCCTAGGAAACACGAGTGTGAAAGCCATAAACTGTAAAACATTTTGATTCACACTGATGGGTTTTATCAATCCAAACACACTAGGAGACATCAGATCAGAGGCTGTAAATTTCTCCATCCCTGGATAAGTATATGATTGTATATATTGTCTTTGTTGTATAGATCAATTCCTTTTGTGTTTTTCCTCCAGTAAAACCCCTGTGTACAGTGTACATTTTGCCAGTGGAGAGGTTCAGGTTCTGGTTCAGGTCCAGGATACGTGGCATCACGTGTCCAGCTGGGCGGGTGCAGTACCTCCAGCAGCAGGCAGCCGGCCAGAGACACGTTGTCGCTCTCGGTGACCAGGTGGAGCGCCGTCCGGCCGCAGCTGCGGGCCGGAGCCTCCACGTCAGCCCCGCCCTCCAGCAGCTCCCTGAGGGAGGACAGCCGATTGGCCAGGACCGCCAGGTGGATCGGACACAGACCTGTAACCGTGGCAACGGGTCAACAAGCAGGACAACTGACGACAACTGACCAACATTCCATTCTCTAACCAGTGTGTGTGTGTGTGTGTGTGTGTGTGTGTGTGTGTGCGTGTGTGTGCGTGTGGGGGTCTACCTGCTGTGTTGGGCTGCTCCAGCAGCCCCCTCAGCGCTCCGTGCCTCAGCAGGAGCTGCACCATGCCTCCTCCCTCCAGCCGGGCCGCCAGGTGGAGCGCCGTGTTGCCATGGCGATCGGTCAGCGTCGGGTCGGCGCCGGCCAGCAGCAGCGCCTCCACCGCCTCCTTCTGCTGCGTGATGACGGCCAGGTGCAGGGGAGTCTGGGGGGGGGGGACGATCTGAACTTTAACGGGAAAGCTTCTCCTTCTCCCTTGTTTGTTCCCAGGTTTCCAACAGGAAGATTCCCTCGCTCCTCATTCCCTAACATGGTCACTTCCTTACTCTACAGTGGAGCGACTTTCGTATCTTTCTTATTATGAAAATACATCATATAAAGTGTAAATATACCACTGTTTTGATATAATACTAAAATATACGACTGTTTATAAGTGTACAAAGAGCCGGTAGGACCACTGTCGGGCGGCACTTTTAGTTTTTGTTTTCATATTTTGAGGTTTTTTTTGTTAAATGGGATGGAAATTTGCAAAGCCTGATTCGTATTCTGAATTTTTCGTATAAGGTCTTCGTAAGTCGAGGTGCCACTGTATATGTAAAAGGAAAAGTAGGGGGTTTCTTTTTCCTCGTACCCAAAATAGGACATTACTATTTAGCTTTTACGAGCAACTTGAAACAATCTCAGTATTCAATACCTGGTAGAGGTGGTTCCTCATGTTGAGCACCTCCTCTCCAGGTAGGGCCGAGACCACCTGAGCCAGGTTCTTCAGTGCCTCCTGCTGGTTGTGGAGAACTGCCAGGTGAAGCCCACTGAGAAAACAAAACCCGACCCATCAATAATCACGTACAAGCATCCAAAATCTCTTAGTCTCTTAAATTGAATTATAGGGAGAGTGTTCAGGTCACTATGTAAACACATGAATGACAGTGGCTTTCATAATAACCACATGCATTATATCGCTTTTTCCTAATTGTAACTTTTCTATTGGATGCCTTTCATTTCACAGCCTGTGATCAGTGACAACATCATCTCAGGCCTTCATGGCGAGCAGTTGGAGCGGACACACGGATCAAAGCCCCCCCGGTGAGTGTGACGGCGTGAGCGGCGTGTGTACTGACGTGTCTCCGTCCTCGTTCTGAGCGTCCATCAGGGGACGCTGCGGAGCCAGCAGGTAGGCAGAGTCCCCGGTGACCGAGTACTGAAACAGAGCCTCCAGCTGCCGGCTGCTCGCCTCGGCCAGCTGCTCGTCTGTGTGTCACACACACACACACACACACACACACACACACACACACACACACACACACACACACACACACACACACACACACACCATCTGTCAGCAGTGTTGTCAAAAGTATCCACGTTCATTACTCCAGTAGAAGTACAGATACTAGGGTTTGGAAATACTTCTGTAGAAGTTGAAGTATCAACTGGAGTGTTTTACTTAGTAAAACGTGCTGGTTTCTGAACTAAATAAAGTAAAAAAGAAATGTAATGAAAGGGAAAAAAAGCCATTAAGGAGCAAAGCGTAGCCTATAGTGCATATATAGATATACATATATAACCACATAAGTGTACTACTGACCATTAACATGTGTTTATAATGTATGTAATAATATGTGTAATATATGTTTGTCATTTTAATGTAATTCAATCTTTATGGAGCAGAAGATATGATGACTAGTTGCCTATAAGTATGGTGTATAACATAATATGGTATATAAGCAATAGTGTAAAACTCCATACCTCAGAAACATGTTATCAATAGCCTTTATTGATAAATGATTAATCAAAAAAGAAAAAAACTAGTTAGAAAAGAGTACTGGTTAGAAACTAGAACACATGGATCGACTTAACTTCTACGTGCATTTATAGATGGAAGGAGTAGAAAATGCAGATAATTGTGTGAAAATGTAAAGGAGTAGAAGTAAAAAGCAGGTTGAAAAATATTAACTCGTTAAGTACAGACAACCAAGTATTTGTACTTAGTTCCTTGACACCTCTGTCAGACCTTTCAGAGCAGACTGAAACAGACTGAACTCTTAGCTGGATCCCATCAGACCACATGTTGTTAGTTGGTGTGTTTCACCCAGGTGGCTCCAGGCGTCCCCCCTACCTGCGTGCGGCTCCTCCGTGCTCTCCCCCAGCTCCAGGCTTCCCAGCTGGGCCGAAGCTTCCAGGACGACCCCCGGAGACCCGGAGTCTCCGCCCGGACCGCCGTCGTCTCCATCCTCGTCCTCCGCCTCGTCACCCCCGTGAGACGCTGTGACACACAGGCGTACAGACGTACCATGTTAACACCACGTACACATAAATCTAAGACAATCACATACTGAGTTCTACATGGGCTTCCTGTTGGAATTCTGTCCTTGTCCTGGTTTGCATCTAATGGGGAAAACCATTGAAAAACAACTGATGGGAATGTGTCGTTTCAGGGAATATTAACATGGACCCCTGACTGCTTCTTCCCCTCCATGAGTTTCAAAATATTCAGCTCCTTCAAGCTAACTTAGCATGTTGCTATTTGTAGTTCTCTCTCCTTATATTCCTTCGTCTTTCTTGGAAGTTTTTGTACAGGGGTCAAATAGTTTCAGTCAGATTGAGACTCGTTTCCAACTGTATTGTCTGGGTGTTTCAGTCAGATCTGGAGACGTCTGGTATTAGCCGGACTGATACGTTTATATGCAGCTATGGCCAGATTAAGGATCAGGTATGTAAATGTACTGATTAAGAGCTGAGAACCATGAGTTTGACCTATTTCATGTTATGCAGCATTGTTCATTTTACTGTAAATATGAAGGCTGTTTGAAAGTCATATTTACTCACCATGTTTGATGCCACCCCCTCCTCCCCCCAGTCCAGCTGAGTATCCCGTAGAGAAACCTCCTCCTCCTCCTCCTCCTCCTCCTCCCCCTCCTCCACCTCCTCCATAGTTGAAGGTGGTGAAGCCCTGGAAGTAAGCTGAAGCACACATCAAACACACACAACATCAGCTAACAGACAGAGAGGACTGGGTGATTTCCACGCAGGTGGATTTTTACCTCCTCCTCCTCCGCCCGCAGAACCCGGACCTCCAGCCGCCGGACCTCCTCCACCTCCTCCTCCTCCTCGGTACATACTCCCTCCTCCTCCTCCATGGCCGCTAAAGTCCTGGAAGCTTGGCAACGTCTTCTGCCTCTTCCTCTGCACCTCCTCTTTGTCTACACACACACACACACACACACACACACACACACAGTGAGGTACAGTATGAGCATCCTGTTACCATGACGACGGAGTGCGTCTGCTGCAGGTAACTGCCGGACATTCTACTGTAACTGCCGGACATTCTACTGTAACTGCCGGACGTTCTACTGTAACTGACGGACGTTCTACTGTAACTGACACATCTGAGTCTGAGGACATTAATACATGAATTTGTCTTTCAGCCTGTAAATAACCCCCCCCCCCGGAGCTATCTGAAGTCTAACTGGAGTCAGGTGGCAGGTGGAGCGCTACCTATGATCTGTGGGTGGTAGGTGAAGGGTTTGGGCTCGCTCGTCTCGTTGTCGGACTTCCTCTTCAGCTGGACGAACACCGACGTCGGCCTCTGCAGGTTCTGATCTCTGTACTTCGGGGTCTTGAACACGATGGCGAACTAACGGCAGATGACACATGCAATGAGCTAAAGTAACAACAACAATAATAATAATAATAATAATAGACACTAGGATTATACTATATTGCTACATCGCAGTGATTCCGACCTGTCTGTGAACGTCCGTTGGGGAAAAGTCTCCCAGAGCTTCCCACGTCAGACCCGAGTCGTCTTCTTCGTAGAACCGAACCTGGATGTCATCTGGAACACACACGCACACACACACACACACACACACACACACACACACACACACACACACAGCAGGTTTCCGTCAGCAAACGTGTAGTGAAAGAGGGCAGATCACAGGAGGAAGGGGAATTCCCTCGAGGCAAACCGGTCAGAGTAGTAGAGTACAGCACTGAGCACATCCACTTCACGACAGGTTCAAAATTCCCATTTCATTTCCTGGCCGCGAGGACGAAAATAGAAGAGTATTTGTTTCGTGCTTGTTTGTTTTTTTTTCTCCTTGCAGCTCAGGTTTAGCTGGTTGGCCTGAGCTGCAGGGTCACCCTCAGGTAACCTGTCTCTGCTGGGCACTATAAAACAGTAGATAATCGTTGAGTTTTAAAGGGTTAAAGCGGCTCCGCTGATGAATTCACACTGTGAAAACCTCCAGCTGGTGGCGACATGGACTCAGAAAAAACACTTCCTGCCCTCGCGATTTCACTGTGATTCTGTGAAGGTAGTGAAAGTAAAACCCCTTCATCGGTATTAATAATATCGATCATAATTGCATAGCTCCTTTCACCAAAGCATTAATACACAACTCACAGTCAATAGAAACACAGAACAACAATATGCATGATGAAAAGTAAAGAAAATCCTACAGGAACACTCCTAATAAAGGGAGTCTGGCCATCCTAAGGTTAAATTAGCAGCTAACTTATATAATTGTACAGGACTGTAGACCACTAGGGGTTGAAGCCTCTACTTTAAAGGCCTTTTCTACACATTGGTACAAAGACCTAAAAGAAAAGAACTAATGTAAACTTTTATTCGGCTCTGCTTGGTCGATGTTGTTCGTTTGTTTGTATTAAGTGTCTCAAGCCAGGATCAGGATAGTACCCCCGGAGCCTGATCACAAATGCACTCTTTTTGGCTCACTTTTTGACCTGAGTTTTGTAGTAGTTTTTAACTGTTAAGAACGTGTCTGTGCCACTGATTTAATCTGTTCCTCAAAGCATGTGGTCTGATGAAAAGATAAGGCCAAGATTAACTTTGGCTGCTGAGAGAATGGGTCTGGCCAACATGAAGGTGCAGATTTGTTTCCAAACCATGAGATGTAATGAAGGCATGGAGAAGGTCTCACCTTTCTGGACTTTGTCACAGAGCAGGTAGACCTCCTCTCCTCCGCTCACACAGCCGGCCGTGCGGTCCATCCTCACGATCTTCAGGTTGGAGGCATTTGGAGCCTCTGAGGGAGGAGAGCAGAGGAGAAAGCACACCTCAACAACTCTGAGATCACCCTGGAACCTTCTCAAACATCTCACTTAAGCTGGCCCCTGGCCACTGGCCAGGTGCCTTCAGACTTTGAGGATCTTTCTTTCAGATTCAGAGTATTTGGGTGGTGTGGTTTGATGTTTGTCGCAGCAAACCCAGTGTTTGTGTGAGCAGGGTGCGTGCTTCAGGCCTCTGACAGGAAGCTGCCACAGACAGAAACCCAACACTTCAGGAAGAGAGAACTGAAACCAGGCAGCCAGCACGGTTCAAGGCCGGGTGGGAAGGTGTAAAAGCCATGAGGCCTGATCTGTTCACCATCAGCATCACCGTTCCCTACTTCCTCCTCCCCCTCCCCCTCCTCCTCCTCCTCCTACTCACTGCTGTCGTAGATGGGCTCGGACACGACGGGCTCCAGTCGCCTGGAGAAGCCGCCGTCGCTGTCGGGCAGGAAGGCGGTGAACATGAGCCGGACGACGCTCAGGTCCATCTCTTTGGCCTGCACAGCGGCCGCGGTGGCGATCACGTTACGCTGGTGCTCTGCACAGACAGAGATGGACGGAGGACACAAAGTCATTATCATAGAAATGATTATTATATATATATATATATATATATGATTATATTATTAAAAACTCAGGGGCTGCACCAGCCTCCTTATTTATCATTTTACTAGCACTATCCCACCATATGTGCATATACAGTAGGTAACATAACTTTAATGTGTCTGATGTCACTTCTGTCTGTTTATTGTATTGCTAGTTTATGATACATGCATAGTGTTTTCTTTAGTAGTCAATATATTTTTTATCCTTCTTTCTAACCCTAACCCCACTATCAAGTTATCCTCTAGCTGGAGCACTGTGCATGTAAAGCTGACTCGATTCTCGATTCTTCAGATGGGAGATGGACGGGGATTTGGAGAGAAGATCGACAGAGATGAATAGAAAAGGTTTACTGAGATTCATAGAGGAGATCCACAGAGACTCGCAGAAAAGGACAGAGATTCACAGAGAAGATGGACAGAGACTCTTGGGGAAGAGCAGATTCAGACAAGAGATGGAGAGAGAATCAGGCAGGAGATAGACAAGAGATTCTTGGAGAAAGACAAATGATTTATTGAGGAGATGGACAAGAGATTCAGGCAAGACAGACAGAGATTGTCAGAAGAGAAGGACAGAGACTCTTAAAGAAGGACAGAGACTCAGACTGGAGACGCAGAGAGGATCAGGCAGGACATGGACAGAGATTCATGGAGATAGAGATTCAGTGAGGAGATGGACAAGAGATTCAGGCAAGACACAGACAGAGATTGACAGAAGAGACTGACAGAGAAGAGACCGGAAAGTGGACAGAGATTCCCACAGGAGATGGACAGAGAGGAACAGAAAAGGACAGAAGTCTTTGCTGGAAGACACACACACACACACAGACAGACAGACAGACAGACAGGCTGGGGACTGACCGCTGAGGTCCCGGGGCACCCGGACCTCCCCCTGCAGCGCGTCGATATCGTTGTGGATGGAGACGCCGCAGTTGTAGCCCAACCTGACCGCCTCGATCATCCGCTCCTCCAGGGTCTTGGCCACGTTCTTCTTGGTCACGTGGAGGATCCCCAGGTTGGGAAAGCTAGCACAGCACAAGACGGGACGCACGTCAGCCCCCGCTCTGCCCCACACCCCCCGCCCCGTGCAGGCGGAGCTCCTCCCACCTGATGTTGGAGTCCTTGGGCTGCAGGTCTACGATGCAGATGCCCTTGTCGCACTGCTTCCCCACCAGGCTGTGAGCGTGGAGGTGAGGGAGCTGGGTCAGCGCCGTCACCAGCTGGACCACCACCCGGGCCGGACCCTGGTAGTTACTGATCTGGAGCACACACACACACACACAGAGCAATGATTAACCAGGTCCCCATAAACCACCCACCCTCCCTCCCCACCATGGTTTGTCATTTTCACACTTTCACTGTTTTCTGATTGACGAAACTAGGTTTCTGGGCCGAGCGAGACCAGCGCGACTCTGGCTTTGTTGTGGGTTCAAAGAACCAACGAGGAGGGGATCTCGACTCATCAGAAGCTTTTAAGACTCCCGGGTCACCGCAACAAAAGGTTTGATGATGTAAAATGAAGACGTTCATTCTCAGAACCAGAATCGTATCGTACACGGTACAGCTGCAGACAGAGAGAGAGAGAGGGAGAGTGAGGAAGAGTGAGGAAGAGAGCGAGAGAGCGAGAGAGCGAGAGCGAGAGAGAGCGAGAGAGCGAGAGAGCGAGAGCGAGAGAGAGCGAGAGAGCGAGAGAGCGAGAGAGCGAGAGCGAGAGAGAGCGAGAGAGAGTGAGAGAGAGCGAGAGAGCGAGAGAGAGAGAGAGAGAGAGTGAGGCTCCGGGTCAGAGGTTTTACTGCTTCAGCTGCAGTTTGACTGAATCAGAAAACGAATGAGGAAGGAGACCAGAACTGAAGCGGCTACGTTTAGAAACCGAACTTTCGCTTTGTCCTGGAAAATCTGGCAAAAGCTTTTGTTTTTTTATTTCCTGGTTCCTGGTTTACTTTCATCCTCTGAAGGCTCTCACACACACGCACGCACGTGCACACACACGCCCCAACGTTATCATTATCTCCTCTTCCAACGTGCTGTTGGACTGAAGTTGATTTACATAAAGGAAATGAGATTTTTAAAAAAAACACAGTTCCTGTTTCTGTGTGTGTGTGTGTGTGTGTGTGTGTGTGTGTGTGTGTGTGTTTGTGTGTGTGCGTGTGTGCATATGCGTTCTCACTGCAGGTATTTATTTGCCTGCAGGAACGGTGCAACCGTCGCAGTAAATAAGAGCCGAGCCCACTTCCTCTTCCTGGTTCGCCGGCGAACGGCGTCTCTGGGGTTACCAGACACAGTTCCTAGAAACACACGGTGGGTTTCCTGGCTCCTCGGCTCTGAGCGCCTGCAGCCCGGGCCGGCAGGTCGAGCGAGCCACTGGTGAACTTAATGCCAAGACAGACATTGAACTCATCAGATACGATTCTATTCTAGTTTCTTTATTCTTATTCTCACAACAGAAGGGAAGTTCTCAGAGCTATTAGTTCAACCTCCACAACATTTAGTCACTGGTGTGCACACCACAGTGGCACTTTCTCTTTCCTCTGAACAAAGTTGCAAATGCTTTATGTGTCAATCGCTTTCCTATGACATTATCCCTTGCTCTGTATCAGTCAAAGTGAGCTATACATGAAAGCTGAACAGTCATTCCCTGTAAAATTCACAGTCCCCATTGCATTGTTTGAGTCATTACATGCAAAATTGTTGAAGTAGTTATCTAAAGCAAATTTTACACCTTTATTTATCACTTTTTTCCTGGTCCACACACTTCTTAGAAACTCTATAGGGAGTTGAACAAGAGGGGTGGAGACCATCTGAATAGCTTCCACCACTCAGATCTGCTGACAGTGTTTTGCAGCACATGATAGGAGGAGTTTGTTCTCTCTGCCTGGAGGTGGAAGGTTTATGACCAGACAGGCCCTGCTATCAGCCAAGGATGCAGTATGTACAGTACAGTACAGTACTCGTAGTGTGTAGCCCTGTCTTGAGCATTTCCAGGTAGTATCAACAAGTTCTGACTTTCTTTTTTTTGCATTGTAAAACCCTGGCAGAGTAAACTGTCATGATGAAAACATGACTAAGCCATTTGACTGTCTTGCTCATAAACGATGCTGAGGATTGACAGTTTCATTGACAAATATACTTCTACTATACTATATGACCTCTCCATTTGGAGCAAGCTTGCGGGTTATCCGCCAGGTTTTGCAGCTTGCACTGACTGTTTTGGGACTGTGGTGCAAACGTTACTAGTGTTGAGTGAGTAAAGCGCTGCAGCGGTGTGGCGGTGTGTCCACAGGGGGCGCCACCTGCACCGTCACACCTGTGGAAACTAAACATCTCCTTGTTGTGACGCAGCCCCACTTCCTTGTAATTACACGTGGGCGTCACATGAGGAAATTCCCAACAGACATGAAACACGGCCGAGGCGTGCATATGTGTGTGTGTTTATATGTGTGTGTGTGTGTAGGTGGGCAGGTCCAGGCTGGCAGAGACTCTCTTGCAGTTTGAGGCTAAACCGACACAAAGCTGCACAAGTCACTGCTCTACTACAACTCCCCACTACGGGCTACAATTACTCTTTATACGTTTTAACCCAAACTCTGGTTAAATGTACAAATCTAGAAGAAAAAAAGATAAAAAAAAACTTATAATGGAGGGGTAAGTGAGGTGAGAGGAGTTTGCATGTTCTTAAAAACATGCACACTTAGGCCGATCAGACACTCTAACTTGCCCATTGGTGCGAGTGTGACAGTTTATTACTCAATAAAAAGTGGTATTTCTGTACAATTATGACTTATGACTCGATGTTTCCACCGAAGGACGTGTTGACTCATTAGGTCGTGTCCAACGTACCATAACCTTCAGTCCCACGAGACAGACAGGCGCCCCGGAACGTGTTGAGTTTCGACAGTTTTATCTGATTTTTATTCTCTTTTTTCATTAAATTCAGATAAAGTTCGGTCTCGCTCCACTGCTTCTCAGCATCTTACTTGAAGCGAACGGATCGTGTAACGTATCCAGCGATGTGCAAGTGCGGAACGAGTGATTCCACGAGGCAACTTTTCGATTGACACGTGTGAAAAACCTCATCACAAGAGCGATATTTGAGCTGTTTTTTTGACATTTTAGTGTTTCCATTATCAGTTTTTTGTTAATAATTGGGTTTCACATATTCGTAGGGTAAATGGAAACGCACCTACTGTGTGAGGTTGTTAGTGCGTGTGTCCTGTGATGGACTGGAGACGTGTGGATTCATATATATGATAGATATATGATATATAGATATGGAGCAGGCAAGTTGATGACAAAATCCTGTCACTTTGTCAGATCATCCCAACCATAAACAAGCGTCCCGTTGTGCATGTTCCTGACTCCATGCGTGGCTCCGAGCTGCTTTCTGTCGTTTTGGTGACGTGTTATGAAACATTTCTCAGCATCGATGACTGATCAGACAGTCGACTCATCGTTTCATCACCGCACGCTTTCCAGCAACGACTGGATCGCCTCCAGATGTGATTTATCTGAGCGATCCGATCAAAGCGCTCGCCAACAACTTTGTTTTGGTTTGTTTTTTTTTTTTCTTGTCAGGATCGTTTCACAACCATTTCCCCATTCGGAGGTTGTGAAATTTCCCCCTGTTTTGCGGGATGAATTCTGCTCTATCACGCTGAGAATAATGGAAGTGAAAAGACGCTTTATGTGTAGTTTTACTGTAAAATGACTGTAAACTTTTCAGGAATCAAACAGGAAAAGAAGCTGCTGGAGTGGAGCGGATAGTGATGACAGATGAGGGATTTTTCTTTTGATTATCAAGGTACAATTCACACATTTCTTCTTTTTCTGTCCTCACAGAGGTTTTGGTGTGTCGTCATCACCATCACCATCACCATCATCCTCCTCCACCTCTTCCCACTTGTCCTTCAGAAGAACAGCAGGGGTTTTCCCGCTCCACACACACACACACACACACGACATGACATGAAAACACCATGAACGTAACTGTGACACGCTAGAGCGAAATCGGGACTTCCTGTTCGCTCCGATGACCCCGTCATCTACACACGATCTCTGTTTGTGCTCCATGTTTACAGTCCGCTCTCATAACCACGTCGTCCAGGTGAAGATCAGAGGTCGAATCCACACCTTTTTCCTTACATTTTTCAAAATAAAAGTCGGAACAAATCATCAATGTTCAGCGTGTCGACCGCCAGACGTTTGGAGCTGCGGGGTGGAGGGCGGGCGGGGAGAGGGGGGCGTGTCAGGACGCGTCTAACGTCTGGATGGGCGTCTGGGTCTTTGGTAGCAGGAATCTGGGGATTTCCCACCTCTTGTGTTTGGGCAGAACATGTGGAACATGTGGGAGTATCAGACTCCTAAACTAAAACGCCAACGTGACGTGAAACGGGAGCTCCTGAACGGGGCAGTCACCTCACTTCACCTCAGTCTCATATTGAGAGAGAGAGAGAGAGAGAGAGAGAGGGAAAACCAGAGAGAAAAAGATAGAGATATAGAGAGAGAGAAAAAGGGAGGGAGGGAGGAGCGAGTTTACTCAGAGCTCTGGACCAGGCAGTGAGAAAAGATGAGCAACTGCCTGTTTCATTTCTGCAGCTCACTGATTGGCTCGTTCCAAGGAAAGGAGATCCCACCTGGGTCTATTTGCCACACACACACACACACACACACACACACACACACACACACACACACACACACACACACACACACACACACACACACCTGATACAGTATCAGACTGAACCAAAGTCAAGCACTACCACGGGTTTCAGCAAAAGTCTCGTATGAACAACTGGATGAAATGTCTGGAGAAGCTGGAACAAACCTTACATTCATGATCGGGTTCAACTACAAGAGATTAACTAGGAGAGTGAGAGGTTCAGATCGACAGCCTGGTGCTGGGCAGAACAAAAATCTGTTCAAACATTAAACATTAAAAGCCTATATGGACCAACATCAGACTGCCAAAAACCCGCCAGAAATTAGCAAGAATCTGCATAAAACAAAAGGTCAGACTGTCTCGAGCACTTTCAGAGCTTTGAAAAGTGTCTCACATTAACGAGTAGATGAAATTTCCAGAAACGCCTCAATGGCCTGTTGATATATTACAAAGTTACAAACACCGGGTCATTCGCTCACATAGAGGGTTTGATCTAAGACGTAGATTCCCAAATAACTCAAAACTAGCAAAAACCTGCACAAACCAAAGCCTGAGCTCAAGCACTTTCAGATCTTACAATCCTGTCTGAAATTGACAAGTGAAATTGACAAGTGACAAGTGAAATTTCCGGAAACGCCTCAACGAAGAGGTTAACTTGGAAACTAAACATCACCACTGATGAGTTAAAGAGCACCAGTGATTAAGAGCCAGCAAAACCCAGCAAGAACTAGCAAAAAAAACCTGTGATTTTTAAAAAATTTAGACTTTTTGATACTTTTTAAGGGTCATAATTGTCCCACAAATCAATTTTGGGCACTCTGAAAGACATCCAGGTATCCAACCTCTTTTATTTTGAGAGATTTCTCCTTTCCATCCTTCTAAATTTCACCATTTATTCAATTAATCGACGAAATAATCAGCAGAGCAATACATAGCTGCAGCCCTACACATAGAGCCAGATGAATCTGTCTGAACAAAATACGCTTCTAAAAGAAGCTTCTTCCTCCGCCTCATACTACAAATCACACTTTGCAGGCGTCAGGTTGGAGTCAAACACCGTCCTCATCATCTGTGTGACACTGTGGTCACTCATACAAACCCACAAGAGCACAAATCTATTCCACAAATGTCTCCATCACCTTCTGAAACCAGTAAATGTCAAACGTCATCTAGAACACACGGACGTCAGAGTCAGGTGGACCTCCAGACACACACACACACACACACACACACACACACACACAGACTCAGACACGCACACACACACACACAGACTCAGTCTCACACACTTAGTCTCAGACTCAGACACTCTCAGACTCACTCTCAGACACACACGCACAGACTCAGACTCAGACACTTAGTCTCAGACTCGGACTCACTCTCAGACTCACTCTCAGACTCACACGCACAGACTCAGTCTCAGACAGGAAGTGCTACCTTGACGGTGGGGTAGGTCTTCCTGTTCTTCTCGCTGGTGGCTCCGGGCAGACCCCCGTGAGACGGACCCTCGCAGCCGTACCTGAACCTGAAGCCACGCTGGGACAGACACACAGGACAATCAGTAACACACACACACACACACACACACACACACACACACACGCACACACATGATACCGGTCGATCATTTACTACTGAGCAGGGGCTAGTAGAGTCTGAGCGGGTCAGCACTGACGTGTCCAAGGTAACACACACACGCACAGAAGTTGTTGGAAACGTGTCAGATCACACACTGGACGTTTCTGCGGTAATGTAGAGAGATCGAACATGGTGTCACAATTCATTAGCTGGGCATGTTGGGCAGGGTCAGACGGGTTACTGTACTCTGGTACAGATTGACAAATACATGCCCCTGAAATGTGACTTGTTACGTATTCTGAAAGATTTACCTTCATACACCTGGCTTTGACTGGAAACTCCTCGACTCTTGCTCCAAGAAGTTTTTTTTGTGTGATTTACAAACATATAAACATGTATGATTTACAAAACATATAAAACAGATAAATCCCTCGTATTGTAATCTATTCATTTAACCATCTGATTCTGATTTTATATTGTAATTGTACTAAAATACCGTAGCTCAAAGTTAGAGTTTGATGAAGGGAAAACGAAGGATTAGTAACATTAAATAAATGTGTTACAGCATGTCACAGTAGTAATTAAAATACATTAATGAATGACTTAAGAATAGAGGACTTTATTGTATTATCATTATTAGTAACTATAATATTATGGACAATAATACATTTTAGACATTTGTTTTCGTTCTACTTTCTAGCACACTGACTTGCTTTGTGTTTTGCTTTTTACTGCCTCTGAATCACCTTCCCTGAGGAAACACAAATACAGTCGACGCAGCTTTTTGTGTAACTCATTTACATTAATCCTACGTCATGTTGCAGGAATGGCTGCCAGAGCACCAAAGAGGAGAAAAAAGAAAACAGAAAAATAAAACCAAAACTATGGCGCGAGTGCACTCAAAACTAGAGCTCTGCCAGCTTTTGGGAAACTTGAGTCCTTTCCTGGCTTCTACAAATTGTTTTGTTTGTTTATAAAGGATTTCCCGAACTCGGTGGTGAAACTGACACAGATCTGCTCCATACTGTGCCCGTCGACCAACACGAACAAACTGACATCTTATTCTTTATTTACTTACGTGTTTATGATATAATGGTTACATAAAGGATAAAATTGGGACGATCTCAAAAAGGAATGTCTGACTCAAGCAGACGGGCTTAGTCTTTAAAAACCAGTTGGTACAAGTTATTATAACGTCTCATGCGTTATTAACGTCCCTGTGCTTACACTTCATTCATGCTTCATTACAACGATCACGACTCTGTCTCGAGGAGGGGCCGGACCGGTGAGTCTTACCTGTTTCGGCTGCTCGACAATTTGCAAGAAGGGTCCGTCCACTGGTCCTAGACAGAGGGACACAAACATTTTACAGTCAGGACAGTTTCACATTTTCGCATTTTTGAGCATCGGACGTATTCCAGCCCAGAGCGACGAAGGCAAAAGGTGAGTTTCACCGCGCGTCTGCGCCTCTCTGGCGAGTGTGGGTCGGCGCTTTCACTTCCTGTCTGAGCCGATGCTGCGAGAGCAGCACGGCAGGACGATGGAGGGAGAGCATCTCCTCCTCGCTACTTCCTGCTTCGCCGCTCAGAGCTCTTTGTGTTTGGTTTGTGCGAAAAGGTGTCGTGAAGGAAGACGGCGTGAAGGAAGACGCCTCGGAGAGAGGCATCCAGAATCACAGCGAGAGTGGTTCAGAGCCTCATCGAACAGAGGAGATGAACCGAAGCCGGATGGACCCTGGACCTGAGTTTCTCAATTTAACCTCTTAACTAGATGTCTAATTCTCTTCTCTAGGCGATTTCAGTACATTTATGTTAAGTCTAGAGGTGCAAGGAACACACCTTGGACAGGTTACCTGTCCATCATAGGGGACACACACATACACCATTCACTCTCACACTCACACCTAAGGGCAATTTCAAGTCTCCAATCCACCTTAACGTGCATGCTTTTGGTCTGTAGGAGAGAACTGGAGTAACCACAGAAAACCACACCTACACGAAGAGAACATGCAAACTCCACACAGACAGACCCTCAATCTGACCAACACAGGACTAACTAACTAATTCTGATGACAAAAATGAAGGGAACAGTTCCAGAAAATAATGTGATAAGATACTGGGAATGTCATTTGATTGCAGAAACATGCTCCAATGTAGAATAGAAGAGAATAGAATAGAATAGTTGTCCCACAATGGTGAAATTTCAATAAGAACAATGAAGAGTGTAATGATGTAGTATAAAAACATTTGTTTTTTGCCACTATTAATTATGGCTTCATACTTGCATTTACCTAGATTTTATATTGATTTTTTTTCCTGAGAACACATATCATGTTTCATCAAGTGTTTTCTTTTAGATTGTGATGATAAGAAATACAAATAAAGTCACTTCAATCTCTGTAATCACAGACATCAAGCTTTCCTCCGGGTTACCTCTGGGTATTCCAGTTTCCACCCACAGTCCAAAAACACAATTAGGTTGACTGGAGACACAAAATTTCCTCTAAGGTTTGAGTATGAGAGTGAATGGTGTGTGTGTGTGTGTCTTGCAATGATCCAGTGATCTTCCCAGGACGTATTGAATCTACATGAATGAATGGATTACACTTATGAGACGCAACGTCTCTGTATTTCAATCTGGGCTGTAGCTGGGCTATATTTTTCCTAGCAAAATGTGACAGAAAAAGATGTGAGGCTGTTTAACAGGTGTCGTTCTCACCTGTCCGCAGGGATGCCGTCTGAGGCATGGCGGCAAAGTGTGGGAACTCCCACGATGGATCCATTATCATATTATCGAATATCTGAGGGAACAAAGGCAGATGTGACGTCAAGCTCACATCTGCAGCAGCAAACGCAGGACTTGTCTTCACTGCAACAACATGGCAGAGCAACCACAGGTGAGTTTACCTGGTTATTAGTATGAAGGTAGTGGTCTTCTCCAGCCATGATGTCATCAGAGGTCCAACAGAGACTCGGTTGTGCAATGGCTAAATCAAAACAAAATAACCTGATTATTTTTTCAGTCACTGGAATTCACTCCATGTGTGTTTACTGTACAGCTACACACTACAATAGTATTAAGTTGATCGTTAAATTGGTAATATCCGATAATAGTTGTTAGTTATTGCGCTAACAGAGTTAAACTAGAGTAAAACTTGACATAGATATGTACTGTTTTTAGGGAAATTATTGTGTCCAGCAGAAAAAAAAGTCCCACATTACATCCACATTACACAACAGTACACAAAGAATATGTATGCAGTAACTATTTGTAGCAGTAAACAATAGGTTAAATGTTATAAAATAAATTACGTCAAATAATAACAAGGAATAAGAAGTGAATAACATCAATAAACAAAGACAAAACACGATACTAAAAAGACACTACTAACAGCAAAAAAGACAGAAAACTGAAAAGAGAGAAAATGTTGGCTCCTTATTGCACGCTCCTTATTGTAAACACACTATGCACGTGTTATTGTGTTATTACTACGTTATTGTCCTTTCTAAACTTTGTCTTCTGACACTTGTTGCTACTCCGCTGAGCGCGTCCCCGCGGCTCGTGCACGCGCGCGTGCTTGCGCTAGCTCTGCGGCTAACAGCTAACACCACCTGTGTGTATTGGTTATGACGTTAAAACATGTCACTTTCAGATTTAGACAGTCTAAGTACACATTAACCTCGCCTTCCAGAGAATTAGTAGAACAGTCTCGTGTTTGTGTTCACGCTTGTGTGCGTGCTGTAACAGCGCGTGCTAAGCTAAGGGAGCTAAGTTAGCCCCACAGGTTCCGCGAGTAGGGGACGTCACGCCAAACCCCTTTCAAAATTCTTCCACTTTGAAAAATATTCAGCGTTAAGCTGCACATCGTGTGCCACAGAAGAATCCCTGAGATCTGATCGCTCCACCAGGAGACAGTTAATCTATCGGCATGTGTCAAATCCGCACAATAGCTCACTTTAAACCACATTTCTGCTTTTTCTGTGCCTCACGCTGTGCCCTGTTGAGAAACCAAAGAACTACCTCCTTCAGGAACCAGTCACTTCTTCAACAGCGACTTCACGGTGTTTCACAGTGATCATAAATCACGATCGGAACGAAGATGAGGGAGTTGGAGAAAAACGTCAAGTTTGGAGCGAGTCACCTGGCTAATAAGGAAGTCAGTGAGGGTCACTGTTAAAAGTCGGGGGACTTCACGATCGCTTAAGTAACAGATCCACACCTGGATCCTCACCTGGGGGGCTTCAAGCCTCAAGGTCGGGTCGTCAGCATGAACTGGGGGAGGGACACAGGGGGTCCTCGGGTCCGGCTCACTTCAGTCGACTTGTGCGCATCTTCTCGCCGTGTCCAGGCTGAACCAGTGGATCCATTTACATTCACAGACTGGTTTATCTGGGGTGCGTCATGACGCGGCACGCAGCGTCATCACCGCGGAGAGAGAAAAAAGGCTGAATGAAGCGGTCCGTGGAGAGCCAAAACAACGAGTTTAATTCCCGGGAAGAAGCAGCAGAGGTGGTGCTGGACAGACGCGCAGGTGACATCGAGTTTCTCTTGCTTGTTCAAGTTCATTTCCTTCCTCACTGGAAATTCCCTGTGACGTAACGTCCAGAGAGGAGGCGACGTAAGAAGAGATGCCACTCTGAGCCTTTTTACTTTCAACATACCTGTGCATCCATCTATCCATCCTACTACTACTACTACTACTACTACTACTACTACTACTACTACTACTACTACTACTACTACTACTACTACTACTACTTTGGATCTGTCTTATGCCACTTTCACAGCATGTATATGTCTTATTTGTATATTAATAAGGTTGATTACTATTAACATACTAATACTATGAAATCCCATGTTATGAAGTTTCATGACTTGGTTTACTATAAAATAATGCAAATAATGTATAAAGCAAAATTAAAGCTACTCCCTGCCCTGTACAAAGTTTGCCTGTATACAAAGTTTTTTTTTCTCAAGTCCAAATCCGACTTACAAGATGTGTTGTGAAACAGTTTTCTCCAACCATTGCAGTTTCCTCCCACAGTCCAAAAACATGCATGTGTGGGTCGACTTGAGAATCTAAATTGGCCCTAGGCGTGTGTACCATGGAGATAGGCTCCAGCAGACGATTGGGTTTAAAGCCGATAATATAATGGAGGGGTGCATATGAACAAAGGCGTGATGATATTTTAGGACCTGACATACATCTTTGACCAGTTGTTATCTGACAAAGCCTAAGTTAAAGTGTTTTTACAGTCTAGATCTCCATCAGGGTGGCCTGTATTAACATAAATAACACATAAACACATAAATAACATTTACCATAGAGTTTGGGGGGAAAAGCTCTGTTCTTTAGGAGGGTCATTGCAAGAAGGCAAGACAGCCAGTCAGTGGTGAAGCCAAGGTGTGGCTGCCAGATAAGCAGCATCTGTGCAGGAACTGTGATTCCCATCCCTAAAACGCTGATTATCAAAATGCTTTTATTCACCCATTCCAGGTCCCCTTTATGCATCTTTACATTAGGAGTGCTTTTAAAACACTGATATTCAGCAGATGAAATTTACTTAACCTGTTGTAGCAGGGGTTTCAAAAATGGTCAACGTGTCTTATCTCAAGATAGCACCGAAGGCCGAAGTCAGATATAACGTCCGAGCTAACCACGAAAATGTGAAACTACAGTGGACAAACCGTGTGCTCGAGCCCGTAAAACCTCAATAACACTCAAAAAACAAAAGTGAAAGTCCTCATGGTGCAGAATAATAGAAATGCAGCCGGTGAAAGCAGAACCTTTCCTGACTTCTCCTTATTTTCTTGCATTCACTACTGAAATAGATAGTGTTAATTGCATGTTGTATTACAGAGCTTAAAAAGTTATACAACTACTACCACTACAGTTAACGGACTCCCAGAGTCGCAGAAATCAATGCGTAACCCACCTTAAATATGAGGTAAAACACATGAAGTTAGTTGTCGGTACAGTGAGCCCTCTTGGTCTGTGATAGAGCATCTTTGGTGTGTCGGTAAATTGATGGCTTACTGCCCCTTGCTGGTCAGATTCAGGAGCAACACAAACATCAAATCCCTTGAGAGAGAGAAATCAAGAAAAACCGTTAAAGACGTTTGGATTCATTTCCGACTAGCGCAGGTGGATCGGTCCGCTCCTAAACTCTAGCGAACTCTAGCTCTAGTTAGTAGTTTCTCTGAGATAGTTGTGTGACAGATGTTAAACCCGATTCCAAAGATATGGGAGCTTCTTTGGTATTTTCATTTTAAGACCATTTTATTCCCAGAAGACAAAGAAACTGTTGGACAAGACGGAGGTGATACATCAGCCGCGGCTTCATGTGTTCATCCACAGCTGAAAATAGTCCCGACCAGAAGATCTGACTCCGCCTACTTGTTTAATGAACCGCAAATGCTGGAGGAGAGCAACACCTTTCTGTTTTTCAGAAACCACTTTTGTAATCTGACAGAAGCACAGTCTTAACATCTTATTGTTTTTTTTTAGTTTATTATGATTGAACACATAAGAATCTGTTATTTAAACGTATATTTACCATATATTTAGCTTTAGTTGTTACAACATTCATTTTAAGGTGAACGTCACATCTAAGAGCCTCTGTAAAACCATTTTAGTGCAATTTACAGTTAAAACTTTACAATCAAAACTAAAAAAAAATAAAATAAAGAAAAAGAAAACAACAGCTTCTGTCTGCAAAAATATACAAATCATCTGTTCAGTAAAAAAAAAATAGAAACAGCAGAAGAAAGGAAAATTAAGTAACATCAGGAGGCACATCAGCTCAGCACGTTTGAGGTGAACACACACACACACGCTGCACTGCCAGGAAACACACACGCACACGCACACACACACACACACACACTGAACATCAGAGCACTGAGGTGCTGAAGCGTTCGATGAGGCACTACGAGACCAAACCTCAACCTGTTTTTTTTTAGACAGGTGAGTCAGACGCTCTACGAGGCACGACGGACGCAGAGAAGCAGAAAAACCTTACATTAAAGCACGTTTTTTGTTGTGTGTGTTTTTTTTAAAACATTCAACAACAACAACAACAATGGTTTGTGGCATCAGAGATGAAAACTTGACAGAAAAATACATTTAGGCCTTTGAAACATCCCTCGCTCCGCTACGTCTAATGTCACTTTATCCAAAACATCCCAAAATCTGTTTAAGAGGCAAACGGCCTTTTGAATATTTCAGCTCCATAGGACGAAGCTTCGTTCTCTTCTAGACCGTCTTTTTTGTGCTTTTTTTTTTTTTTGCTCTGAAGGCCGACAAGGCTGCGACGTCCGCGTGAACCTAACGCTTCTGCAAATACACGGCTACGTCACATCTGGTTTCAGGCGAACAAAACCCAAAATGGCGGGAAAACCGCAACCTGACCGAGACAAAAATGGCCGATAAACCTACGCGATGTCTGCTGTGACATCACGAGAGAAGCTAACTGTAAAGTTGCTACAGTTTAAAGCCCAAAAAAGGAGTCTGGGAAATTAACATTTGAGGTCTAAAAGTGATAAAAATGTATATTATCTGCAGGAAGGAGAGGTTAACAGCAGCTGTGGTTCTGCGACGAGGGGCGAGAACAATGAAACGACCGCAAAAAAAAGAGAAAAACGCTCAGAACTACAGCACGTCATACGTGTGCCACGACGCCATGTCCGCACAGTTAAAGCGACTTACAGCTACGACTACGTACGTCAGCACCGACCGAGGAACTTTCAGCAGGTCCCGAGAGTCACTGAAAAGTTAAACACTGAGTCAGCACATTCTCAGATCGTTGTCCAGTCGGATCCACAAAAAAACAACGCCTCCGACCTTCTGTTTGTGACTCTTGACTGAAAAAACAAAAAACCTGGATCCTCAAATTTCAAGTCAAACACAGAACTACAGTTACTTTCTAGCACCAAATAAAAAACCATCTAGATAAACCTGTTAATGTAGATTAAAATATCAGCATCAAAACCGCAGAGACCTCCAGCAGGCGTCCGGTTCAGATCTGGAACCGTCTCCCTTTTACGTTCGGCATCTCTGGGAATGTAAACGAAGTTCAATAAACCTCTCGGGGGTGGGGGGGTCAGGACTCAACACGTGGGACTGAATCTGGACCACGTCGCTGATCTACAACGTGCTAAATGTGCTAATGTACGGTGTCAGACAAGGGTAACCAGGAAGTGATGGAACAGAGCTAACTGTAACTAGGCTAGTAACTAGCTACAAAGCTAGTAACGTTGCTAGTTCTCAAGATATTTTGTGATGATTGTAATCTCACAAACTCAACACAGTTTCCTCATTTTAGTCAGTGTAACCCTTAATTTATGGAACAATTATGTTTTGACATAACACTGGCTAGCAGTAGCTAGCAATGGTGCCGTGCCTGAGCTAGCAACTAGCAACTGCTAGCTAGATGGAAAAACTTGTCTTATCTTGTCTTATCTTACCACAGACCTGTCATAACTCAACAGGCTACGTCTGCTAGCTACAACTGAGGAAGTAGTCAGTGCTAATACAGGCTACAGAGTTAGCAACGACTCAAGAAGCAAGGACTATTGGAGCGTCTTCTAGTTTAGCAGCACCACCTGGAGCACAGTCTCTTGGGGAGTTAGAAAGAAAGATAAGAAGATAATTGATCTTCTCTGTGACGATAATATTAAGAAATAGAGACCACAGCTTAGTCGCAGTGGTCTCACAGTTTTCTAGACTTTTTTTTTTTAAAATATTGACCTATGAAATATCCTGCCTCAGTACATTTACGAATAATACTTTTAGGTTTGGTCAGAATCTACAAATAAATATTTCGATCTCCATTCGATCTAATTTTGTTGTTTTTATGCTAAACAGGTTGAAGCGGTTGAGGCCGCCAACTTCCTTGAAGCAATTTACTACAGTTTCTCTTTTCATTGCAATTTTTCTTTTTCTTTTTTTTAACTCGGTACAATGCTTCCTCTGACTTCCCATTCCGGTTCTCTTTATCAACGTATCCTCATCAGTTTATCTTGGTAATTTTCTGCAGCTCTTCCTCCGACTCTGACTTTTTCTTTGAATCAGTCACAGTCCCAGCGGCTGCTGTGGTTTTTAGAGAATCTGACACTTCCTGTGTGATTCTTGTGCACATTCATTAGCTTCGCTGCAACGTGACTTGTCAACAACCAACATCAGGACTCAACGTCACATGAGAGGAGGAGGAGGAGGAGGAGGAGGACAACAAAGGAGGAGCGCCATACCATCTGTCAGCATCTTCAGGAGCGATCAGTTTACACTTCATGCTCTCCAGTGACGCATCGAGAGATCCCCGAGGTCGTCAGTATCATCTATAGCTGCACGTTTTTCACAACTATTACAACATATGAACTCACAGCGCGTCTACTGCTATGGACTGTACAGATACAGTCACAAAAACGTTTGTTAAACACTGTTTTGTCTGCTTGTTTGTTCAACTCTTGAGCTTATTCTTACTGAGAAACATTTAATATCAACTCTTTGTTAACTTAGGCAGAAACTCTGAATTATAAATCTTAAATTACGGACTCAGTACTTGTTACTCTTTGTTTTCAGTGAATTAAGTTCATGTTAGCTGCTGAGTATCGACTCCTCCTGGTCCGTCTCAGAGGCACACGACCCTCACCGAGCCCGGTCTTCATCCCGCCAGAAAAAACAAAACAAAACCTTAAACCTTCCTTGGGTTGGCGTCGCTACAAAGCTACATCAGTGGATTCACAGCTGGCGACAAAATCGGCTGCCCAGGGAGCAGCTGGAAGGAGGAGGTGAGAGGTTTCAGTGTCCTCCATCCCTGGAGGGAGGACTCTCGGATCGGCCGTCCTTCACGCCCGCTGGAGACTTCTTCTGCTTCTGCTTGGACTTCCTGAGCATCCGCACCTTAAGACGCAGCAGAGGGAAGAAACGCACTCAACTACACACATGTAACTGTGCTAGATGACTGCTAAGATTTGCACACTGAAAGTTCAAGTGTTTAGTGGTAAAGTACCATTAATATAAACATAACTCTGTTTACAACCAGACAAATATGATACGCATCACCTCCATTTAACTACAATACAGTAGCTACCTGTAAACTGATTCCTGATTTCATGCCATTTTACTTTTTTAACCTGTTTAGTCTTTAGACTGAACTTTACTGATCCCTTTGGGATGACTCCCTCAGGGAAATTTACGTATCCATTAGACATGTTTATATTTAAATAGTCAAACAAATATATCGTTTGGTTATGATTTCTTCTCAAAAAGAGTAAAAAGTTGGGAAAAGTTTACAAAACTTTACAAAATTACTAAAACAAAATTAAAAAAAACAAACAAACACAACATACAAAACTGCTGGTAAACACATACAACAGTATATAAAACTAGCCAGAAAAAAAGGAAGAAGAAACAATGCTTCCTCTACCTTGGGCCCAGCAGCGGAGATGATGATGTGTCCGGGCGGTTGGATCCACGGTTCTCCGTCCACCTGGACAGGTATGGGCTTGCTCACCGTCAGCCTGATGTAGTTCCCCTGAGCGATCCGAATCCCTGACCGCATGCCGCCCTGCACCTGGCCCTGCACACACACACACACACACACACACAGATCAGTTAGATAGATAGGTAGATGTGTTGATCCACCTCGTTACACCTTTAATTAAGTTTAAGGATGTGGGTGCGTGGAGCTTCTCCTCACCATGTGAACTACTCCAGTGACTCCAACCACCTCCAGGAGGCCGTCATCGATGCTGGGTTTCCCATAGCGACCATCAGCCTCTGACCCCCAGAGATCTGCTCCTGAGCCCCAGCTACACACACACACACACACACACATAAACACAAAGACGAGTCATAACATGTCTTCTCTCTCCAGGATTCCTGCAGTCTGTGTGTCTGTGTGTGTGTGTGTGTGTGTGTCACCTGGGTATGTTGAGGAAGATCAGCCCCTCTATGTTGGGCAGTGGGACGTTCTGAGTGTCCACCTGCAGCTGCAGCTCTTTGTGGAGGCTCCTGGTGTAGCTGATCTTCTGAAGGCCCACCTTCACGTACACTGACTTGTTGTGGAACCTGAGCAAACATGGAGACGAGGAGATGATGAAGATGATGATGTCTCGGGCTCCTGGTTATAAGCGAGTGGTCGGGTCGAGAGTTACCTGCTGGTGAACTTATCGGGCTCATCCTCTCGAGCCTGGTGGAAGTCGAGGCTGAGCTCAGCGTCAATGCCCAGACCAAAATAGTTGTTCATCTGCACGATCTGTGAAGAGAGAGAAGTGAAAGGTCTGAGAAGAGGTTCAGAGTTAGACTGGAGTGTCATCAACACTTGTATACAGTATTTATATACATATACGCACATATATATATACACACACACAGTATTGAACAAACAGGTTTGCACTTGAGTTATTTTGATAGAACAGTAATCCTCTACTGCTACACAAACAGTGTCCTGGCTAATTTAACATGTGAGAGGTGTGCTCACCTTGTATGTTTCTACTCAGCTATAGGAAACATCAGAGGAAATCAAGTAACTGTCATATTGATAATAAGGGCAATATTCTAAATACTGTTTGTATTGTTGGTTTGCAGGATCACGGTCAGACATATCGCCTCCATTCAGCTTCTCCTGGTATTTATTTATAGAGAAGCACTTCACGGTCTGGACGAAGGGTCCCCCAACCACCACGGCACAGCAAGAATTAAAATGTGACTAAAAAAAGATGTTTTATTTTTGCACCACGATGCACATTTCAAGATGCTTGAATCTGCAAGAGATGTGTTGCCCCCCCCCCCTCCTTTTTTTTCTATGTCCTCACATCTATTTTCTGTCACTGAGATTAAAGAAACGAGCAAATATTCAGACTTAAGAAGCTGAGATCAGAGGATATTTTTACACAATATGAGGATTATTTTATTAGTTGCTTAATAGTTAATTAATCAATTAAAAATGTAGATTAAAAACACTTAATCTGAGGCAAAGGGTCCTCAAAAATAACAAAACATCATAAGATAAAACAACAATAATAAAAGATAAATACATACATATATATAAAAATAAAATAAATTAAATAACACAAATAAAAAAATAACACTTAACTTAAAAAAAAAGTTTAAAAAATGTAAAAAAAAATAAGAAAATGAATGCAAAAACAAGGCTGTCCTGCAGACCTTGGGTGGCTCCAGGAAGTTGTTGTCCTTGCCGTCCTCAGACAGGTCCTGGGCGTCCAGCAGGATGGTCCATCTGTCCATCAGGACCTCGTCCGCCTCATCCACAGAGACCAGGATGTGGTGGGGGTCCTCGCCACTGTACCCCGCCCCCCAGCGCAGGACCCGGGCCAGGTCGTTACCTGACGGGACACCACACAGACAAACACAAAGAGAGAGATTTCTGAAATTTTAATAGCGTTCAGTTGTAGCTTGGAGGAACACTTCCATAGTTCTGTTGAATATTTTAACAGAATTTATAAAAAGCGCAGTCTCGCTCCTTCCTGAATCATCTTATATGACGTCAAACTGGTCATGTGACTCTCTAAGGTCAAAGGAGTCCTATGATCCTCCTAAGGTGATGTGTAAACGCAAAAATAGTGATTCTATTACAATTCTGCGATAAACTTCACCATCTAAAGCTCAGCTGCGATAAACTTCACCATCTAAAAGGGGTTTTCGTGTTATTTGAGAGGGCTTCAGACATTTAGGTGTTTCCAGAACCAATTTTCTTATTGCGATATTTGGGGCATTCGTAGCGGGTAATGAAAATGCACCCGCCTGTCTGAGACAGCAGGAAGTCCGAGCAGGAAAGAGAAACAGTCTCAGTAAGTATCACCTGGTAATTCCCTGATCAGGTTTCACCATGAAGACGTTAGAATGGGACTAGTGTTTAAGCAAAATACAATACAATATTATTACAATGGATAACACTGCATGTTCATTCCCTGTGTGGGTGAATTTATAGCTGCCAATAAATGACTGTGATAAAGATCTGGTCACGCTCAGTTAGAGGCAGGGACGTGTTTTCAGATTATGCGAGACGACCGAGCGTCTCCTCACCTGTTCCCAGCGGCACGATGCCGATGGGCGGCTCACGGCAGACCAGTTTGTGGCGGACGGCCTCCAGCACTCCCAGCACCCAGCCCACCGTCCCATCGCCCCCGCAGACCAGCACTCGGAACCGGGGGACTTCCCGGAAGGTGTGGAGGCTGAAGTAATCAGATTACTCGTCAGTGTGAATGATCAGGAAGCTGCAGTGCGTCTGACAAGTCTCTTTGATGCCAGGATTGAAGTCTCTTTGCTATGTTCACACCTGAAATTAGTTGGTTTAGAACCTGAATATCTGGCTCTAGAAACCGTGGCATCTCAATCATAGAAGGCACTAGAACCCTCTTTTTTTGGTATGAACATGAACTGGTTTTTCAGAGAGAGAGAGTTTTTGTAGTCGAATAATCTGTCAGTTATTTTCTCAATTTGTTGTCTGGTTTATAAAATGATGCAAACACTATGATTCTAGTTAAAGCCTGTTTCACCAAAAACCAAGATCGGGTCTGTAAAATGACTTTTTCTATGTCTTAAAAAAAAACAATCCTCAAAACAAGTGAAATCATCTTTTCAGTGCTTGATTTAAGATTCTAGTGTAGAATTAAACACTTAAATTGAGAAAATAAACTCTGAGAAACAAGTATTATTGTCTTGGTGAGATGAACTGAATCCGGCAGCTCTCACCCAGCCAGCGGGCCTCCGTTGGAGATATCGAAGACCTGATGCGGGTTCAGAAGTTTCCGGAAGCTGTAGAGCAGCTCTCTGCCCTTCAGGCCTCCGCTCTTGGGGTTGACGAAGACGAGCAGGGGGCAGACGTCCCGTCCCAGCTTGTTGAGCTGCGAGGCGAGGACAAGGAGTGAGCGACAGAACTGTGTTTTTTTTGTTTGTTTGTTTTTGTTTTTTTGTGTTACCTCGATTTCTGGGATGACCAGAGACGTGAGCGTCTTGCCGCTGACGCTCGTGTCTTTGGCCAGCATGTAGATCCGCTCGGCCTCCGAGAAGCAGCTGATCTGCAGAGAGACCGCACCTGAGAGGATGAGACAGAGAGAGAGAGAGAGAGAGAGATAGCGAGAGAGAGAGAGAGAGAGAGAGAGAGAGAATACGCTTTGGTCACTCTGGCATGAGTGCCCTTTAAGACAGACCCAGAGGGAAGGGTTTCCATGGCAACCGCCTCACCTTGACTGGTGTAGACGTGGCTGACGGTGACCAGGTGACCTGGGGGGCAGACAGGAAGTGAGGTCGTGAACACAGAGCAGCCAATCAGCAACCAGGAACAGTACTCAGAGCATAGTAACAGTACTGAGAGTGTAGTAACAGTAGTAAGAGTGTAGTAACAATGGTCAGAGTGTAGTAACAGTACTCAGAGTGTAGTAACAGAGTATAGTAACAGTGGTCAGACTGTAGTAGCAATCCTCAGAGTATTCGAGTGCAATTTTACATTTTACTCACTTCACATGCATTCAACTTGATCTACCTCACTTCTTCTGTTAGTTCTAGTAAAAGCACATCTGTAAAGACTGCACTTTTTTCAGATTTTTATAATCATTCATCATTGTTTGTATCTAAGCATTTCCCTCTGGTTAAAAAGAGTTCCTCTAATTCTGGTTCTCTGAGAGTCCTAGTCAGGTAAAGGCTCCTCAGACTCACTCTTGATGCTCAGGTGTTCCTCGATCAGCTGGACGTACTCCTCTTTGGTCAGCAGGGGGGGCAGTCCTCCAACCAGCAGGTTGACCTGCACCGCTGGCTTCCTGTTCTCCACGATGTAAAACCGGGTCTGGTTCATGTGACGCAGAGACACCTGAGGGACAAAAATGAATAACGTTTTTATCACCTGCAGCATGTTTCCTTATGGTTTAATCACTCGAAAGACAGTTTGAGATAAGTTCAGATGGAGCAATAGAACAAAAGGACAAAATACCCTCATTAATAACTTCTGTGCAATAAGACAGGTGTGTGTGTGTGTGTGTCCCTACCTTCCTGATCTCCTGCAGCTTGTCCAAAATCCTCTCCTGAGGACTCAGCGTCTGTCTCTGCACTGGAGGACAAACACAGAAAGGTCACAATCTGCTGATCTCCAACAACACACCGACGTCAGCTGGTTCGCTTCCAGCATCTCTAAATCAAACCAGCTCCCAACACTCGCAAAAGAGTGGAAATATCACACCCACACACACACACACACACAAACTCAGACATTTACTAGCATTTGCATCTTCAGCCCTTGGCAGATGCTTCATTTGCAACGCCTCGGCCACTTCCTGTTTGTACACAGCCGTCTCCCGGCAACATGATTTACACATCTGGCCTGAACTCCAGGGATCTGGAGGGCGGCTCTGTCCTCCTCTCCACGCTCACCTTGTTTGCTGCTCATGAGGACCTCCAGCAGGCTGAAGCGGGACACGTCCTCCTCCTGGAAACACACCGGCAGTGACTCAGCAGGCATATGTGTGTGTGTGTGTGTGTGTGTGTGTGTGTGTGTGTGGGAGGGAATGATGCAAAAGCCAAATTCAGCAACACTTCATTTCCCTGATACCACATCATGGAGGGAGGAGATGACCTATCAACTCATCTGTGCTATTCGATTCAATGGGATTCAGTCTACCTGTGCCTAACACAGCTCATCACTACAATATATGTCTACTATCACTACATTCTATTAAAGTCAGCTTAACCATTGTAGAGAACACTGACTTTGCCTTGAGCATGAAATGCACTTTATAGACAAAGATTGACTGATCTGATGAGATCTCTGCTACTGTCCCAGCAGACCTGTGGTATGCGACACATTCTCCTCTCTCACTGGTCCGTCTGGGGGGGTTTACCTGTCTGTGGAATTGACGGAGGACCTCGGCGAGGACCGTCTCCGCCGTGTTGCTCCTGCAGACGGAGACGGAGGCGAACGCGGCGGGCGACCTGAAACAGAGCGGGCGAGACGGCTTTCAGACTGCAGAGGAGTCCGAGGTCACGCTCCACTGGACGGGTGCGGGACTCACCTGGGCCAGCCGGGGTACACCTTGATGACCTCAGCGTCTCGCGGCTTGGACCGCAGCAGCCAGGCGTCCCCGCCCCCGCCCCCGCCCCCACCCCCTCCTCCGCCGCCGCCGCCATCTTTAGGAGAGCTCCGGTTGTCCGGAGCGCCGTTCCGGTTCAGGATGTCGTCGCTGTAGAGACGCTGCGTGCCGCCGACCTCCTGGAGCTCGAAGTCCTGAGGCTCGTCAGGGAGGTAGAAGGCCCTCAGCGCCGCCTCCTGGAGGACGACAGCAGAACTGCAGGATGACCACTCGCACCAGGAAACACCAGACATGATATAGTCTATAATAGCAACTCATAGTGCCAAACAGAATCAATTATGAAGTAAATCATATACGTTACAACAATTAAAACAAATTATAAACTAACAGAACTGTTCCTGTTTGACCTTCTCCTCACACCGGAGCATACGATCCCTGAATTACTTCAAACCCGGCATAGAAATCATTTTCGTGTCTCGCCATTATTATTAAAACCTAAACAAGGCACAGGGCTTTCTTTTACCTGTGCTTCCTGTTTAATTCATTCAGTCCCTTTTCGCTCAGACAAACACGGAGCAGACGGAGCATTTTTGTCAACTTAATAAATAAATAACTTCAAATTCTATTTAAAATCATAGAAACAAGCAGATAGCAAAGCTGCAACGACCAATAATAGCAACAAATAATACAATTATTACACAGGATAATAATAAAAATAGGAAGAAGAACAGTAACAACAACAGAGTTGAGTATGAGTAAGATTTTGAATTAAAAGGCGAGTCAAAGAGCAGATTTAGGAGTGTCTTATTGCTCTCCACAGCGAGTCTTATATTTCTGCACATTTAGAAACTGCTGCAGTGCTTGCTGTCCGGTCCACGTGACGGTGTCTGGCAGTGAGAGACTGCAGAGCTTGTAAAGGATCATGTAACAGCAGGGAGCGTGCACTTGTAAGCCAGTCCCATTAAACCATTAAGCATTAAAACATTAGTAAAATAAGAGAACTTAAAAATCCATTACAACGGATACTAGCAGCCAGCAGAGAGTGAAGGTTAAACTGGGATAACATAGACCCGGTCGTGGGATGAGAATTGGTATTAGCAGTAATAGTAATGGAAGCTATAATAGCAGTAGTAGTAATGGTTGAGGTGATGGTAATAGTAGATGTAATAACAGGTTTGTGCGTGTGTGTGACTTGTTTCTAGGAAGGAATCTCTCACCACCACTTCCTCGTTCCTCGTAGCACGAAGTACGGAGACCAGGCGAAAGTGGCCGCGCTTGACTGCATCATCGCCATCAAACACCTTAAGACACTGTTTCCCTGTGGCACAGGACACACACACACACACACATATACACACACACACAGAGTTTAAGAAATGCTCCTACAACAGACAGTCTGACAACATAGCTCTAAGTGCTATTGAGCTGACCTGACTCCGGGGCAGCAGACTGTCCGTCTCTCTGAGTCGAAGCATTCGGATCAACATCGTCTGAGGTGTCTGATGGAAACATGGAGGGGAAACAGTCAGAGGTCCAATAGTCGACACTCAGCCCTCACTCAGGTGTGTGTGTGTGTCTCTGAGGCACTGCAGTGCACATACATGTGATAAGGAAAGTAACTCTAGGTTTTAAAGTGTACCTTTAGACTGGAATACTTTAAAATTTCTGGGAAAAAATGTAGCAAAAAACCTGATATTTACAGCATTCACCTGTCAGAGGTTACAGCAAACAGCAGGGGGCAGCAGATCACCAGGCTTCACATATTTGTTTTGGTTTTTGTGAGGTTATTAACTGAACAAAAAACAATGATAAAATTTAACATACTCCATCAATCTCCAGCTATGATTACAATGAGCCATTAGTAACACTAGCGCCCCTGCAGGTATAAAGTGGCATTACATTAATAAGAATGGGAATGTTTTCTGTCTGAGTAGGTCTTCACCAGGTTAACTCAGCCCTAAAACATGTATTAAAGTTGATTGCATATTCTAAAATGACCCTGTGATAGACTGTTGACCTGTTCGCGGGGTACTTTATTCCTTGGAGGTGAAATAATGGATGAAAATCTTTCATAAGATGTTTCTCATTTCATGACAGTTTGTCATATTTTAACTGTTCTAAACTCATTTCCGACAAAGCGATTTCGCATCTTCACTTTGCACCTGGATCACACCGGGCGCATGCAAACGCTTCATACGTGAAATGCTGTGAGCATTTCTCGTAAGAAAACGCAAAAAAACCTGAAAAAAACAGCTTGAGCGCAAACATCAGGATATTGTGAAAAACCTCACACCGAGCCTTACGGCTCGGGCTGAGCAGAAGCTGTCAGGAAATGAGTGTTTGTGGCTCTTCAGCAGTTTTTTCTTCGCAGCATCTCAGAGGATGTGGTTTTCGAGGGTATGTGTGTGTGTGTGTGCGTGTGTGTATGCGCGCGTGTGTGTCTATACCCAGGTCATGGCTGGAGTTCTCAGTGATACGGTAGCAGTGCATCTTGCTGAAGTTTCTGGACTCGAGGCGGACGCAGGCCGGGTGCAGCAGCATGCAGCGCAGGCGTCCCAGAGCGCACTCTGGTGGCACGCTGAGGTAGCACGCCGCGTGGCTCTGGAGGCGAGATCAACCCCCCCGTCAGCCACATCGATTCAACAACAACATCTGTGTGTGTGTGTGTGTGTGTGTGTGTGTAGTGGGGGGGCGGGGCTTGTTCTCACCGTGATGCCGCACCACTCACACCTCATCCCCGCCAGCACGTCGGAGGAGCCGCAGGAGCGCCGGCACACCTCACACCTCGCCACCGACGGCAGGTTTCCCTCCCTCCAGTGGTGGTGAAACGTGTCCTGCAGAGACCAGAGAGAGAGAGAGAGAGAGAGAGAGAGAGAGAGAGAGAGAGAGAGAGAGAGAGAGAGAGAAGATCAGGGCCCTGCTCATACAGGAATTCCAAACCGAGCCCTTAAGGACTCACTGACTTAGATGCGTGTGCCAGTCAGTGAATGAGCCCTTCATGCCCCCTTACAGAAAGTCAACAATGATGCCGCATTTTCCCACATTTCCCTATGACCGGTCTGTCCTTCAATAGAACAATTATTTTGAAACCAGCTCTTGGATTAAGACCAGGGAATCTGTTCCTCACACACCTCCTAGTAGATTGTAAATAAGAAGTCGGTGTCAGCGAGATGTTGTTGTCATGGTAACGTGAGAGACGGACCAGTGCTGTTCCAGTCACAGCACCTGGAGCCCTCAAACACTCTCACACTCAGTCACGTATAGGTGAAGTCATAAAGGGTTCAGGGCTCGAGTCTTTGGAGGGTGGACTGGGACCGGGCTGAAGTTTCCCCCCCTCAGGAAACAGGAAACGGAGCTTCCTAATCTTCAGGGAGAAGCCGGGAAGTCGACTCGACCCGGGCCGACTCGTCTCAAACAGCGAGGGAAATCGATCGGTCCCAGAGTCGATGAGCTGGAACCAGTCTGACCCCAGTCCTGAGCCGGTCCCGCTACTGGTTTGCTGTCAGTCATGTCATGCTGAACTGGTTTTCCAGGCGCTCGGTTTAATCAACGGCCTCGGCCGATCAATCGCCTCAGATCGATAGACCGGGGGAAACACCAACACACTGTGGAGTCTCACACATGGCAGCAGCAGTCTGGGGAGACTCTGGACGTGACTTCAGAGATAAAAGAGGTGACATCTGCAGAGGTCAAAGGTCAGGCAGAGGGAGAGTGAAGACGTGGATAAGTAGCGCAACAGCTCAGCTGTGAAATGTTTCAAGAGGCGTGAGATACATCGTTTGTTTGGCTCGAGTTCAGACTGACTTTGGAAAAATGTGCTTTTAGTTTCTGCCGCTCTTTCAGCCTGAAACTTTCAACGAAATGAGCTCAAAATGTCCAACCGACCAGAGTTTTAATCGTTACTGTGACCTGATTTCACCTACTGCACTTAACTACACCTGACTGCTTTTCCCTGCTCAATCATTGTTTTATATTCTGTCTTTAATCCCTTACCGTTTTAATTCTACTCATTATTTAATTCTAATAATGTAAATGAGATCTCGATCTCAACTCAGTAATAAATAAAATAACATTAAGGGGTTATTTGACTGCATAAACAGATCAAACAGCATCATGTTTATTTTCTTTTTCATTCATTTGCAAATTCCTCAAATTCGTCATATGTTGGACTTACAAATAGCCAAACATTTCTAAATACTATCTAATTCAAAGGGGCTTTCCATCCATCATCGCCTTCTACTTGAGGACCCAACCAGCTCAAGACAAATGGGGAAAAACTTCAGATGGTAAAACTAATCTACTATCATGCAGAACTGGACGATTCCTGTTCATATCCACCAGGAATCCTGCACACTTCTCCTCGATTTTCATCCCGACTCTGACCGTGAACACGCTGAGAGAAACACGCGTGTTTGACACGTCTCTGCAGCCAGCGACCTCCGGGTTGCCAGGCCGGGCCCGTAACCACGGCAACCAGACCTCCGGCCAAGAGGCTGGATGCACCTCGGGCAGATGACCGCAGCTTCCCCTTCTGACATTTACGTCAACAACAACAACAACGACATGTGAAACACACATGACTCATCTGACCGTCCTTGTCTCGGAGCTTCATTTACAGACGTTTTTGCTTTTTGTTTTTGCCTGGTATCGACCACTGACCTGCTCCAGGGTGACGTCCAGATGAGTGCTGCGACAGTCCGCACAGCTGAAGGCGGCACAGTCGGCGTGAACGTGCAGCTCGCAAACTGTAACACACACACACACACACATTGACATCTCATATCAGGAATGTGAAGGTCACAGCTTCAGACACAGTCATTTCCTACTATCACTAGTACTACTAGACCGTCAGGTTTCCTCCATTCATTCGTATTGTTTCTTTTCACTTTATCTCATAGTTGCGGTAGTTCACGCCGAGTCCGACCTTCGCAGCGCAGCGCGGCGTTCCCCTCCGTCTGCTTCCTGCAGACGCAGCAGAATCGCTTCTTGTGAGCCGCCGCCGGGCCAAGGCAGTGAGCCACGGGCACCTGAAGGAGGAACATCGCTCCGTTAGTGCAGCCAAGGTCCCGGTCCAGGAAGGACAGGAGATCTAGGACACCAGCTTCCCTGCAGTCTCTCTCTCTCTCTCTCTCTCTGGAGCACAGGCCCATATACCAGAACCATACACTTCACCTTTATCTGACAACTATCTCCTCTATACAAGCGAGTCACCTCTCAGATTTCAGACTTGTATGTGTTGTTGCACTCTGGTCTCTTTTGATGATGCAGCTTTTCCTCCCCATAAGTTAGTCTGGATAAAAAGGTGTGGATAAAAGCATCTGCTAAATGGCTAAATGCAAATGTAATGCTCTGTGAAAACATTTGACACCTCCGGTTTTCCAGACCTCACAGATGTCCAGTCCTTTATGGACTCTCAGACAGAGGAAGACGACCTGGACATGAACCATGACTTCAACAGGGCAGGAAACGAATCGACCGAGGATTTGAAGGTGTTAAATTGTTTACCAGCACTGAGGACACACTTGTTTTTTAAACAATCTTCCCACATCTTGCGAGCCGAAGACTGATCGACCGAAGGAGAAAAAACTTTTCCTAATGGTGTAAGAGGCTGGCGGCTAAACTTAAGCTCTTCTCTTACTTGTAATGGAGAGCTACTCAGACATGGAGAGTCAAAGAGGAAGGACAGGGGCAATTAGGACAATTGAATTAGTGATGACTGGCAGAGATGTGAGGAGGATCCACACCAGGTTCATCTCTTAGAGAGCATCATTGGATCTCTGCTGCAGCTTGCATCTGAAATGAACAGGAAAGTTGACGTCTCTCACTCGTTTCTTAGAGTCGATACTCACCCTCACCAGGGACGGGGCCATGCAGGCGCAGGGCAGGCGGAGCGTCTTCAGGCATTTCTCGTGACACATGAAGTTACAAACTGCGGGAGCGAGGAGACACGGGGGCACGGTGAGAGAGAGAGGCTGAACGTGCGCTTTGCCCTCAGAAGCCGTTAGCAGCCTGAGGTTAGCGTTAGACCAGCGTGACACATCAACCAGACTGAAATGACTCAAGACGGACGGAGACAGAAACTGAAGGAAAACAACGTCGAAGTGTAGAAATTAAAGCGAGGAGAAAGAGCGGAGAACGTCTCGTAGCCTCTTTCACGTTTGTGAGTTCTGCAAAGTGTCAAAGTAACAAGAAAACGAGACAAAGGTGGAGATGTTTGACAAAAAATCCACTGTACGGACAGACCTATTTCTCACTGAAACAAATCAATTACAGATCCATGTTTATACTGTATATTTGTATTAGAACAGGTCTCTTAGAAATGAGACACTTGGATGGTTTACAGATTACCTGAGTAATATAAGGCACAAACAAGTTGAAATCTACTTTGTGTGATGCTAATTAGCCAATGTTAACATGCTAACAGTCTGAACTTATTCTCAGTATTGGGCCACAAGGTCAGTTTCTTGTGGTCTTACGATTCAGATTTCTCTGAGGTTAATATTCATTCTCATTAAGCTAGCACAAAAGAGGCGGCGTGATAGCTTTATACAGCTACGCTAACTAAATAAAACAACTTTTGTTTACACAAAGTAAAGAAAACAGTAATCATTTAGCCATCCTGCTGATTCTCGGTACAAATGCACAACATCACTGACTCTAGGTGAAAGGCTGAGAGGATCTGTAAAGCAAATCTGATAAATATCTATGATAATTTGCAGTTGTCAGCTGCTGAAGTACGAACCCACACATCACCATGCAGTAACATGTGATGTGCCACACACATATAACACACACACACACGCCCACACACACTTCCTGTCATGTTGCGTGATGGAAACTTGAAGGAGGAAGACATCGGAAGATTCACATGAGTGGGTGGTCAATGCAGACAGGTCAAGTGTGTGTGTGTGTGTGTGTGTAGGTGGGTGGGTGTGTGTGTTGAGATGATGAAATGACATTTCATCTGAGGTGTGTATTATCTCTTTCGTCCCTGTGGTGAACCTCAATGTTCTCTCTGACCACTTTCTCACACTGAACTCAACAGCCAGGTTTTTCCTGTCCAGGCACCCACCCACACACACACCACACACACACACACACACACACACACACACACACACACACACACACACACACACACACACACACACACACACACACACACACACACACACACACACACACACACACACACACAATTCATAACGGCTTATTAACTGCAGTGACTCAGCAGAGGTTTCTCTACTCCTTCATGTTTGTGGGAGGCACAAAGAAAAGAAGTCATCTGAGATTATAAAAAAATGAAATATTCATCATCTGCTGCATCTTCTTAATCTGCTGCCGCCTCCTCTTCATCCTCTTCCTCATCCACTGCAGGTTATCCTGCATCACCCGCAGCTTCTTCTTTGCTTGGTGCAGCTTCTCATTCATCTGCTGCAGCCTCCTCTTCATGTTTCTTCTCCTTGTGTTGCATCTTCTTCTTCACCTGCTGCAACTTCTTCATTTGCATCTTCTTCCTCATTTGCTGCTTCTCCTCCTCCTCCTTTATCTGCTGCTTCTTCCTCATCTGCTCTTCATCTGCTACTTCAACCTGAATATTTCCATTTCACATTGTCGCTCTGACTTCTAACACCTGTGACAGAAAGGAGCGGAAATCTCTAAATTGATATCAAGATGCCCGGGTTCTCACTCCATTTAATTAAATGTGATCTGTGTGACCCTCAATTACTTAAAGAACCAGGAGGCTGAACATCTGAACATGGCTCCACACACGGTAATGAAATGGATTCGAGAGACGCAGCCATGACGTAACGTTGTCCGCTGCACTGACACACACACACACGCGTGTGTCTTTTAGCGAGGGGTCGGAGGCCACAGGTGCAGGGCGATCGATAAAAGACAAAAAAAAAAGGTGAAGGGCAAAAAAAACGTCGAGCTCAATAATCCGCACTCTGCTTCGACGCATTGATTTATGGTGATGGGGTGAAAAAAACGCAGAGCGGCAGATGAAGCACGTTGATGACGTCGCAGGTTCGTGTTAATCCAAGTGGCGGCTTAGGGAAGAAAACGTTACATAATCCCATCCTGGTTGGTGTTGTTGTTGTTGTTGTTCAGTCGCAGCTTTTAATGCTTCTGCAGCTGCTCGAGATGAAGAGGAAGAGGAAGAGAGGAGGATGATGACTATGACAATGATGATGATGACGATGATGATGATGATGACGATGATGATGGTGGTCATGTCTCTGCTCTCGGTCACACAAACACGCCGCCTGTTGCCATGCCAACCGGAGGAAGTAAATCACGACTTGACTGGAGCTTGGCTGATTGCGCAACAGACACTTTACACCTCCTCGGAGAACACACACACTCACATCAACCAGTGTGTTACTGGGCAGAGTGGAGTGTAAGTGTGTGTGTGTGTGTGTGTTGTTGTCTTGGGGTCTGATCCTCACTTTGCCTGTTGAATACATGATTAAGTTGTGGCTTAGGACGAGGGGAAAAAGAAAGGAGAGGAAATGAAAAGGGCGACATGGTGAAGGTTTGGTAAGTGGCTGTGGCCTCACTGAAAGAGGGACCTGGACCGGACAGAGGGTCTACATAATGTGTGGAAGTTGCATGTTTTCCTGGCATTCCAGTTTCTTCCCACAGTCCAATTACATGCATGTTTAGGCCGATGGGAGACTCTTAATTGGCTCTAGATGTGAGAGTGAATGGTGAATGTAGTGCATATATATGCTGGTCTTTCAAGGAGGAGCTGTTTAATGATGATGCTGTTTCATTTGGTCATATCCATCCATTCATCCATCCATCCATCCTATTAACTGCTTTGCACCAAAGGATGGTACTGACCCCAACATGTCACCAAGGGTTTCAAAACAAGCAAAAACCCTTTTAAGAAAGGTTCAATAACAAGGTTTTTGAAACCCTTGATGACACCTTAAGGTAATTAACATAATCATGTGGCGCTAGCCTACAAACAAGGGTTTTAAAACCTGGAGGTTTACCACATCCGTATCTGAATTGAAGAAGCCTTTAATATCAGAGGTGAATCTTCAACAACAACCATGACTTGTACGACCGAGCCTCAAAACTCACATTATCCCAAAGTAACAACAAACCTTGGGACTCCAAGACTCAGGTCTGAAAAGTCTTTTGGATGAAGGTTTTCTCTCTCCTCTCATCCGAAAGGCTTCTTGAATTCTGATTCTGGTTTGGGTGTCCCCAGGTTTTGGAAACCCTTGGTGGCACCTTGGGGGTCATCAACATGTGACCCTCAAGGTGCCACCATAAAGGGTTTCAAGATCATCTTTAGGCGCCCAAAATGAAAGTAACTCGACCTCTGTTCGACTATTTAAGGTGTTTTGATTCTCGTCCAAACGGTTTTGATAGTTCTGACTGTGGTTTTTGAAACCCTTGAGGGCACCTTGGAGAGGGGGGGGTCCCCAACATACTAGTTGTTTTCATCCCCTGAGCCCAGATGTTGAGTCGTGGAGGTCTTACCTTCACAGAGGAAGCCCACCAGCCCCCAGATGAAGTCGCTGCAGCTGTGGCAGTAGGTGGGTTTGGTCAGGGTCACTTTCTTCAGCCAGTGTCCGGCTGCTGCCGCCCTCTTCTTCCCAGTTACGGGACTCGATGTCCGGCTGTCGGCAGCGGCGGGGTCCGCCTGTCCGGCCCGGCCGGGGTCCGCCATGTCCCCGCTGCCAAACACACGCTCAGCCGGCGTGTTCCCCGGAGCTCCCGCTCGCCCACCGTAATAAACAAACTCTTGGGGTGTCGATAGTGGGTTTTAAGAGCAACACGATCCAGGTTTTCCGAGCCGTTTTCGATGTTTTCTTCTGGAGCTCGTCCTACCGTGCCGGGGACGGAGCGGAGACAGCGGTGCCACCCAGCGGCTCAGCCCGGAGCAGAGCGCCCCCCTCCCGGCTGTGACTCCCGGAGCTGCCCGCTCACTCAGGAGGAACCAGCAGCTCGATGAATAAAACATGTAATATCGATCCGGTGAAGCTGGGCACCGAGCGGCACTTTGCAGTCCATCAGATGGGTGATTCGCTGCTGTTTTCTGTCAGTCCTGAGATCCATGCAGCCGTGCCGGGAACCAGCTGCTGCCGCTGCCGCGTAGCCGGGGGAAGAGCGCCTCAGCCCGGGGAGAGAGGGGCCGAACACCCCGGCGTCTGGTCCCGGAGGTGGATGTTATTATTCAACAAGTGTGTTCACAGATCAAACCCCAAGGAGCTGCGACCAGGCTGATCCTGCTTCCGCGTCACTGTCTCCAGCACTGATTTACTCCTCCCCCTTCTCCTCCACTCCTCTCCTCGTCTCCTTCTCCTCCTCCCTTCCACCCTTCGTCCTCATCGTAGAGGTTCCTCCTCCTTTCCTCTGCTTCCTCCCGATTTCCTCCCTTCCCCGCTATTTCCTTCCTTCCTTCTGTATCCTTTCCTTCAATTTTCCATCCTCTCTCCATCTTCCCTACCATTTCATCCTCTTTATTCCTGCTTCCTTCTCTCTCAATGTCCTCTCATTCATTTGTATTTCCTCCTCTCTCCATCCTTCCTCTATTACTTCCTCGTTTCCCGTTTCCTTCCTTTCTCTGTCCTCTCCTTCTCTCACCCCCTTCTCCATCTTTTCTGCCATTTTCTCTCCTTCCCCGATTCATCCCGCCCCCGGTTTCCTTCCTACCGTCCGGGTTCCTTCCTTCCTTTCTATGTTATCTCCCTTCTTCCTTTTTACTTCCTTCACCTTTCTCTTCCTCTCGTTTGATTCTTACTACCTCTCTCCTTCCTCCCTCTTTCCTCCACACCACCGCCCCCCCTCATCTATATCCCCTTGTTTCTTCCGTTTTCCATCTTCTCATTTCCTATTTCCTTCCTTTCTCTGTGCATCTCTGTCTTCCTTCCCCTTTCATCCTCATCCTCTCATCTCCTCCCTTTTCCGTTTCTTCCTTCCTGTCTGTCTTCTCCTTCCTCCCCATTTCCTCCTTCTCTCCATCATACCTTAATTCTCCCTAATTTCACACCTTCCTCCCTCTCTATGTATTCTCCAACCACCCCTTTTCTATACTATTTATACTATTTGGCTCCTCTTTTTCCTTCCTTCCTTTCCCTTTTTCCATAATTTCTGCATCCTTTCTTCCCTTTTCCTGCCCTTCCTCCCTATTTCCTTCCTATCTCTCTCTTTCGCTCCTTCCTCTTCATATCATCTCCGTTCTTCATTTTTCCTTTTCTCCATGTTTCCTCCCTTTTTCTATTTCTCCTTCCTTTCTCCATGTTTCATTGCTTTCCTTCCCTTTCCCTTCTGTCTTTGTTCCCTGAAGCTTGTGGTGGACCTTGGAGGCTGACCATGAAAGAGAGAGAGAGAGAGAGAGAGAGAGAGAGATTCTTATATCATGAATGATATTTTTGTCTCTGTAACTGTAAAAATAAACAGCTCAGAGATGTAACTACCGCATACAACCACTAGGTGTCACTGCAGGACAGAGTAACTTCACGTAGACCAGCTCTATCTCTATCTATCTATCTATCTATCTATCTATCTATCTATCTATCTATCTATCTATCTATCTATCTATCTATCTATCTATCTATCTATCTATCTATCTATCTATCTATCTATCTATCTATCTATCTATCTATCTATCTATCTATCTATCTATCTATCCATCCATCTATCCATCCATCCATCTATCCGTCTATCTATCTATCTGTCTATCTATCTGTCTATCTATCTATCTATCTATCTATCTATCTATCTATCTATCTATCTATCTATCTATCTATCTATCTATCTATCTATCTATCTATCTATCTATCTGTTAATCTTTAAACACTATAGTACAGTATCGTATCGTTCATTCATAATCCTGCAGCCAGATGACTTCACTTGCCCCCTCGCTCGTATGATTATTATGATGTCCTCACATATTGTTATATCATTTGTAATCCCACTAAAACGTCGGTGAGAGGATTCAAAGTGGTTCTACTTCTTGCATTTTAGCAGGATTACAAAAAAAAACGTTGGTGAGAGGGTTCAACGTGGTTTCCCTTCTTGCATTTTGGTAGTTTTCAGTATCATTTTGCACTCAGTGTCAAGGCCTGACAGTTTTCTCTGCTTCCCGTTGCTTACTGTTTTTTTGTGGGCCCCTCCGGAGGCCCCAGCCTGCAGGTTGGTAACCGGTGAACCAGCCAATCAGATGCTTTGTTCACTCTGTTTACATTTCCCTCATAAAACCAGCTGTTTCTGCAGGACACAGCTGCGTTGTCGTCATCTCGACCGCCAGGTGGCGCTGCAGGTTGTTCAGCGTCCAGACCGCACACAGTGAAACTCTGATCCAGGCGCATATGCAACACAAACTGTGAATGTTTGTGTTCAGACTCGGATTCTTCTGATGTGATTCAGTTGATTGAACATCCTGAGCCTTTTAATGCAAAAAAAAAGAAAGAGAAAAAATCAAGACAGAATCACCAGACAGAAGCGACACAACGGAGAGTAAAGTGCTTTAAAGTAAAAGTTCAATAAAATTCTGTGAAGACGGATGAAAGAAACAGGTGAAGATGCATAATTCTCACAGGGTTTCAGGTGGAGAATATCTGATATATACAACACAAGTGTCCTCAACTCTGAGCCACAAAAAAAATAATCTGAGAAGTGATTGATGAGTCACATCTTGATATTTTTTCTGGCAGGTTCCACATCACATGAATACGTCGTGTTATTTTATCATAAAGAGCCTGATGTGGAAACTCCAAAATGCCAGGGGGGGGGTGTCTTTCAGTATCCTACTGCCTTTGAAAATCCTGCCATCTTTGAAGACCCTGCGGTCCCTTTTTAAGATCTTAAAGTCCTTCCAAATGCTCATCTACACAAAAAACGTCCATTTGTAATGATGCAGAAAGTGCCGGGCGTGGTGCTGCCACCGCGATGTGGAGAGAGGAATTGTAATTCGAAACAACAGCGTTTATTTATTCAGTGCTAATGGAAGCTTTGGGCCATACAAAATTAGATTTCAGGGCCGGGGTTTCGCCCTGAAATCGGATTTATCACCCCTGACTTAAAAAAACTAAACAAAACAAAGACAATTCTGTTTTGAAGACTTCTACAGATCTCTCTCTCTGCCTCTCTCTCTAGAGAGGCAATGGCTGCACTTGATTAAAACCCTACAATTTAGCGTCCCGGTGGCTTGTGACCTTCCTCTACGGCTCCTCAGTAGTAGAGATGGAGAGCGTGCCGGTGTGCGCCATCTACAGTGTGGTGGGCTGGAGGGTAGTCAGAGGGTGGTAAAAACAGTCTAGAGGATAATTGGCTGTCCACTTGGCTCTACAGAGAGTTTGCTGCCCTCAGCCAAGAAGATACAGGTACCATCGGGACCAGAAGGAACAGACTCAGGCATCTGCTCCTAGCTACCTCTGGCTATATATGCTGTGGAAGTTTGTGTGATGTCTGTATCATGATGTATAGCACTTTATATGCTTCAATCAGTCTATTTATCTAATTCACTGCATGTTTCACAGGATGTTTTCATGGTTTTTCACTGGTTTCGACCAGGGCAAGGACAAACAGTTGTTTTATGGTCGATTAATGTGTCGATTACTTTCTCGATTAATCGATTACTTGTTTGGTTTCTACAATGATGCAAAAATGGTGAAAATGGTCAAGATGAGGTCGTTAAATGTCACTCAGTTTTCTGTAATAGGCAACTACAGAAACCAGAACATATTTACATTAAAGAAACTGAGATCAGAGACTTTTTTTTCACTTAATTTCTTAATAGTATCTTGAATCGATTGATTGATCATTTTAATAGCTGCAGATTATTTCATCAGTTCTTTAATGGTCGGTTAATTGCGTAGGTTCAACCACTGACTGACTGACGTACGTCCACCTTGCTACTTGTTGGAAGGTCCTCTGACTATTCTTCAGTCAAAAGCAGTTCTATGTGTTTATATATATATGTATTTCCTGCAGTTTTTACAAGGCCACTGGAATAAAGTGAGTGTTAGGGACGGCTACAAAGAGGGGATGGAGGTGACGCAGGTTAATTCAACCTGACATCGTCTTTACAAACACAAACTGAAACGCATTTACGCTTAAGAGGAGCTGTTATCTGAAGCTGCTTACGTAGGAGGAAAAAAGTAGCCGTTCGAGCTACATAATAAAAGGGACCACAGTGTTACAATAAAAAAACAGGTCGATATTCTTTCAGGTGTGTGTGTGTGTGTGGGGGGGGGGGGGGGGGGGGGACTTCAGGTTCAGGTGTGGTAGTATGAGCACTAGAAGGAGGAAGGAAAACAGAAATTAAAAGAGCTGAGTCAGTTTGTGTTTATCCTGCTCTGAACCAGACGACGGGCCTTCGTTATTGCTCCGGTTAATCAGTTAAAGTCTTTATAAACTTAAGAAACTGCAGGTTTTAATTTGCTGCCTCTTTGATTCGACTTTACGGCCCCAATAAAGCTTGAAATAGATTTTTATATAAAACACATTTTCACTCTCTCCTCCTTTTGCCCCCTCGCTCTCAGGCTCTCCGCCTGCCTACCCCTGTTCCTCTACTCCCTGCTCTCTCTATCTCTCTCACCCCTTCCTCCCCACTTCTCTCTCTTTCCCAACCTCTCCTGCTCATATCCCTCTTTCCTCACCTCTCTCTTCTCTCTGGTCCAACCTTTCTCTACGCCTCTCTCCCTAACTAACTCTCTCCTCCTTTTCTCCACACCTCTCTCTCTCTTTCCCACTGCCATCTTTCTCACCCTATTACCACTTGCCTCCCTCTCTCCCTCAACTTACTCCCCCCCTCCCCACCCCTCTTTCTCTCTCTCTCTATCACCTCTCTCTCCCTCACCTCAACCCCCCCTCCACTTCTCCCACCTCCCTCTATCTGTCTTACCACCTCTCCCCAGCTCTCTCCCTTTCTCTCCCCACCTCTACTCCTCTCTCTCTCTCCCCACCTCTACTCCTCTCTCTCTCTCTCTCTCTCTCTCCCCACCTCTCCCTCTCTCTCTCTCTTCAGTCTCTCAGCTGCTGCTCAGTCAGACACAGCTCCGCCTGCCTCTCCGCCTCTCACCGCTCCTCTCTCCCCAAGTGCGCGTCTACCTGTCTGTCTCCGCTCCTACCTGCCTCTCTTCCCCTCCCTCCCTCCATCCCACCCCCATTCGCCCCCTCCCCTCTCCCACCCCCTCTCGGTGCGGACATGCTCCCGGGGCTCCGGAGATGAGGCTCCGAAATGTCTCCTTCTTGACGGTCTTGTTGTTCGGGCTGTGCGGGCTGGTCTCCCTGTCCTGGTACACCGCCTTCAGCAGCTCCAGAGGTAAGAGCAGGCATGTCCCGGCATGCATGCATGCATGCGAGAGAGTGACTGTTTATGTGTCTGTGGTGTCGCTTTGTGTCTTGCATGTAGCAAGCAAAAAAAAAAAAATAGGGGGGATGTGACGGTGCTGCTGTGCATGAGGCTGCAGCTTGAGATGGTCTGGAGGTGAAGGGAGCGCTTGGTTTGTGATGCATCACACGCCAGGTCTGAGGAGGAGGAGGAGGAGGGGGGGTCTCCATGAGGGGGGTGGAGGTGTGTAAGGAGGAGGAGGAGGGATGGGGTAGATGTTGTTGCAGCTCCACTCCGTGTTGCAGGAGCACACACACACGCTGCTTCTGGCGGTGTGAGCGCTTGATTTGTGGTGCGTCTCGTACCAGAGTACAACCCAGAGGGGTCTGGGTTAAAAAAAAAGAAGAAAAAGGGAGGTGACGCTCACACATGGAGAAGGAGTGTAGATGCAGAGGAGAGGGAGGGTGGTTGATATTTTGTTGCAGAAAAAAAAAACACAAGATGCCTGTGGAGGGGAGCTCCAGCAGTGAGGTCATGGAGGAGGCGCTTGGTTTGCTGTGCAGCACATGCCAGCTAAGCGGAGAGAGGGTCCAGGAGGTGAGAGCAGATTTCATGTTGCAACGAAAACACACACACACATACGAGTAGCTGTGGTTGTGGTGGTTAGTGGAAGGGGTGCTTGATTTGCTGTAGGGGCTGATAAATGGGGGGAGGGGACTGTTGTGTCCTCAGGATTCAGGTAATGATGGGGGGGTGGGGGGTGGATGCTGGATTCCCTATTAAGAGAGACAGAGTCTGGAGAAGCTGGAGTGGTTGTGGTTCTTGGGTGCAGAGGCAACAGACAGGAGCCACTTCATGCAGGGAGCGCTTGGTTTGCTGTGTCGTGCATGCCAGCTAAGCAGGGAGAGGGTCCAGGCAGGGAGAGGGGGCAGATATAGTTTCCACACACATGAGAAGCTCTGTAGGGGGGGTGGGCTTGATTTGTGGTGGGACAAGAAGAAGGACAGGTCAGAAGGGAGGGGACAGGGTCTCAGGTAATGAAGGGGAGCGCTTGATTGGTGGCACGCCACAAGCCTGCAAAGTGGGAGGCTCTGGAAGAAGTTGTTGTGGTTGTGGTTGTGTTGTTTCTTCGGGCAGTTTGGGTGCAGAGACAAAAGCCACTTCATGAGAGAGGAGGTAATGCAGGGGGTGCTTGATTTGTGGTGGGGCAGGAAGAGGGATAGTATAAGGGATGGGGGGGGGACTTAGTTGGGAGTCTGTGGTGCACACCACATGCCTGCTAAAAGGGGAGGGTCTGGAGAAGCTGGTGCGGTTGTGTTGCTTGGGTGCAGAGCCACTTCACTATAGGAGCGCTTGGTTTGTTGTGCAGAGCGTGTCTGCTAAGCAGGGACGATGGGGAGAGGGGGTGAAGGCAGATTTAGTTTCAGATTGTGTTGCAGTGAAAACACACATGCACACACACATGAGAGGCTCCAGCAGGGAGGTGATGCAGGAGTGGGGCGCTTGATTCGTGGTGGGACAGTGTATAAGGGGGAAAGCGGTTCAGACTCTGAACACCACATGTCTGGAAAGGGAGAGGATCCTGAGAAGAGGCAGCTGATGAGGGCCTCTTCATGTGGGTGCGCTTAATTTGCAGTCCTTGACAGACAGAGTGTCACTGTCGAAGGAACTGTCTAGTGGTTGGATTGATTTGGTCCCATGAAGACGTGGCTGCGTCCTCAGGTAACCAAGGGAGCGCTTGGTTGTGATAAACCACCTGGCAGCACCAGGGGAGGGAAGGAGGAAAAAACCCATTAGTGCCTGTACCTCAGACTGTGAGGGGACGCTTGATTTGCACCACATGGGACTAGAAAGGGACAACAGGTGGGGTTGGTTTGATCTCCTCGTGTCTCCGTCAAGCGTTGCAGAAAACCAGGTGTTGCAGTACTGAGAGGGAGCGCTTGGTTTGAGGTGCAGTCGATGCCAGGAGAGCAGGTGGAGCTGGTTTTGGTCTGCATTTGGTTTTGATTGTGGAAGATTTGATCTAGAGCTTGTTTCACATTCGTTCCTTACATGCCAGGTGCAAGGGGTGGTTAGGTGTAAGAGGGTGTAGATGTCTGGGGTGGGCGGGGATGTTGCAACCTCCACAGATGGTGAGTTGAGGGTCAGCAGCTACTCCAGACGTGACAAAAAGGAGCGCTTGCTTCACTTATAGACGAACGGCAGGCGAGGAGATAAACTTGCTGCAGACTCTGGAGGAAAGAGAAGTTTGTGATGAGGAAATAGGAAGAGGGAGGATGACAATGATGATGATATAAAGTGAAACGGCTCAAAGTTAAAGGGAGCGCTTGTTTTGTGATGCATGGGATCCCAGATAAAAGGGGTGGTGTGGGGATGGATGACAGTCAGAGTGCGTAGAGAGAGAGATGTGTAAAACCTTTTGGTGCAAAGGGCTGAGCGCTGGAGAGAGAGTGGGAGCGCTTCATTTGTTGGGAAATACAAAGCAAAGGGGAGGTGACAGGATGGATGGAGTGAAAAAATGTTTGCGATTAGTGTTTTGTGCTTTTGGATTGGGTGGGCCGGGTGGAGTGGGTGGAGGATCTCCAGAGTAAAAGCGCTAAACAGGCTCAGGAGGGAGGAGACAGTTTCTGGTTGTGTTTTTTTGGGGTGTTTACCTCGGTGTGTGCGTTTGTGTCTCAGTTGTATGTGTGTGTGTGTGTGTGTGTGTGTGTGTGTGTGTGTGTGTGTGTGTGTGTGTGTGTGTGTGAGCGCTATCATGCAGGTAATCTGCAGACTCCACTGTCAGCTGCCCCAGGGGTGAGGGAGCACTTGATTTATGGCGCATTACGGGCCTGTGGGGGTTGCGTTTGTGCGCTTTGGCTGCAGAGTTCAGCAGCTTTGAGATGCAGGAACAAACATGTGAGTTTGTGTGTGTGTGTGTGTGTGCAGGACTGTCACACACTCAGCTGTCAGCTGCACTCTCAGGTCCAGGGGAGCGCTTGGTTTAGGAACCGTTGCAGGCTGTGAGAGGTGAAGTTGTGAGTGGGTGAATGTGAGATGCTTTCTTTCCTGCAGGAACTTCATTCCCAGGGAAAAAGGAGAGCTTGTTTTGCGGATGATGTGTGAAGCACACATTGTTTTTGAGATGATGTGTGGAGCAGGAGGTTCAGTGGGCAGGTGTCCCGGTCTCACTTTCACTTCATGACTGCCACAGCTGTTAAACGGCTGTGTGACATTTCCGGTTTCAATACTCTGTTTGTGCTGGGTGTGCTCCTATCCCCATGTGTGTTCTCTAACAGAAGGCGTTTTTTTTTGTCGAATTTAGTCATTTTATTTCATTATGTATTATTATTTTAGCTATATAGAAAATGCAACATCCATCCGGCCATTATCTCGCACACTTTGTACCTTAGTGATGTCACAAGGATCTTTAGCTTACATATGGCAAAGGCACAGACTCTCCAGTTAGACCTATACAGAATAGAGCAGACTATGCCTTTATTCAGTAGCAGTAAAGTGGACAGTGCAGTAGAAATATTTAACTAAAAAAAGCTCCATACCTATAATGTATAGGTGTATGTATGTAATGTATGTAAAACTACATATAATGTAGTTTTCAGAGGCAGAGTTTGTAGTGTTTGAACATCGATGTGTGTACTCCACATGCTCCGTCACAGCCTGTGGTTTCGCTCAACTGTAGTATGATGATAATCAAATGTTATGTAAATATCCATCTTGTATTCTTACTCCACAGCTGTACTGTGTTCAACGTCTCTGTTGGTACGCTGAGAGTTTTCTCCTCTGAAGGTAGGAAAAGCAGAACAAGCTGAGGAAATCGGCAGGAAGCAGGAAGCAGAAAACAGGAAGCAGATTCTGAGTCAGCCTCGGCCTGGCTGAGCTCTCCAGAGATGCTGGGGCTGCTGCTGGGTTTACTTTGAAGTATTACAGTACATACTGTACTCTATGTTAGTACTGCACCGCACCTTGTACTCTAGTAGTAGTAGTAGTGTGTGGACTGTGTAGAAGTATTCTACTAGTGTTGGTGCTATAGGAGTTGTAGCAGTACTGTAGTAGTAATACTGTAGTATTAATGTTCTCGCAGTATTAGCTCTGTAGTAGTAGTAGTACTGTGTAGTATTCTGGTCGTATAAGCACTGTATTAGAAGAAGTGATAGTGGTGTAGTAGTCGTAGTAGTATTGTACTGTAGTGTTCGTTCTGTAGTAGGAGTAGTTGTAGTAATACTGCAGGATCAGTGTTCTGGTAGTAATCAGTACTGTAGTAGTGATTGTGGTGCTGTAGTGCTATAGTAACGCTATAGTGACACTATAGTAGTATTAGTATAGTAGTAGTGGTAGTAGGACTGTGGAAGCAGTATTCTAGTAGTATTGATGCTGTAGTGGTAGTATTAGAACTGTAGTAGCAGCAGTGGTTCTGGAGCAGCAGTATTCTGGTAGTATCAGTACTATAGTGGTAGTATTTGTACTGTAGTAGTAGTACTGTCGCAGCAATACCTGGTAGTATTAGTACTGTTGTAGTCGTAGTGGTTCTGTAGTAGCAGTACCTGGTATTATTAGTACTGTAGTGGTAGTAGTAGTAGTACCTGGTAGTATTAGTACTGTAGTGGTAGTAGTAGTAGTACCTGGTAGTATTAGTACTGTAGTGGTAGTAGTAGCTCTGCAGTAGCAGTACCTGGTAGTATTAGTACTATAGTGGTAGTAGTGACTGTGGGGAAGCAGCAGATTTTCTCCTCATTTTGGTGCCAAAACATCTGATTGGAGCAGAAGTTCAGAGGAAATCGGACAAAGCTGTGTCTCATCCATCTTCCTGATATCATTCGCACACACACACACACACACACGCACACGCACACGCACGCACGCACCCTCTCACCCTCAGACACACACCCCCACTGTGTGGTTGCCATGCTGTCATTCCCAGCATGCTCCTCTCTGTACGACGGCGTGTTTCTGCTGCAGAGTGAGATTGATTCTCTGATGGCAGTTTACCAGGAGGTGTGTGTGTGTGTGTGTGTGTATGTGTGTGGGTGTGTGTGTGTGTGTGAGAGAGAGAGAGAGAGAGAGAGAGTGTGTGTTGTAAGGTGAATTAATTCAGTCCGTGAAGGTGTGATTTATTCCCTCCTCTGAGGCGACAGCGGTGATGTGATGTCACATTAGCCGCCGGGAGGTCAGAGGTCAACGCCCTCTAATCTGGCCGTCTGATTGGCCGTACCTGTCCATCACTGTCACCTGGGCGGCCATGTTGACAAAGGAGGAACAAAGGAGCGATCTGCTGCTTTAAGAGGTAGAACAGAAATCTCAAATTTGATCTATGGGGTAATATGGGGCTTTTGTGGCTGCAGCTTCATCTGCCCTGTCGACACACTCCCACACACACACGCGCACACACACACACACACACACACACACACACACACACACACATCTACACACACATTGGCTTACGACATACAAAATAACAGCCGGTCCATAGTGATAAGATGACGCAGTGGTGATTGAACATGCTCGGCCTTGTCCTCCTCTCACGCTTTCTCTCTCTCACACACACACATACACACACACACACACACACACACACACACTACTACAACTATTTAAAAACTTCAGAGGTAAACAGTTGCCACATGGGAAAGTACAACCAAGGTTACGACAGCTCAGATCATCCATGCCAGGCAGGATATCTTAGCGTGGGGTGTGTGTGGGTGTGTGTGTGTGTGTGTGTGCGCAGGCAAACCTTTAAGCTGCAGTTTGTTTATGGATTTGAATTTCGTTTCCCACGATTTGTGTTGAGCAACCAGCTGGTGATTACTTCAGGGACGGTGGGACCTTTCTGTTTCGCTCCTCAGTCACAGCGGCCTCATATATCTGCCCTCTGCTGCGTGTAAGCCGCTACTGTGTACCGCAATATTTGCTGTCGTAGTATTGGATAGTTGTTATTGGTCGGGAAACCAGAGAAGAAGAAGAAGAAGAAGGAGGAGGAGAGGGGAGACAGAGATGGAGAAGAGTTATTGATCTTTGCCTCTGCTTCCACTCCTTTACAGCAGTAAACGCCAATACACAGTTGTAAACATTCATACTCACTTACTTTTCCCCC